>NMRB01000470.1:206745-221181 GCA_002633025.1 Notospermus geniculatus
ACCCTGAACCCCCCCCCCCCCGCCATCCTAGAACATTCTGGCACAATGTTGGCAAATAGAAACATGCAGCTATTTCAGAACATCTGTGCCAAGATGTTCTAGGTAACATTATTGGCCAGCGAGTGAGCGGTTTCAGGTCATGTGCTGTTCTAAAGGAGAGGAGTTCTGGAACAAGTCAAAACAACCTGCAATATTTGCTGTTCAATGTCCGGGTTTGTTCTAATACAATTAAGGGTTATGTAAAGTGACTCGAAATCTCGAATTTTTGACGCAAAAAATGTGACTAACTGCCCACTAAACGGAGAAAATAAGGCTCGGGGCACCTGCTTATGACGGCTACCTAGGGCCCCCGAGCGTTGTTTTCCAAATTTAGTGCGCAGTTAGCCAGAATTTTTGCGTCAAAAATTCGAGATTTCGAGACACTTTACATCAACCTTAATACTCCCACCGAGTTAAAAGAACTGGGCCATTCAAACCGTGCATGCGCAGTATGGCTCCAATTATTTTCGAGCCTCCCTAGCACACCACCTGGAACAACAGAGGAGGAGGGAACGTGTAGCCGAGCCTAGATTCAATTCTTTGATAAATAAATGAAAGACACACTAGCTTACCGTTCGTGACTTGAAGGCGTCTGAGTGAATTCCGTTTTACAAAGATGTGGTCGATGGCAAACTTTCAGTCCAAACTGACCAGTTCTATTCAAATATTACTTCTTCATTGATCATTATTAACCGATTATGACGACAGCTGCCTTCTCGGTATCATCAACAGAGTAAATAAAATTTTTAAAAAACCATTACAAAATGACAGCCAGTTCCAGGTGGTGATGGAGAAAATTGACGTTTTCTGTTCGACGTCTTCAATAGAGTTTCTGATGATTTTCAGTTTATGACCGCCAGATCCAGGTGATGCATTTTAGTCGATAATAACGTACGCAGTTTATGACCGCCAGATCCAGGAGATGCATTTTATCAAAAATAGATAAGCGAGATAAGCGAGCTTTCGTATTTTGGGTCAGTATAATTCAGCATTCGTAAAATTTGTTTCCGGCTTCAAACTTTGCTTGGTTGCCGTGGATTTTGGCCAGCCTTTTGGCTCTGGATTTTCCGGCTACTTGCAGAATCAGCAGTACGGTGGTGGCAAGAGATCTTTTTTTTCTCGCGAGCGTGAGGCCCACGCTCGGAAAGAAAGGTAGATTTCGAATCGACTTTTTTCAACTCGCGCGCTGAATTGAGCCATGTTGAAAGTATGTACGCGGCCACAGATCGTCAGAGGAACACGACAGCAGTACCAACTCGGCGCCAAAACATCTGTGTCGTAACGCTTCAATGGAAAAGGCCACTAAACTCGCACGTGTCTCGCTAGCTTCCGCGCGTGTAAGGCCTGCTTTCCATTGGCGCGTTTCCGTGCGCGGAAACGCTCGAAAGCATTGTTTGTTTACGCTTCGTTGGTCACGGCGCGGAAAAAAAACAATGGTTTTGAGCGTTTCCGCGCACGGAAACGCGCCATGTAAAGCAGGCCTAAAGGCCTGTTTCCACCAGTCCTGCGTGCGATTGGGCAACGCGCGCAATTTTGTTTGCATGCAGTGCGGCGGGAAATAACAAAGCCCTTTCCCGCGCACGTCAACGAATCGCGTTCGGTGGAAACGGGCCTTACTGGTGCGCCGAAACGCTCCAATGGAAAGCAGGCCTAACAGTCAAGCGGAAACAGCCGAATTCAACATCGGCGTTCTCGTCATTCTACAAAATTGGGTCAGGTGACATTTTGACCAGATGGAGGCTCCCACAACTCAGGCATGATCTCGTAAATCAGGGTGAATTTCAGAAAAACATTGCATTTATGCTTGAGATCAAAGTTGGCTTTAGCTCAGGTGAATGAAAGAAGGCAAACAGCTTAATACTGCTGCCAAAAACCCATGCAAGCTAAATGCCTGAAACGGGCAGTGAACGGTGATACAATTGCTATTTTGCCTACAGGGCTTCCCCGAGCTAAATATAGACCAGCGGGCGCCATGATGGTTTTATGCGTTTACTTGCGTCTGTCCTAGTATTTTTAATTATGACCACACCACCACTCAGTGGTGTGGTCAGTATTGTTTTCGCAGGAACATAAAATTTTTCTCTACCACTTTTTCTTTCCTCCACGTTTTCGGTCAAACTAGGGCATGCACGTCAACTTTGACTTGCACAGTCTAAAGATCTAATTGTTCTCTCGCGATGAAAAGGTCCCTGTGCACTTACGTTCAAATTTGGCTGAGATAATGAACTTTTTCAGCTAAATAAATCGGGATCGCCGTAGTCTATAAATAGAACCGGGGATTCCCTGTTTAAAGTGCCCGAGCGTAGCATACGTCGTGCCTGTACATGTTGTCCACAACGTCATGACGACGTATACGTAGATGTGTAGGCCTACATCCCGATCGATCGTTCGCCAGTTCGTCGTCACAGATGCGGCATTCGAACACCGCCATCTTACGTCAACATAAAAAACCAGCTTCTGGCAAACCAATTAAATTTTGTGGTGTGGTCATGAATTCACTTTCAGTGAATTCTCAGTTCTAGTTAGGACAGTGTTCGGTCTACTTTCATAAATATCCTTTTGATGTTTTTATGTACAAATAATGTTACGGTAAAGATAAAACACAAAAAATACTACAGTATAATTAAACGTTTTTAATTCCTTTA
The DNA here is from genome assembly GCA_002633025.1 of Notospermus geniculatus. NCBI lineage: Eukaryota > Metazoa > Nemertea > Pilidiophora > Heteronemertea > Lineidae > Notospermus > Notospermus geniculatus. Next base: position 209,430 of record NMRB01000470.1, read on the forward strand.
TCTACTACATCAAATACGGTTAGGATTGCCGATTTCTATTCAATAATGAGATTCCAAAATGTAATCTGCCCAGTCCGCGCATGCGCTCTTGATCAAAAGTAATGTCAGATATCTTTTCGATTTCGGGGCCTTCAAAGTTGCTGCAATTTGTCTTAAAAGTGATTTTGATCTGAAAGAAAGAAGTTACTAGGATTACTTGACGTCTTAAGCATCAACATTCGAAATTAGAAGTTCGCGGGCCACGAAGTTCATTGTTTATTTACATCTTGTTTGTTCATGTCCAGGCTTTCTTTGTCTGATGATTAATTCGTTGGTGGCATGCCCCTCTAGAAACTCTTTTGATATCGAAAGTATTCATTTTGTAAACATGGATGTTTACATTATGTTATTTTGGACTTTTGGTACATGCCCCAAAAGTCCAAAATAACATAATGTAACATCCATGTTTACAAACACTGAATGTAAACAATGAAGTCACGATACATTATCTTTAATACATGTATCTTGAAAATTAAAACTTCTGGGTGCGTGAGTCGTGTCAAAGACAAGTGGGGTTACTTGTTGTTTTCTATACAATCCCTCGAGGGCACCATAGTACATGTACATGTGATGTAGTACCTGAGTACACATTATCATTTCGTTCTAGGGGGCTTCTCACGAAGGACAAGCAACTGTGCACTATCCGTCGTATCCGCCTTGATCTGGCCCACTTTTGAAGCGATATCGTTTCTGTTCTTCGATGCTGTAAATATTAGGGAGGTTTCGCAAATCTGACGAAAAACGAAGTACAAAATACGAAATTGAACTTCATTTCCAGGACCTAATGTACAGTCATGTTTCATATATATTCGACACTTTGACGTTTTGCGTTTTACGCGTAAAACAATCCGCCTAGTGCATCGCATGTTGCGTTGTTGCTATACATCCAATCAACCTAATATTCGGACATCATGACGCCGTACTATTGAGGATGACGTCTGTCGTGTGACGTACGTCTATTATTGCGCATTGTGTACACACAGGCTGCGCGAGACTGCTTGCGTGAGACTGCTTTTGCACAGACCTGTGTAGCCGTGGAACGCATCACATCGGCCAGATTTGGCCGACGTGTACGTCCGCGACCTCATCACAGCGTAGGAATAAAATAAGTCCCAAGTGACTGGCTTAACATTCTTTGCTTAATGCAAAAATATTTACAGATTTTTTGTGAATAATTGTATGGCAAGTAACAACTATCATAATAAGCGAGGTTTGTAGGTATTTTGATCCTAGTAACTACGGGGATCGAGGGATCACATGATCAGCCAAGCCAAGTAGTTCGCTGTCAATCACCCGGCGCCATCTTGCTTTCCCACAATCCTGTGAGCACAGCGTAACAGATTGGTGCGAGGCAGGAGCGCCTTCTGTTGTAACAATGATTATTGCGTTATCGCATTGTTGTGACGTCATTCACAAACGTCGGAAGGAAATGGAAAAATATATGTAACCCATTTCAAAGAGGCTCTATTTCGCACATACCCAAAGATATCATGTTATGAATATTTCCATGATGTTAAGAACCGCTAGAAGTATAACATATTTATTTTTGATAGATTTGAACAGTCTGCACCATTGGAAAACGTTCGCTGAAGGCAGCGGAAGAAATAAAGAACGTTACGCCGCACCACTGAATTTGACGTATAATTTCAGTACCTATAGAAAAACCGTTGAATTTGCGATGTTGCTTTGTTTTGGACTATATCGATACTTTATCCCAAAGGGGACTTGCTAAGTGACACTATTGCAATACAAATGTTAGCCTTGAGAGTATTGAGAATGCTAGTTGGTACCACAAATGTCCCTGCTGTCAGTGCGTCTTTTAGCATATCTTGTAAGACTGAGAGAGTTATGGTACATCTTGAATTTTTAAATTTCCACTTCCGTATCTACTAAGTGGAATTTCCACTTCCGTATCTGCGAAGTGGAATTTCCACTTCCGTATCTACGAAGTGGAATTTCCACTTCCGTATCTGCGAAGTGGAAACGAAAGATGAATTTCACGCAAAGTTTAAAATACACCGTAAGATGCTCTTGCTGCAGGCAATATTTGTGGTACCAACCATCTCCTGAAACACATTACATGTACGTCATGGAAGTGAAGTCCGATATCGTATTTTGTACCACGTGTTTGATCACATTTACGGCACCTTACTATTGAATTGATGAATGGGGAACCCGCATGACTGCAGATGGCGCAGTCAGTATAAGACCCGAATGACGTACTGACGTCACTTTTTTCGCTGTTGACGTCACGTCGTCAAAGCATGACGTGTACATTTTTCTGCACAATTTTCCGTGGAAATTTCCCCAAAATGCATTGTATTGGCATCCTGTGGCTTTTCTGACGAAACAAAGCAGTGGAGAACTTTGAACATGAAACAGGACAGTGTAATTTAATCAAAATTGAACCAAAGAGAGGGGTTTATTTTGGGGCAAGAAGTAAATGGAAATACTGTTAGAAAATAGGACTTCCGGGTCTTACACTGACAGCGCCACGTTGTGGCGTAGTTCTGCGGGTTCCTCATTGGTAGATCGCCTGATGTAAAGATTGGGCAAAATGCCCAATAGGTCATTCTGGGGATGAAATGATGCCTAACCTATACTTAATTTGGCAGTTTGCCTATGCAAAGGCTTTCTGTGTTCAAGTAAGGTTATGGTTACATTAATAGGGAGGTTTAGAAATCAAACGATGAACGTAAACGTTAACGACAACGTTATTTTTGTATCGAAAATGTAATATAAAATCTCGTGAATGTGTAGTATGAAAAATAACGTTGTCGTAAAGTTTAGGTTTGTCGTTTGATTTCTAAACCTCCCTAATAAAAACCGGAAAGCAAAAATAATTCACAGAAAGCATTGTGACAAGGACACGTTTTAAAATCATCTCACAGTTACCTTTCGGCGGATTTCCGAACGAAAAGCTGTTGCTCGTCGACATCATCCACATCTTCCGTGAGTGACCTCTTGCCACCACCCCCAGGTGGGCCGCCTGGTCTTTCTCCATTCATCAGGTAAACTAAAAGAAGGATCGAAATACAAATGTTAGTTCAGGCGCACAAAGATGAATAACACTCAGCCGCAGCACAGCCATATATCGGGTGGGCCAAAAAAACGCATCGAACTTCAAATCTTGATTTCTCAACAACTGTCTATTATAATTCAATGAAATTTGGTACCGTATCACTTAAAGATGTTTTGTTTAACGTGTGAAATTTTTGCATTGATACCTTTCGTATTAAGACCGTACCATTCAATATAAAATCCGCTGTAAAAATATGTGATTCCGGAATACAATAAGAGACGAAAAAAACGTCCCCAAACTTCACATATCTATTTCTCAATAACTATTCAATATAACCGAATGAAAATTCACTCAACACTGTTCCGTGGCTGCGTCTCTAAAATGTGAAAGTTTCAGCACATTATCTTTGGTTTTAAGACTGTGGCACCAAATGTAAAAACCATAGTAATCACTCGTCATATTTTAAGAGACAATAGTGAAACTTTGCAACGCTCGATTCCAATATGGCGTTATAGTAATCAGCGCCACAGCGTAGATATTGAAGTTATTGCGTTAATACTTTCACATCTTAGAGGCAATATCATGGAGCAGTGTTAGGCGAAATTTCATTGAGTTGTAGTAAAGCGTTTGTGAGAAATGGAAATTTAAGTTCGGGAAGTTTTCATCCACCCGTTTCACATCGAATTCCGGAATCGCATTTTTTTACTATTATTTTAAAATGAGCGATACGGTCCTAATACCAAAGGTATCAATGCAGAAATTTCACACGTTAAACAAAACATCTTTAAATGATATGGTACCAAATTTCATTGTATTATAATGGACAGTTGTTGAGAAATCAAGGTTTGAAGTTCGATGCGGTTTTTTTTGGCCCACCCGATATCAAATGGCACAGACCAAAGACCAAAACATGTGTCGTCGAATTTAAAATCCTTTCATTTGTTGAACTCTCCTCTTCCCAAACCCAAAGCCCTTCAACTTACCCTGTGTGATCAGACAGGTCAAGAGTAGAAGGTAAAGAGTGGACCTCATCATTGCTTCTTTTGAATGAGAGCGAGTCAGCTGGAAGAAATATACATGTAAAACAGACTGAATACATTATGCAGCGGTCAATGTAAACCCTGTACCCTGAACGTGTAGCCGAGCCTTAGATTCAGTGGATTCCGTGATAAATAAATGTACACGAGCCTTAGATTCAGTGGATTCCGTGATAAATAAATGTACACGAGCCTTAGATTCAGTGGACTCCTTGATAAATAAATGTAGGCGAGCTAGATTCAGTGGGCTCCTTGATAAATAAATGTAAATGAGCCTTAGATTCAGTGGACCCCTTGATAAATAAATGTAGACGAGCCTTAGATTCAGTGGACTCCTTGATAAATAAATGTAGACGAGCCTTAGATTCAGTGGACTCCTTGATAAATAAATGTAGACGAGCCTTAATTCAGTGGACTCCTTGATAAATAAACGAAGACACATTAGCTTACCGTTCGTGACTTGAAGGCGTCTGAGTGAATTCCGTTTTACAAAGATGTGGTCGAAAGCAAACTTTCAGTCCAATCTGCCTAATGTGGACTGACCAGTTCTAGTCATATATTACTTCTTTATTGATCATTATTAACCGATAATAACGACAGCTGTCTTCTCGGTATCATCAACAGAGTATAATAATAAAAAAAATCATTACAAAATGACAGCCAGTTCCAGGTGGTGATGGAGAAAATTGACGTTTTCTGTTCGACGTCTTCAATAGAGTTTCTGATGATATAAACTTAAACAGTTTATGACGGGCAGGTCCAGATGGTGCAATTTAGTCGATAATAACGTAACCAGTTTATGACCGCCAGATCCAGGTGATGCATTTTAGCAAAAATAAAACGAGCTTTTCTATTAGTTTGGTTCCCGAACTCACCGCTAGGCGCAGAAGAGTTCGGTATCGGCCTCGTTTGACCTTGACCTCACACACAGAATTCTGTGTGTCTGACGTCACAGAGGATAGACTGGTTCCCGGTTCCAACATACCGTGAGCTATGTTGGGATCGCGAACCACTCTATCCTCTGTGACGTCAGACACACAGAATTCTGTGTGTGAGGTCAAGGTCAAACGAGGCCGATACCGAACCCTTTTGGCCCTAGCGGTGGGTTCGGGAACCAAACTACTTTTCTATTTCTGATTTTGTGTAGTCGATAATAAATCAACGTGAAATGATTTCAATATATGTAATCGAGAGTTTAGGACGCTCCGTTAACGATAATAGGGAGGTTCCGCATCGTCAGGAATTATAAATCACGAAACGATTTCCATTCGTGATGTTACGTCATGATGCCGTTTCTTCGTCTAAATCCGCGGTGGTCTGACCTTCGACCTTGTGAACGATGTGACAACCTCTCTAATACCACGTCATTATCTTATGCTCATTTCACACGATCCAATTTTTCTGTCAAATAAAAAAAAACAAAACGGGTGTGATTTCCAAGTGTGCAGAACACATGAGTGATGGCCTTTGGCCGGGAAAATCCCGAGACCGCAGGATTTTTTTGATCAGTCTTTTCGAATATAGAGTCAAGGAGAGGCGCAGTATAGATGACATAACCATACAAAATAGGCCCAACACCGTGAAAATGACATCTATGGCTATTCATAACAAAAGGCCTGGGGTAGCCGCACAGAAACTCCGCTAGTGCTTCGACAGCCTATCGGTGTTAAAATGCATGGAAAAATGTACAGCACTATCGGCAGATGGGCTCCGCTAGCGCTAGCGGAGTTTCTATGCAGCCACCCCTGGTCGCCGCGATCAGGGTGTTAATGGGACAATAAAAATATTCCCCGTGCCACACGGTGCGATTTGTAATTATTTGGTGAAATCGTAGGAGAAAATAGGACAGGCTCTATCCAAAACGATTTTGCATTTTAAAATTTGGTTGGTCAAATTTGTGGAATTTCCCCGTGCTACACGATAAAATATTTTGCTCAAACTTTTTTGGTCAAATTAAATTGGACGGTGTGGCTCGGGCATTACACTCACTGGCCATAAGTATTGCAACATAGGTTTTTTTTCTGGATTTCTCTCATGCCTTTACTACTTTTGCATCTATTTTCAAGTACATATAGGGGGACCGATGGCAAACATGGTGTTGGCCATACGGACTGAAAAATCTCACTACTGATGAAAATATCAAGCCTTAAAAACCAAATATCAAAACATGAAAATGACAAAATCTTCATGTGATACTGGATCGCTCTCTCCTTTTCACGATAATGAAGCCTGATGATGAGGAAGGATTCATAAGAAAAAAAGAAAAATATCAACTGTGAAGAAAGATATATGATATTATCGAAAATTATCAAAAACCGAAAAACTGAGATTTTGCCTGAGATTACGCTGCTGATGTAAAGCTGACATCCCATGTGTCCCACCATGCCAGTTTCATCCAATGAAAAGCGACAGTTATCAAGAAAATTGAACTTTTCTCAAAAAACTCGATTTTTGACAAAATTGGGCATTTTTCTACGTCAAATAACACGAAAACGATGAGCCTTTTTAGCTTAATTTTTTCGCATTTGTGAATGAATTTCCCTTGTCTTCATTTTGTAAACATTTGGTAGTCTTGCACTTCAATATGTTCGCGATCTCAAATCGGTGATATTTTGATATTCTGATATTTCCGTGATATATTCACTTTTCCTTAAAAATTTTCGAACCATTAGACTTATTACCCTTCAAAGTATCACATCCACATTTGAAAATCAAAGGCTGATGATTGACTAGCGAGAAATTAAGAAAAAACCTATGTTGCAATACTTATGGCCAGTAAGTGTACACTGACATTCCAAACATTTATTCCACTGCTATGCTAGGTACATGTATATCCATTTGTCACCTCTATGCTCAGAAAAGCAGAGAAAACCTTTTCAGAAATTGCTAATTCGTAAACTATATGTATCTACGAATATCTACGGCCATCCTCGTCAAGACGTAACGAATTTACACGAGGTCACGACGCAACGTCATACGTCATAGTAATGACGTCATAGTCGAAGCATATTCGTTAATCGTAATTCGGAGACGTTGCAGAACCTCCCTATTAACGCTATTCCCGACAAACACACACATTTGTAATAGAGAATTTAAGAGATCTTCCCGCTGACGGTAACACTAACGTCAACGTTATTTTTTACATTGTAAATGTAGGTCAGAAATAGGTTGGCGTTAGTGTTATCGTTATCGGAGGATTTCTTAAGGGGAAGCTGTTGTTGTACATTTTCATATTGCTTGGATCCAGGCCTCTCTGAGAAAAGCAGAAAAGACACCTCCAGTTGACTGTTTTTATGGTCCAATGTGATCACTGTGCTTCATAGAAACAGAAAATGAGCAAAGTCCCAAGAATTACAGCTTAATTACATTACATAATCAAAACCAAAGAAATTCACCAAACGTGAAAAACAGGTACAATTTTCTCAGATAAGAAGCATGTAAATGACACATTGAGGGAGTACCAGCAATGTCACAAACCCATAGAACCTGGGGTGGCAAGGGTGTCTTGACCTGCACTTCGTGTGCACCACACACACTCAGGACAATAAAGCAGTTCCAGGAAGTAAAACCCAAAGTGTCATGGCTGCCGTGTTTTGTAAAATCTGGCAGCATTCATGGATTCACATGCAGAGTACTCTACATCTATTGAAAATATTGCTATCAAAAGGGGTGGACTGGGTAGAAAAAACCACGATCTTTATGATCAGCGTGTTGTTTGATCTTCAAAATGTAACGTTTCTTGGGAAAGTGTTCCGAATACTAGTCTTTTGTTTTAGCTTATTAGCCAATTAGTGCATTCTGAGGTGTGTCTCATTCAATTCCTTTCGACTCATAGACCCCACAGGTGCCTTCATTTTAGTCATATTTTGTACTTTTGTGGTATTTGCACATGTTTTATTTCCAATACTCCAAAAATTCACAACGTCAGCTTGCCCTTAATCTACAGTTGAAGAAATCGCTCCGTTAACGGTAACACTGATGTTACGGTTGTGGTTCCCTCTTTTAGGCTTGCCAAAAACGGGGGGGGGGATCTGAAGGCACAAGAACCTGCGCACTTTGCCCCCCCCCCCAAGGAAATTTTGAAAATTAGAAGCTCTGAAACGCGATTTCTCGGCATCTGATAAAAAAGTTATCTTTGGCTGTCGAGGGAGGGACCTACTTTCGTCGCTAGGCACATTGGATGATAGTTTCCAGGGTCCATATTCATAAACAATACTTAAGTCAAAGTGTGATACTGTGTTGTGTTGAACAAAGGATAAGTGTCATACTTAGACTTAAGTAGTTTTATGAATATAGCCCCTGAGGTTTCAAAGCATGTTCGTCCTTTTCAGGACACCCTGAGGTCGTGTGGCGTAGATGATCCATTTGTTTTTCTGATGCAGGCACAGCTTAAGAGAGGGATGTTCATAAAGTGCAATACATTATGCATTATGCGTAATTTTAATTAGTCGTCGGGTACAGTGGATACATATTTCAGGGCCGTATTTAACTTTTTGGTCCAGGGGGCAGGAGCCTCTCGGGGGGGGGGGCAGAAGACGTCTTTTTGCCATTTTTTGCCCAAAATCCGCATGAAAATCACGTTTTTTGGTTGGCTCAGGGGGGCAACTGCCCCCTCGCTCCCCCCCCCCTTTAAATACGGCCCTGTATTTTGATTTGTTCATGGAGTAGTCCAGGCATTCCTTATTGTCTCCCTATAAAAACGTCCCTGCGTGAGCCATGTGAAAATAACAACAAGATAATGCTTTCGTAGTACATTCGCAGTGCATTGCAACGCATGTATAGACTACGCATACACTAGTTCTCTTTAATAAAAGAAAAGAAAAAAACTATAATATTATATGGCAATCCGTTTATTGAGGTACTGGTTTCTACTTTATACACTAAAAAATGAAGAATACATCTTAGCAAGGATTCCAGTACGAGTCGGATTTAGAATTCTCCTTTTCAGATAATCACTGACCAACTGAAACAGGTGTCTGAGTATTCTTTGCCGATGACGTCATCCTCATGCAGGTCAAATACACGAGGTAAGGAAGGCGGTTTCACTGATTTAGACCACAGGCACGGATCCAGAGGGGGGCGGAAGGGACGTACGCCCCCCCCCCCATTTTTGGCAGAGCAATGATTTTTTTAGCAAGAAAAATTCAATCACATAAAAAATTCGAGTATTTTGCTCTCAGATGCCAGGAAATGCACTTAATCACTTAATCTAAAAGCACTTAAATTGTCAAATTTAAGTGCTTTTTCGGCTTCCTGCTTTCGTTGTCCGCCGCCTCCGTCGAGCTACGCCCTCCTTTCTGTCAACCCTGGATCCGTGCCTGAGTCTAGATCTATCAAAATTCGGCTGCACTATGACAATAATGTCATATCTGAGTCAAACGTAGAGGGGGGCAATCCTGTGTCTGAATGACGTGTCGCAGATAACCCCGCGACAGTGACTTCGATGACGATGCGTCAGAGTCGACAACAGTGCTCAATCATGGATTGCGTCACGTCATCCGGTTTCAGATCGAGGTTAAGGTTGAGGCAGTTGAGGTCGGCGGAAGTGCGCAGATCTGCAAATTTGAGAATCGTCTATAGAATCAAACAAAATATTTGCCTCCCCCCGTACGCATGGCATAAACATCTATTTTATTCTTTCTGAACTCGATACACAGTCTGAAGTCTTATTTACGTTCTTTGATATCACCAAGGCTTTTGACAAGGTTTCCCATAGAGCTCTAACTTCTCAGCTCCGTAATAATGGTATATCCGGTAACTTTTTAAATTTATTACAAAATTATTTAACACATCGACGGCAACGGGTAATCTTGAATGGAGTTCGCTCGGAATTTAAATCCATTACAGCAGGAGTCCCTCAGGGCTCTGTTCTTGGCCCTCTCCTCTTTTTAATATTCATAAATCCTATTGTTGACAATGTACATCACAATATCAGACTGTTTGCTGATGACACATGTCTCTTTGTTTCATCTCCTAACATTGAAAATGTTATAACCCCTTTTCAACGTGATATTAATTCTCTCCATTCATGGGCTGTTAATAGTTGTGTCGCCTTTAACGTCAGTAAAACCGAATCCCTTCTATTCAGCAGGAAAAGACATCCTTCTGCTGTTTCACTTCAGCTCGATACTCAGTCAATTGATTTGGTCACTCAGCATAAACATCTAGGATTAATTTTTGAAAACAGTGGAAATTGGAAATCATATATTAATGAAATAATTGGTCGTAGCTCCCAAAGGATTGGTATTTTACGTAACCTTAAGTATAAAGTTGATCGTACTGTTCTCGAGACTATCTATAAATCATATATTCGTCCCATTGTTGAATATGGTGATATTGTATGGGATGGCATCCCAATAATNCATGTTCTGGAGGTGTTTCGAAGGGCGTTTGCAATTCTGTAGACCACCATACTGCGGCGCTGTGATTTTTGTTCATGGAGTTCAGCTTTAATTTGCATAGACAAGCTGCCTAATAAAGGTTGGGCATTACCTCATCCCAGAATGGCTGTCATGTTAGGCATTTTGCGTAATATTCCTTCGGCAATACCTTCGGTAGATCTCCTGATGTAAACATTGGGCACAATCAATAGATCATTCTGGGGATGAAATGATGCCTAACCTATTATTAGGCAGTTTGCCTATGCAAAGGCTTTCAGTGTTCAAGTAAGATTATGATTACATTAACAGGGAGGTTTAGAAATCAAACGATAAACGTAAACGTTAACGACAACGTTATTTTTGTACCGAAAATGCAATATAAAATCTCGTGAATGTGTAGTATGAAATATAACGTTGTCGTAAAGTTTACGTTTATCGTTTGATTTCTAAACTTCCCTATTAAAAACAGGAAAGCAAAAATAAGTCACAGAAAGCATTGCGACAAGGACACGTTTTAAAATTATCTCACAGTTACCTTCTAGCTGATTCTCGAATGAAAAGCTGTTGCTCGTCGACATCACTCACATCTTTCGTGAGTGATCTCTTTGCACCACCGAACCCCATGCCGAACCCCCCAATGGGGTTTCCATTCGTCAGTGATCTCTTGCCATGATTTTGTCCATGCGTCAGGTAAACTAAAAGAAGGCTCGAAATAGAAAAGTTAGGCCAGGCGCACAAAGATGAACAACACTCAGCCGTAGCACAGCGATAAATGAAATGGCACAGCCACAAAACCTAGCGGTGTGCGCCGAATGGCATAGCCGCATTCCTTGCTATGAAACCTTTCATAGATACAGGTACAAAATGTTTAATTCTTTCGCAGATCAAGGCATTCCATGCGAGATTTTCGAAATAGGCTGTGCTGTCATTGGCATACAGGAGCGCAGCGAAATCCTGATTAGGCCCGTAGGAACGTCTTGGAGGTTTTGGGGTGGGCATAGATTTGATGAAATAGCTGGCCATAGCCGTAGTCCCCAGCGCGGAAGGCGCGAGCCGAAATATCGGCGGGAGGTCCAGGGGCCTCTATCGAGAAAGGTTTAGAAAATAAGAGTGTCTTTACGCCATTTCCCTGGATTTGAGAGCAAAATTGGACACTCTAGCCATACAAGTGTGGTTCATTGGTTTATTGGACTTTTGGTTTTGGGGACTAAAGGCAGTCAAATGCCGAGCTTGCCAAATTTTTAGCTTCGACAAGCCAAATATTGTGGGAGGGG
>NMRB01000470.1:221261-236245 GCA_002633025.1 Notospermus geniculatus
CCCTCCCGTTCCTACGGCCACGATGATTGCAGCACATTCTGACCAGCTGACTGGTGTGACAGGAGTCGCACCATGGAATCTAGGCCTAAGTCCGGGTCTGTTGTTCAACGAGGGATTTGATATTTTTATGGCTCTAGAGATCATGATCATTCAAATATAAACATGCAATGACAGGCTATTGTGTGCCGGACTTCCATCCATATGACTATCTCCTCTGATCCACCAGTATATATAATAGAATGTGTTGCTCCCCCTCCCCAATATAAGATGTCCCCAACATTTGCGGATTAGGCGGCACCATTGAATTGGACCCTAGAAATACCAAGGCATACCTAACAGATCAGCACAGGACCAGCAGTTGTCTCAGAACTACATGTAAATCTACCTGTATCGTGCGGCAACCCAAAACAATACCGTATTGATCGACCCAGGTGTGTAATTCCCCGCTTTTCCTGCCGTTTTTGGTTTTATTCTGCACTAATACACTCTTGCTAATAAGTATGGAATATTCTGAAAATTTCCATTAATTTCCAATAAACGTTTTCCTGAATTATTTCTGTGTATGTGGGTCGATTTCAATGAAACTTCATCAGCTGATGTTGACATTACGGGGGCAATGGTTGCTGTGTCTGATGTTCTGAAACCAGTGCATCGGGGATGTAGGGAGCTGCCGGATTTTTTTGTAAAAGAACGCGGTTTTACAGAAATCACCCTCAGCGCCTTGATGTGCATAGCAATTGAGTTCCTGAGTTTGTTTTGCAAGTTTAATTCTTGCCCTCAAACAAAACCACAAATAAAGGTGATTTATTACCACTTGATAGAAGCTTTCCAAGCCGATTTTCAAAAGCGGTACTTTTCACTAAAATTAAATACACTACAAAACTTAAAGTAAAAGCATTTGCTAGTTTCTATGAACATCAGCCACTAATACGTTTACTTCTATGTGCAAATTTTAATTCAAATAAAACAAAACTTGTGTTGTCGGATTAAAAATCATTTCATCTGTTGAACTCTCCCCTTCCCAAACCCAAAGCCCTTCAACTTACCCTGTGTGAGGAGACAGGTCAAGAGTAGAAGGTAAAGGGTGGACCTCATCATTGCTTCTTTTGAATGAGAGCGAGTCAGCTGGAAGACATATACATATAAAGCTGACTGAATACATTATGCAGCGGTCAATGTAAACCCTGTACCCACCCTCCCCCGTCTGCACATCCTCTAAAACATCTTGAAACATCCTAGAACATCCTGCCACAACGTTGGCATGGTTGGCAAAATAGAAACATGCAGCTATTTCAGAACATTTGTGTCAAGATGTTCTAGGTAACATTATTGGCCAGCGAGTGAGCAGTTTCAGGTCATGTGCATGTTCAAAAGGAGACTGAGTAGTTCTGGAACAAGTCAAAACCTGCAATATTTGCTGTTCAATGTCCGGGCTTGTTCTAATACAATTAATACTCCCACCGAGTTAAAAGAACTGGGCCATTCAAACCGTGCATGCGCAGGATGGCTCCAATTATTTTCGAGCATCCCTAGCACACCACCTGGAACAACAGAGGAGGAGGGAACGTGTAGGCGAGCCTAGATTCAATGGATTCCTTGACAAATAAATGAAGACACATTAGCTTACCGTTCTTGACTTGAAGGCGTCTGAGTGAATTCCGTTTTACAAAGATGTGGTCGATAGCAAACTTTCAGTCCAAACTGACCAGTTCTATTCATATATTACTTCTTCATTGATCATTATTAACCGATTATGACGACAGCTGCCTTCTCGGAAAAATCATTACAAAATGACAGCCAGTTCCAGGTGATGGAGAAAATTGACGTTTTCTGTTCGACGTCTTCAATAGAGTTTCTGATGATTTTCAGTTTATGACCGCCAGATCCAGGTGATGCATTTTAGTCGGTAATAACGTACCCAGTTTATGACCGCCAGATCCAAGAGATGCATTTGATCAAAAATAGATAAGCGAGCTTTCGTATTTTGGGTCAGTATAATTCAGCATTCGTAATTTGTTTTCCGGCTTCAAACTTTGCATGGTTGCCGTGGATTTTGGCCAGCCTTTTGGCTGTGGATTTTTCGGCTACTTGCAGCCGTGGATTTTCCAGCCGGTGGGCTGTGGATTGCCCGGCCCCGGGTGGGCGCTGTGGATTTTAGGCCAGCCTTTGGCTGTGGATTTTTCGGCTGTTCCTTGTAGCCGTGGGTGTTTCAAGCCGGCGGGCGGTGGAGTATGTCTGTTTTAGGGCAACAGAAGCACACGTCATTCTCTTTAGTATAGCTTTGGAGCCTATAGCCGTGGTTACACTACTAAACTCCTGGTCTTTTTTGCGGTCACACCCTATGAATTGCCGGGCTTCGAGAAATACGTGTCTAAAAAACACAATATGTCACAAATTTATGTCCACTCTAAATCAACCAATCGCAGCTGAGTTTTTAATGTGGATATAAAATATTTAATGTCCACATTAATTCCGTTTTTATGTCCACATTAAACGACGAATTTATGTCCACAATAAATCAACCAATCGTATAGCTAAGTTTTTAATGTGGATATAAAATCGCACTCCTTATTTAATGTCCATATAAATGCCAATTTTATGTCCATATTAAATCAGGAATTTATGTCGACAAAAAAATCGATTTTAAGGACGGAAGCGATGGAATTGTGGACGGAAGTGATCCTGAACACTCACTTCCGTCCAAAAGTCCTGATACGTGATTGGTCGATTTTATGTGGACATAAATTCCTGATTTAATATAGACATAAAATAGTGTGTGTCTGTACAGGGCACAGCGTCATGACGTCATGAGTAGGGACGTCGGCATCGTACAGCGTGTCGCAGTGAAATGGTTCCCGTCGTCATGCCCGTCTTGACGACCGCCTGTGCCTATGTTTACAAAGTTTTTCCAGGGTCTTTTTTACTCAAAGAGATTGCAAGTAAACTTGGCGTATTCATCCCAAAATACACAGCACCGTCATATTCACAATTGCCTATAGTTCACAAACATACAAGAAGTACAGCGTGTACTGTATACACAGAAGTGTACGGGACAGGTGTAAAGGGAAAGAATGTCCCCAGGAAAAACTCTCCCAGGAACAAAAGATCCTATTGTTACATTCTAATCTCTGGGGATTGGTTTTCTATAGTCATGCCGCTTATTCCGTCATTCAACGATAGAAGTGGACACTTTTTACAGGGGGACACTCTGTACCGTTACACCGGCAAAGTTCCAAGAAAGTCCAAATGACTTTTTTAAAAGTGCGCCATGGTCATCCCAGCAGCATGACGTGACGGCGTCACAACACAGTGTGCCATGTGACTTCCATTCCACGACGTCGTCATCCATGCCGTTCTGTCAAATTCGCGAAATCAGCTGAGTGATAGATAACATGTTTATATCTAAATATGATAGACGCGCACAAACTTTTTCTGGGGGACAGTCGAAAATCTGCCGAGTGGTACACTATTTATCCATTACATCTATAGATCAAATTTCGAGGTTTTTCCCAAGCCACTGCTCATTCTGCGACTACGGGTGCGTACAAATTCGGAGAACGCCGTATGGTGGCGACACACAGTGTCGCCAAACCATACCAGACATTGTTTCTCGTGACATTGATGATGAAAGAAAAACTATAATATTCGATGGCAATCCGTTTATTGAGATGCTGGTTTCTACTTTATACACTGAAAAATGAAGGACACATCTCAACAAGGATTCCAGCACGAGTCTGGTTTAGAATTCTCCTTTTCAGATAATCACTGACCAACTGAAACAGGGTAGACCTATCTGAATATTCTTTGATGACGTCATCCTCATGCAGGTCAAATACACGAGGTAAGGAAGGCGGTTTCACTGATTAGTCTAGATCTATCAAAATTCGACTGCATATCAAAAACGTGAGATCTGAGTCAAACGCAGAGGGGGTCTATCCTGTGTCGGTATATTGCGTGTTCCATCCAAAATGGCTTCAGTTTATCCAATATTCGGCTTCTCCTTCAGTGTCCACAGGCGGGCTGGTCGCTCCGGTCTTTCCATGCTGTAAATATTGTAATATTAGCGAGGTTTCGAAAATCTGACGAAACACGACGTACGAAATACGAAATTCAACTTTATTTCCAGGACCTATGTATTTCTGTACCACAAATGTCCCTGCTGCCAATGCGTCATTTAGCATGTAAGTCCGAGAGAGTTATGGTACACCCTTAATCATAATTTAATTTTATTTCATGATGATATAGGCCGATGGTCCCCCGATTTAACCAAACATAATGAAATCCCATAGAACACAATAGGTGACATAAGCCCTTTTTACACGGTGCCGGTGCGTTCCGGATCGAGACTAGATCGAGGAGGGTTCGGTTATTTTTCCCCGTGTAAAAGCGAAACAACTGACCTCCACCTTCCTCGGGCCAGTTCAGTTCGCTGCGTGAGTCTCGGGAAGGTGGAGGTAGGTGGAGGTAGGTGCAGGTAGGTGCAGGTCAGTTATTTTCCGGTGTAAAAGCGAAGCGACCTCCACCGGCCTCGTGCGGGATTGAGGACGCTACATATGAATGGCATCACTGGCGCATTGCTGTAAGTTACCTGCGAAGAAATCACGCACGACATTTCTCAAGCACTGCTCATGTTGTTAGAAGCATAGTTTATCGATTTTAAGTGATTATTTTTGGGATATTTCTTACTTGCGATAACTAAATGTTGATACACGCCATCTGGTGGCACGAATTTGAACGAACCGACCTCGAACTAGATCGAGGCGGGTTCGGTAACCCGCACCGTGTAAAAGCGATCAATCCATCCTGAACCGAACCCGCCCGAGGAGGGTGGAGGTAGGTTTCCTCGAACCAGCACCGTGTAAAAAGCGCTATTGTGATCTTATTCAATTTAATGCGGAACCGGACGAACTAACGTCACGACGTGGCGTTTCTTTTTTCAACGTGATTTCCAGTCATTTCCATTAACTTCTGGCGTGAAATAAACCCTATTTTTTCGGTCGCATGACATTAAAATTTACACCATCTTGTCGTGGATGAAAATTTCTGCAATTTCGTTGCTTTTTTCCTTAAAATAAATAGGTAGGATGGCGATAACGGCAACGTCTTTATCTCATTTTTTCCTGTAGAAAAATGTACAGCTGATGTTTTCGTGACGCAACGTCAACATATAAAACGACGTCAATGACGTCGGTTCTGTCGCATCGATCGCTGCGCCGACCTGTCGGGATAAACGGCACGCGGGTTCCTCATTGTCCATTCTGAAAATCTTCATATTGTCGGTCATTTGTCATTTTGGCGTATCTTGGGCCATCGTTATGAAGCCTTCGCAAATTTGCGTGCACGCAAATCTTTTGTAAGGCAGTCGGTGAACAATAGGGCATATGCAGCCAAACAATAGGCCTGCGTGCACGCAGTGTTGGGAAGGCTTCGTGAATACGGCCCCTGGTCGGTTGCATCTGAACCAAATACATGTATTTCAATTTTTTTTTGCTGAGAATTGATCACAAATTTATACAGTCCACAATCGCCCACCTGCCGTATTATGAGCCTGATTTAGCAAGAATCCCCCCCCCCCACGAAAGACCATTACCTTGATTTTCGATGAATTAACCCTCAAATTCCATTTTTTTATTATGCCTTTCCAGTATTTTCAAAAGAGCTTGTAATAGGAGCAGTCACTCCTTGACAAGGTCCTCCTTCGTTAACCTCTTCGATACAGTCTCCACACGTTGCACAAGATTTAGCGACTGACATGCTGACAAGCCCAATATGGGTGGCGAGGTGGTGTCAACAACATAAAACAGCAACTCCTTACTCTCAGCTGGTAGGTTCTAAACCTTGGAACCATGAAACCAGCCAGGAAACTATGGAATCACCCAGAAAACCATGAAAATACCCAGGAAACCATGGAACCACCCAGGAACCACCCAAAATATCCTTATTCTTAAACATGACATGACATTAGCTATTTTCCAATTGCTATGGAGGTAAAAAGCATGTATGATTATCATCAAGCACAGACGTTGTGTCACACCTTGGATGAGGCATACCATCCCAGTCCAACACAACATGACTGTGCTGATACTAATGCATAATGCAAACATGCTGGTGTCAGTTATTTTATACTATTGATGATGAACACTAGTGTAAACAAATCATAATTTAGCCTTCTCAGAAAGATTAGCCTTCTCAATATAAACAACGAGGGGTCACTGAGGTTCCCAGAAACCCAGCACATTTGGTCTAAGGCATTGAGATCATGCCGAGCTTCAGTCGCAGAGCTGACTTCAGAGTTGGCAAGGAGTCCGAACACCAGGGTGCCCTGCATTATTAAGAATAAGATTGGATCTGCAGCCAGAGTCAAGAGCATCAAGAGTGCAATATCATGATGGCTGTCATCATAAAGACATTGATGTCTTAATATGCTGTCATGTATTTAGGCCTAAAACCACTTGACCTGTTTGTACAAGTACAAAGTAGTCCATCACTTCGTTTTGTCATTTCGTCATTTTGCTGTTTTGAAAAAAACCGGAATAAAAGTATAATTTTGGGTGGTTCCATAGTTTCCTGGGTGTTCCATAGTTTCCTGGTTGGTTTCATGGTTTCATGGGTGGTTTCATGGTTTCATCGTTCCAAGGTTTAGAACCTACCCTCTCAGCTGCCGCTTTGCCGCCACATGTGAGGACAACTGTCCTTTCCGGATGAATTTTTGAGTCACCATAAGCTGCGAGCACAGTCTTCGTACTGTCCAGATGTTGTGGCTTGTCACACAGTCTATTGTACCGTGCCAGAAGGAGGATGTTTGCCTGGGCCCCAGTGTCCAATTTAAAGTCAATCTTGTTCTTAGCATTGATCACATTGAGACTACACATCCAAGTGTCACACGTGTCCGCCTGTACTGTGGGCACTCCTAGTTCTCCGATAAACCACTCCTCGAATTCCTCCAATGGCTGTTCAGCATCAACAGCATTCACGTTTGGGGCCGGATTACTTTGACAACACCTCCCGTAGTGATTAAGCTTGTGGCATCTATAACACTCCTTGCCATATGCAGGGCATGACCGCGGAGCATGGTTCCTACCACACTTGGTACAGTCAGATTTCCTGGGCACTTTCTCGGCCATTTCCTTTACCGTCAGATTTCCTGGGGCCCCCTCTTTTGGCTTATTTGTGTGTACGACATGAACAGGTTGCTCTGCCGATTTCCCTGCTATTTCCTTAACCTGTTTCTGACTGGCTTCAGCAGCCCTACACGTATCTAGAGCTGACTGCATGGTTAGTTGTGGGCTCGACTGCGGAGAAGACGCTCACGCAAACGATCATCCTGACTGTATACCGAAAACTAACCTATCTCGTACCATACTCTCAGTCTGATCCCCAAATTCACAGCTTCTAGCAAGTGTCCTCAACTCTGTTACAAACTGATCGATGGTGGCGCCATCTTTCTGAACACAATTCCAAAACTTGTATCGCTCAAAGATCGTGTTTTTTCTCGGGTTGCAGTGTTCATCGAACTTTTTGATTACTACCTCATACTTTTTCTCATCCTCACCTTCCTCGTAACCGAAGTTGTTGTAGATTTCAATCGGCTCTTCGCCGAGACAGTGCAGTAACGTAGCGATTTTTACATTGTCAGCTTTCCCGCCGATGCCGGCAACTAAAATACACAGTTCAAACCGTTGTTTCCACCGACGCCAGTTTTCAGCGAGATTGCCTTCTAACTGTAGGGGTTCTGGGGGTTTTAGCTGCTCCATTCTGACACCATGTCACGCTCTGGGCCCTGATATTCTATTCAAAGTTCACCAAGAAAACGAATGATGTGTTTACTAGTTCGGCGCCATTTTATTCTACCTCCCCAAAATCAAAAGAGCAACATCATACAGGGTGAGTACAAAACAACGACCCAGATCCGTCACAATGGCGAAATGAAATGGGTTTTGAGAAAGGGATCCGTTATGCCGGTGTAGCAGTAAAAAGTGTCCCCCTGTAGAAAGTGTCCACTTCTTTTGTTGAATGACGGAATAAGCGGCATGCGTATAGAAATCAATTGTCAGAGATTAGAATGTAACAATAGGATCTTTTGTTCCCAGGATCGTTTTTCCGAGGACATTCTTTCCCTTCACACCTGCCTTACGCGAAAAATGAAGATAGCAGAAAGATACCGACAAGAAAGACAAGTCGATTGATGTATGGTATGTCAAATTTGATGCAGCCGTAGCGGAGGTACCGTCTGAAAACCTCGCGCCAATCGATGTGGAATGAAGTGGTATTAATAATGAAAGAAAAACTTATATTGGATGGCAATCTGTTTATTGAGATACCGGTTTCTACTTTATACACTGAAAAGTGAAGAACACATCTTAGCAAGGATTCCAGCACGAGTCTGATTTAGAATTCTCCTTTTCAGATAATCACAGATCAACTGTAACAGGGTGTCTGAGTATTCTTTGATGACGTCATCCTCATGCAGGCCATATACACGAGGTAAGGAAGGTGGTTTCACTGATTAGTCTAGATCTATCAAAATTCGACTGCCGTAAAGTCCAAGTCAACCTTCATTCAACATGGGCAAAATAACAAGTTTGAAAAACCTACACAGGTCAGTAATGAAGGTTGACTTGGACTTCTCTATTAATAATATGAAAGAACAAGAGGCCCATGGGCCTTGCGCTCAGCTGACATTTGATGCCTCGGCTTGATAAGGCACACTGCAGTCTTAGGAATGTTAGTCGGTGATGTCAAATTTTATTCACCTATACAATTTTGCCAAGAATGAATCGCACTTTATTTTGGAATGCATACGGTGTGCATACATGTGTAAGAGAATAATGCATTTGTCTGCTGTGGCGAAGATTTCTCTGTTCTATGATTTCGACAGTTGATCTCCAATTGGGATTCCTGTTGTGTCAGCTGAGAGTGAGTTCTTCAAATTCAAGACAATTCCTTGCACCCCTCTTTAGCAACAGCAGCATCAGCAATCTGGGGTACTTCGGCAACCAGGTCGACCTGAAATATAGTGAATAGAGTGGGAANCATGTTGCAGTTACCTAATGATGTTGGGTAACTTGGTTCACTTTCCATGAGCCTTTTGTAAACCCAAGGTTGTGCTCAGTCATCTGGTAAATACTGTGGTTTGTGGCCTAATCATTGTGGTTACATATGGTATCTGTTTCACAGGTATGGCACTTTGCCCATGTTGAATGAAGGTTGACTTGGACTTCTCTATTAATAATATGAAAGAAAAACTATAATATTGGATGGCAATCCGTTGATTGAGATACAACGTACTGGTTTCTACTTTATACACTGCAAAATGAGGAACACATTTTAAGGGCGGACTTCCACCTGAAAGTTTTCTGTCGCAATTTTCCTTTTGTAAACTTATAGAAAATTGTCAGACACTCTGTTGCGTGATCGATTTCTGTAGCGTGGAAGAGGCCTTTATAGATTATGTCAGCCAGTTATTTTAGTGTCCGACAGTTATAGCTTGGAATAGCACATGTTCTATTCCTCGCCAGAAATGTCTGCAATCTTTTCGAACAATACGCGGCAGTCCTCAACAATAGACACACGAGCAAATTTTGGACCACCTGCAACAGAGTGTTTGACAATTTTCCCTAGGTTTCCATAAGGAAAATTGCGACAGAAAACGTTCAGGTGGAAGGCCGCCTTAAGCCTCGCTTATGTCGCCCTTACGTACAGTCAGAACTAGTTGGCAACTGATAATCGGCGCGTAGTTGGAACTAATCAGTCACAACTACTAGGTGACATAAGCTCTCGGGCGTCAGCGAGTAACTACATGTAGTTGCAAACTAAAAATATCCAGATCCTGAAAATCGCACGTGTTCAACTTCAGCGACTATTGACAACTGTATCAGTCTGCTTATCATAGTCGACATAAGCGCGCCCACAATAGCGAGGAACCGGTATACTGAGAAGACTGCCAATGAAAGTCGCTTTACATTTAACGTGACCACGTGACCTAATCACCACGTTACTTAAAATCAAAAGAAATCTTTGTCGACATAAGCATTCAAAAGACGGCGATAAACTAGTTCCAGGTGGTTGCGACCGATCGGTGTTTTTTAGTCGGTGGCGACATAAGTAAAGCCTAGGTCACAAATGCACCGGGCGCCGTACGATTTTCCCCACCCAGCGGCTTGCTGTGGATTTTAGAGACTGAAACTCAGACCTAAGCTGAATTATGCCGAAATCGCCTCAATGGATAAGCGGAAATTAAACTAGATCAAACTGGGCACCGTAGAAATTGGCCAAAATGTCTTGTTTTTACTCGCCGTACGGGCCCCGGAGTGGATATGTGACTGGGGCTTTATCAGTTGCAACTTGTTGACGCTATTTCTATCACAGCGTAGGGCGACATAAGCGAGGCTTTAGCAAGGACTGCAGCACAAGTCTGATTTAGAATTCTCCTTTTCAGATAATCACTGACCAACTGAAACAGGGTGTCTGAGTATTCTTTGATGACGTCATCCTCATGGAGGTCAAATACACGAGGTAAGGAAGGTACCGATACATACATAATAGTTTATTTTGCAAAACAGTCAGTTACATGGTAGAGGGGTCGAAGCCGAAGCATTATTGGCCCTTCACTTCTGGTACTTAGTATAACATTTGTATACAGGCAAGGTGGGAAGGAAGGTGGTTTCACTAATTAGTCTAGATCTATCAAGATTCGACTGCATTATGTCATTTTAATGTGACATTAAAATGTGACATCTGAGTCAAACGTAGAGGAGTCTATCCTGTGTCGGTTCCATCTGAATGACGTGTCGCAGACAGTGACAGTGACTTCGATTACGTTGCGGCACGTCACCCGGTTTCAGATCGAGGCTAAGGTTGAGGCGCTTGATGTCCCAGGAATTGCGCAGATCTGCAAATTTGAGAATCGTCTGTAGCATCAAACAAGAATTTCCTGCTTCTAAAGCCGCTCTCACACGTGCGACAATTTGCGTGCGATTGTATTTTTCGACGTTACGCAAACAATCGCAGAAATTGTCGCAGATTTGTCGCAGACGTATCGCAGAATTGTCGTAAACTTAACGATAATCAGCGTTTTGGGGCGTTCACTTGCGTTTCTTTGCGACAATCTGCGATTATAGCTGCGACAATCTTGCGACAATACGGGTTTTCTGTCTGCACCCTCTTCAGTCGACACCGATAATTTGGGGTTATAAACGATTTTTTGCGACATTGTGCGATATTTTGCGACAATCTGTGGTTCCTTTGCGATAAGTTGCGACAAGGTTAAATGTTTTGAACATTTCCAAAATTTCACGATTATTCCCGATTGCCTGCAATATTATCGCAAGGTCTGCGATAGTTTGCGTTAATTTGCGACAGTATACCTGCGATTGTATATCGCAGTTAAACGCAGGCCAACTGTCGCACGTGTGAGAGTGGCTTAAGACAGATTTCTGAAGAAGAAAAAAGTAGTGTAAAATCATGAAATGGCCAGGGCCATTGTGCTCACCTCTGTGGCAGAGTATGAAGTGTGACTAGCCTGCTGATACACCGAGTGGTGAAGGATTAGTGCAGAAACATCGTAACATTTACCACCGATGAGATACGGTCAAAGTCAATTTTTCAAGATGGCTGCCTGGCAGCCATGTCGAAGTCCAATCGACTCGAAATTTGGCATTTAAGTAGAGGGTACCAAGACACATATTTAGGCAAGGTTAAAGCATCCTAGCTTCTACTAGTTATGAGGTGTGGGTCGAAGTCCATTTTTCAAGATGGCTCCCTGGCGGCCATATTTGACGTCGAATCTGACTGAAATTGGCCATATATTTTTATGGTACCTAGATACATATTTTGACAAGGTTAAAACATCCTACCTACTCCTATTTATAAAATGTGGGTCAAAGTCCATTTTTCAAGATGGCTTCCTGGCGGCCATATTTGAAGTCCGATCGGGTTGAAATTTGGTGCATTTGTGCAGGGTGCCTAGATATATCTTCACACCAAATCACAACACTCTATGTCAAACAGCCATGAAATGTGCCACCAAACAGTGAATTTTGAACTTTGACCTCTGTGACCTTGAAAAGTAGGTCAAATCAAAAACCCGGGATTTATGTGATGCAGTCTCATCGGAGGAACCCACCATAAAAGTTTCGTGGTTCTAGCTAACAGCGTTCAGGAGATACGGCCGAAAGAAGGTTTTCACAAAGCGCCCTCCACAGGCCAGAGTGTACAAGCAGCAGCGCTACGTTTCGGTCCAGAGATAGTTTTTACCATAGGGTACCTGTACACCAAATTTCAAGTTTGCAACCCAAGCAGTTTAGAAACGTGCCACCCCTGTTAACGACGACGACGGACGACACACCATGGGAGAAGCTCACCTCACAGAGGTGAGCTAAAAATGGGTAACATTTTTTTGGCCCACCCTGTACACAAACCCACGCATATGTCGGTTGTGTGGTTTTCTGCTCACCACAAATGTGACCCGTCACATCAAATCAGATATTAAAGATAATGTAGCACGGATATTTTCGCGGGCCACGAAAATCATGGTTTATTTATATTTTCTTTGTTTATGTCCAGTCTTTCTTTGTCTTATGAGTAATTTGTTGGTGGCATGCCCCTCTAGAAATTCTTTTGATACTGAAAATATTCAATTTGGTGGGTTGGCATGTCCAAAAAGTCCAAAATACAAAATAATATGATGTAAACATCCATGTTTACAAACATTCTCATTCTTCAGTCGCTCTGAAGTTGGCAGGTTGAGACCAACGTTTTGTCAATTTCGGTAGGCCCATGTACAGTCTTGTCTGTATTAATATCAACACCGATTATCTCAAATATCTCATAAACCACCAAACCAATTTAAATGCGGTATTCTGCATAAGGTCAGAAATATTGTTGACTACAACTGGGCATCAATGTTTTTGCACAAGATTCACTTCTTCATTGCGTAATATGTCATCGAAAAAAGGGTCCAAAAAAACTTTTTTGTTTCTGGATTTTTCACCAAAATTCCTTTGCTAGAATGATGTGATGCTAAAATAAAGCTGATTTATCAAGTTACTGTCAAAATCGGTCGTTTAGTTTTTGAGAAATAGACGTTTTTGTAAAGCTATATCAACACCATTTGTGTTCCACTACCAACAACTTATGAGATGGCCCCTACATAATAATGCAAACCATACACCATGCATGGGTCACTGTATAGGCGTAGATAAATGTATAAACGTAGATAACCTGTACTGGTTATTCATGACATTGGGCCGAATTTATAAAACACAGCAAAAGCTTACAAGCCAAGGCCCTAAGGCCAAGCTTTTGCTTGTCAAGGAGAAGCACAAGCCAAAGACTTTGCTCACAAACATATTCATAATCAACTGCTTAAGCTAATGACCTTTTCTTATAAGGCCAAGCAAGATCTTGGGTAATACCGCAGTACATAACTATTGTTGGATGGTAGAGGCACTACTGGTGAACGTATACTTTTCATCACATGTCGCACGGGCGGATACAGAGGGGGGTCCTGGGGGTTGGAACCCCCTCGGCGACAAGAGATAATTTTTTTTTGTAATCACTAAACATTTAAAAACATCTCGCTTGTGGTCTAGCGCCTTCCCGTCTGACGTAGGCCTAGTCTTGATGATACGGTTGTTGCATCGACGATTCGGCGAGTTCGCAAAAAGCGAGATGTTTGATGTGTAGCAATTAATAAAAACTGTTTTCTTTAGTCACCGAGGGGGGTTTCAATCCCCAGAACCCCCCTCTGTATCCGCCCTGCTCTTACGTGCATGAATATAATGTCCGGAAAGGAAAGATGCTCCTAAGGCAGAGGTCAATCCACTCTAGAGGAGCTTGCACAAATGACAGCAAATGCTTCATGGCGTGAGGAAAAGCTCATCTTTATATATACGTGCTCAAGCATTTTATATCTGATGAAGCTAATGCTCGCAAGACAAAGCTTCTGCTAATTATTGTCCCCACCAGCGCCACCTGTGGGGACAATATTGCAAGCTGCAGCAGGCCCACGCACCGCCACGGCAGAAAATGTCTACTCCGAACCCGGTAGGCCTACTCTGAATGTACGATAGGCCTATCAGAGAAAATGGTCATCGAAGTACGTGGTCATCCTTCAATCATCATGCACATGGGATGGATGAGACCATGTCATCCATCATGTCCATGTCAGCAGCTGGTCATGGCTCGGCTGCAACTTGCAAGATGGGCCATGCAGGACTGAGAATGGAGATCAGCCTAGGCCTCTGGTTGAATTAACTACATTGCTCTCCTGCTTTCATTTTCCTTGAACAAATAAGAAAATACTTAGGCCTAATAAACTCCAGACTGCCGAGAAAGGCTTAAGCTGTACCGGTAGCCTATTTACACGAGAGCGGAGCCGATTATGGCGTAGGTACGATTGAGACGTTCGACAAAAATACACCGTGTATAGCAGGCCACTGGATTTCCGAGACGATTTTGTTGTCGGTGCGTCATCGCATGCAGAAGTTGGGTGTTCTATTTTCACCCGACATCGGCTGCTTCTCCCCATGTTGTCTACCTCGGGACGCATGAATAAATGAAGAGCTTAGAGCACAAAGGGCATATGTCCATTTTTTCACTTTTGAGAAAAGTGAATAAAAAGATTTCGTGTGAATTGTGCCCTTTGTGCACAAAATGATTTTAGATTCAAATTACAGCCTCAAAATTAACATAAATACGACACTTGAATGGGGAAACAGCACTTCGTGGATCCCAGAAGATAAAAAACATCAAACACCATGAAATGTGGCGTAGATAAGGGGTTGGCGGCCCTTTTGACGATGGTGCTGACTTGTGCCCTTTGTGCTCTAAATTAATTAAAACCTTACTTTCTGCTATTTGGAGTACTAATAGAGGGATAATTCCATGTCAAGGCAATAGAGGGCTCTTCAGGCTTTCTGCTGATATATCACACTCAATAGTGCAAAAAATGGACATATGCCCTTTGTGCTCTAAGCTCTTCA
>NMRB01000470.1:277205-292353 GCA_002633025.1 Notospermus geniculatus
AAGGTCATCTAGAGGGACGTAAATATCAAATTTGAGCACTCCACGTCAAGTCGTTCCTGAGTAATAGCAGTTACTTGATTTTCAGGTTACGCCACCTGGCGGCCATATTGGATGTCCAATCGGGCCGAAACTTGGTATTTTTAAAGGTACCCCTCCAATGCATGTTTATGCAAGATATGAAGTCGCTTGATGAAATAATGACAAACTGTGGCAGGTTCGTCACTTTTGTCGAACTTTGACCTCTGTGACCTTGAAAAGTAGGTCAAATCAAAAACCCGTTATATATGTTATGTATCCTTATTAGATACACCTATGATAAAAATTTGGAGAAGATCTAGTCATTAGTTCAGGAGTTATTGCACTTTTTGTGTTTTCGGTTTCCGCCACCTGGTGGCCAAGCTAAGAGTCGAATCGGACCGAAACTTGGTGTCATGGGTCATCTGACCTAGGGGTATATATGTACCAAGTTTCAGATCAATAGCTCTGGCGGTTACGAAACGTGCCCTGCTAACGGAACACGACGACGACGACGACGACGACGACGACGGACGACGACGGACGACGGACGCACAACCATTGTATAAGCTCACCACGGTGAGCTAAAAACGGTCCATATAAAAGGAGTTCGCAAGAGAGATGACCGAGCAGTCCTCCCGATTCTTATGTAGAACAGATATACCTACCAAAAAATGCTAATAGCAATTGTATATCTTTATGTGCAACCTTATTCACTATAGAGGAATCCCACTGACGTCTCAAATCATGTTGTTTTCGATTTTTTTGATGAAAAACGCGATTTCACACCTATCAACCTCAGCGCCCTGATGTGCATATCAATTCAGTTCGTGAGTTTGATTCTGAAAGTCTAATTCTTACCCTCAAACAAAAATCAAACGATAAACCTAAACGTTAACGACAAGGTTATTTTTGTACCGAAAATGCAATATAAAATCTGGTTAATGTGTAGTACGAAAAATAACGTTGTCGTAATACCTGCCGCACACGAGTGCAATTTTGTCTCCGACGTTGCCTCCATAGGAGTTTTTTGTCTCAGCATCCTGTCACCGCACACGGTGCGTCATCCGCCGTAAACTCCCTACGCAGTTGTGAGTCGCGCCCCCTTCGGTTTACTCGCTCTCCACAACTGCTTAACTTCGTAAAATTCGCCGCGTTTGGTCAACAGATGGCGCTGAGAGAGTCGACCAATGAGAGCACCGGGCAAACCGTAACCAAGCTGGCCTGAGACACTGTTTCATTGGCCGAGCGGTTCGTAGCCATGGTAGCACAAGAACATCCGTGCCAACGAGCCAAAGAGTTCCGAAAGCAGCGTGCTGATAGGCTGTAAAACTCGCGCCAGGCCCAGACGCCATCTGTTGACCAAACACGGCGACTTGCACGAAGTAAAGCAGTTGTGGCGAGCGGGTAAACCGAAGGGGGCGCGGTACACAACTGCGTAGGGAGTTTACAGCCGCCGCAGACGAGTGCAAATTTGTCTCCTGTAGATGCGGCGTGACGTCATTCGTCACTTTAAAAAATCCTCGACGAATGGAAACATGCGTGACGTCATTTATATAACAATGTCATGACGTTAAAATGACGCCACAACGGGTCTTGATTGGTCAGGACTGTTTTGCATCCGTCTCCGCCTCCGCCTCCAACCACCGCACACGATGACAACGTCATTGAACATAGGAGATTTTTGTCTCCTCCGATCAAACATGTTTGATCTGCTTTGGAGGCAAAAATATCCGTCTCCGCCTCCGACCAACGCACACGATGACATTTGCACGTAGGAGGCAAAAATCTCCATAAATGGAGACAAAATTGCACTCGTGTGCGGCGGGTATAAAGTTGTTTGTCGTTTGACTTCTAAACTTCCCTAATAAAAACAGGAACGCGAAAAGAATTCACAGAAAGCATTGTGACAAGGACACGTTTTATATCATCTCACAGTTACCTTCTGGCGGATTCTCGAATGAAAAGCTGTTGCTCGTCAACATCATCCACATCTTTCGTGAGTGATCTCTTTGCCCCACCGTGGGGCATTCCATTCGTCAGGTAAACTAAAAGAAGGATCGAAATTCAAATGTTAGGCCAGGCGCACAAAGATGAATAACACTCAGCCATAGCACAGCGATATATGAAATGGCACAGCCACACAACTTTGGGGTGTGGGCTGAATGGCACTGCCGCATTTCTTGCTCTGCAAGCTTTCATAGATACAAGCAAACTAGTTCCTACCGAGCATGCGCGGCCTACTTTTGAGCGGGCTGGCTGCCTCATCGCTTTCCACCTGGCTGGAATATAGTGCGCGTACATTTGGCACCGCAAATCTCGAATAAAAGTCAATGAAGTCAAATAATATAAAACAGTATACATTTACCATAAGTAGAAATGTAAGATTTGAGACGAATAAATTCACTTTTTAAAGAGTGAAATTCACCAGAGAGTGCTCTGTTTAAAGAGTAAAATTCACTTAAGTTTACTTCTATGTGCAGATAAATTTAATTCAAATCAAACAAAACTTGTGTTGTCAGATTAAAACTCATTTCATTTGTTGAACTCTCCTCTTCCCAAACCCAAAGTCCTTCAACTTACCCTGTGTGATCAGACAGGTCAAGAGTAGAAGGTAAAGAGTGGACCTCATCATGGCTTCTTTTGAATGAGAGCGAGTCAACTGGAAGAAATACATGTACATGTATGTAAGCAGACTGAATACATTATGTATGTAAGCAGACTGAATACATTATGCAGCGGTCAAGACCAGGGGTCGAGACCAGTTTGACACTTCTTCGACATTTATAGACTTTTATAAGGCCAGGATTCGACACTGGAGAGGATTAGAAATCAAACGATAAACGTAAACCTTACGATAACGTTGTTTTTCATATTACACATTAACCAGATTTTACATGTACATGTACATGTACAGAGCGTCTCAAAAAAATGTTACCATTTTGATCCTGTCTTAAAGCTGAACTCCATGAACAAAAACCACAGCGCCGCAGTATGGTGGTCTACAGAAGTGCAAACGCCCTTCGAAACACCTCCAGAACATGATAGACCACCAGCGTATTTGGTGGCGCCACTGTATTCAATCTCAGGCTTTCTATCGAGACACATCAAGAGATAGTGTCTAAGTGACAGAGCCTGGGTAGACTTAGTACAATCCGTAGGAACTTGAGCATGTGGTTGGTCAGCGTTCTTTAGTGCTTGCGCGCAGTTAAAATATGTGGTACAATGGCAATAACTTCGGCATCAACAAATAATACACCACTCGTCTGAGTTTCAGAAGCTCAATTTGGTATCATTGCAAACATGTTGCACATAAATATTATTTTATTTCTTTTGCCATAGTTTTGTTATTTGAATATATTTTCACAGAAACGCATGTACTTGATATGAGCAATAATGCATACATGACTCAACGGAAAGTTCAGTGCAATTCCATTGACCGCCATTGCATGTTTGGCGAGAAATTTTGAATATGCTGCTATTTTAATGCTATGCATTCTATGGAGCTGAAATTTTGAGGAAAGATGTCTAATATTCATTAGATAGAAGGTGCAAAATATCAAAATCATAGCTTTGATACGTTTTGAACAACGCCATATTAAATTAGGGTTGTCATTTTCTGCGGTGGCCACCCGGTATAAAATAACGTGGCTTTGCGCATTTCTACCATTTTTGTTTTTGCTCCAGCATGAACACCATAGTCAATAAAAAGTCAAACTTCCTGTATCATACTAAAATTTGACAAAAGTTTGTTTGTTTGTGTGTTTGTTTGTTTGTTCGCGATTTTCTCCGAGACTAATGAATGGATCGCCGCCAAACTTGGTATGCAAGTGCAGACGGGCCTGGGAAGTGTCCTTACGAAGCCCGAATTTTGATATCACTTATAGTTTTTGAAATATTAAGATATTAACGAAAATAACAATGCTGTTCAGGCCTATTGACGTCATGACGTCACCGAGATTGCCGTCGCGTCATCCGTGACGTCGGCAACGTCATGTGCGGCGGAATGACGTCATTACGCCACTCGAACGGGGATGACGTCATTAGGGATTTTCCGAGTCTCGAATCCCACTCCAGAGGATTCCTTTTTGGGAACTACGTCATCAAATACAACGGGGTTTTCCAAAGCAATGGTGTTTACTCATTCTAGGAGAACGAACAGAACCCGCCTGGGTGGTAAATTTGTCTCCAACTTGAAAAATTCGAAATTTTACACCTCGATGTCGGTGCGGGAGTGGGAGTCGGACCAGATATCAACCTTGCAGCAAGCGCCCCTATAATGACGCATCCGCCACCAAACGGGTATTGTCTAGTCAATCAAATCTCCCAAATCTTCACTATCAAACCTGAAAAGATGAAACATTTAGTCCAAAGAATGTGGACTAGAGATCAAATCAAAATGGTAACATTTTTTTGAGACGCCCTGTCGTTAACGTTTATGGTTATCGTTTGATTTCTAAACCTCCCTATCAATTCGCCGAGGACCTCATATTAAGTCGTTTGGTATTCACCAACTTTTCCCCCTAATCTTTTACCTTTTCTAAGTCATTTCTATTAGTATTCATGTGAACCAAGAATTCCACATTACCTTTGTTTTTGGTGGACAGAAATACGACGATAAGAAAAAAATGGAACGCTCAGAACTCGACACTTTTTTGATACTAATTTAGTGGTGACCCCTGACCTAGCCTGGTCCCCTGGCCACCGTCAGATGGCGCGGCGTAGACGGAGGCCAGGCAGTAGCCGTTGAATTTGTTGAGAAGTGACGACATTACACCGGGACCAAGCCACCCTACCATTCTTAGTAATCGATTCGACCAAGTAAAAAAATACTTCAAACTCATAAATGCTCGTTCTTTTGACCAGTGTTGTATGTAACAAGTATTACCTATTAAATCCATATTTTTCTTTATCATTATTCCCAAACTCGCCCTTTTCATTTTCTCAGATTAATTGACGCTATGAATCCCGAGGCCATGCCCTTTCCCAGGAATTCCTGATAAAACTCGCGGCAACTTCCTGGCCACCGTCTACGCAGCGCCATCTCAACGGTGGCCAGAGACACAGGCTACCCCTGACCGGGGAGGGGGAGGGTAGGTACAGAGTTTACATTCACCGCTGCATTTACCAGCGAGTGATGAATTCCACCGAATAGAATGAGCGAAAGCCATGCTCGGGTAAATACATAGATACAGCCGATGCATTGCAGTCACGTGAACCACAAGATTCAGTGGATCCTTGATAAATAAACGAAGGCACATTTGCTGGTATTCATAAAAGTTAGCAAATGCTTTTACTTAAGATTTACACAGCGAGGTCCAGTGTAAATGTACTACAAAACTTGAAGGAAAAGTATTTGCTAGCTTTTATGAATATCAGCCACTAGCTTACCGTTCGAGACTTGAAGGCGTCTGAGTGAATTCCGTTTTACAAAGATGTAGTCGATAGCAAACTTTCAGTCCAATCTGCCAAACGTGGACTGACCAGTTCTACATGTATTATTTCTTCATTGATCAGTATTGGCCGATAATGACGACAGCTGCCTTCTCGGTATCATCAACACAGTATAATAATTTTAAAAAATCATTACAAAATGACAGCCAGACCCAGGTGGTAATGGAGAAAATTGACGTTTCCTGTTCGACATCTTCAACAGGAATTCAACTTCCCCAACTTCGCAAATTTTCGACCCAAAGCGAGGTCTTCATCAGGCACTTTTCAGTTGGAGAAACCAGAAAATTTCCAGAATTTCTCCAACTGAAAAGTGCCTGAGGAGTAGGAAGAGCCCGGTTGAGGTCGAAAATTTGCGAAGTTGGGGAAGTTGATTTCCTATCTATTATCATCCGTTGTGTCGACTTTTGTGCGTTTTCTTTCTTTCGACGTCTTCAACAGAGTGTCTAGTGATGATATAAACTTAAACAGTTTATGACCGCCAGATCCAGGTGATGCATTTTAGCAAAAATAAAGCGAGCTTTTCAATTTCTGATTTTGTGTAGTCGATAATAAATCAACGAGAAATGATTTCAATACATGTAATCGAGAGTTTGGGCGCTCCGTTAACGATAATAGGGACGTTCAGCATCGTCAGGAATTACAAATCACGAAACGATTTCCGTTCGTGACGTTACGTCATGATGCCGTTTCTTCGTCTAAATCCGCGGTGGTCTGACGTTCATGTGACAACCTCTCTAATACGACGTCATTATCTTATGCTCAGTTCACACGATCCAATTTTTCTGTCAAATAAAAAAACCACCCGAGTGTGATTTCCAAGTGTTCAGAACACATGAATGATGGCCTTTGGCCGGGAAAATCCCGAGATCGCAGGATTTTTTTGATCAGTCTTTTCGAATATAGAGTCAAGGAGAGGCGCAGTATACATGTAGATGACATAACCATACAAAACGCCGTGAAAATGACATCTATGCTATTCATAACAAAAGGGCTGGTCGCCGCGATCAGGGTGTTAATGGGACAATAAAAATATTTCCCCGTGCCGCACGGTGCGATTTGTAATTATTTGGTGAAATCGTAGGAGAAAATAAGACAGGCTCTATCCAAAACGATTTTGCATTTTAAAATTTGGTTGGTCAAATTTGTGGATTTTCCCCGTTTTTGCTCAAACTTTTTTGGTCAAATTAAATTGGACGGTGTGACTCGGGCATTACACTCATTGGCCTTAAGTATTGCAACATAGGTTTTTTTCTGGATTTCTCTCATGCCTTTACTGCTTTTGCATCTATTTTCAAGTATATATAGGGGGACCGATGGCGAAACATGGTGTTGGCCAAACGGACTGAAAAATCTCACTGCTGATGAAAATATCAAGCCTTAAAAACGAAATATCAAAACATGAAAATGACAAAATCTTCATGTGATACTGGATCGCTCCCTCCTTTTCACGATAATGAAGCCTGATGATGAGGAAGCATTTACAAGAAAAAAAATTGAAAAATATCAACTGCGAAGAAAGATATTTGATATTATCGAAAATTATCAAAAACTGAAAAACTGAGATTTTGCATGAGATTACGCTGCTGATGTAAAGCTGACATCGCATGTGTCCCACCATGCCAGTTTCATCCAATGAAAAGCCACAGTTATCAAGAAAATTGAACTTTTCTCAAAAAAACCCTCGACTTTTTGACAAAATTGGGCATTTTTCTACGTCAAATAACACGAAAACGATGAGCCTTTTCAGCTTAATTTTTTCGCATTTGTGAATGAATTTCCCTTTTCTTCATTTTGTAAAAATTTGGCAGTCTTGCACTTCAAAATGTTCGCGATCTCAAATCGGTGACAATTTGATATTCTGATATTTTCGTGATGATTCACTTTTCCTTAAAAATTTTCGAACCATTAGACTTGTTACCCTTCAAAGTATCACATCCACATTTGAAAATCAAAGACTGATAACTGACTACCGAGAAATTAAGAAAAAACCTATGTTATAAAAAACCTACTTACGGCCAGTAAGTGTACGCTAACATTCCAAACATTTATTCCACTGCTATGCTAGGTACATGTATATCCTTTTGTCACCTCTATGCTCAGTCTGTTCTAGAGTTTCGGATTGTAAAGTTCCAGCCTGAAGAAGACCCCGGTTGGGGTCGGAAATTCGCAAACATTCTGGAAATTGACTTTTTATATATCAAACATTATTGTGTGTCGATTTTTGTGCTTGCCTTCTCTTTGGATCTATGCTCAGAAAAGCAGAAAAGTCAGGGTTCATTATTCGGAAAGCAGAGCAACCTACCCGCAACAATACTACTGAATTCATGTGGGCCTATGAATAATGAGGGTCTGTTTACCAACACATTAAACGGACCTGCCCATAAATTCAATAGCCATTGTATCATCGGGAACACAGGCCTTCACGTGCCTCAGGGACTTTGTCAAAGGTGTCTCAAGCATGGGCCAAATTATCTGAATAAAAGTGGCCAAAAAACACATTATTTGTTAGAATTTTTAGAAAACGAAATCATATTTGGAATGCCCTTTGGAAGAGCAACAAGGTCATATCAACTTTTTTCAGCGAAATACTTAGAATAAGAAAGTAGGGAAAAACACAACTTTACAAAATTGCTTCCATCAAAATCAGGATGTGGTAAATTTTTTCACTTATGACATTTTTGAATAGCTGAGAAGATATGCTATCATACGTATCAGGTAGACATTTCAACCTTCATTAGTTTTTGAGAAATTCAGAAAAAACTGATGTCCATTTATTTTTTGGGATGAGTGTACGTGTACAGCGAATCCCCGTGTATTCGATTGAAAAAAAGTTGGATTTTTGATCGAGGGTGGAAAAGATAAAAAGCTTCAATCATGCGGCCCCTTTTTTCTAAACTGGTCTTTTTTCTTCATCCTGGTCTTTATGTAATCTGTTCTCTGATTAGCTACATTTACATGAATCATCCATGTTGTTATTCGAACCTGCAAAACTGACTTTTGATTGATTTTCACCCCAAAATATACAAGGTTTAAGATTTTGGGTTTTTTACCAAAAGTGACATAATGAACACACCAACTGTCTGGACATGGGAAATAATGTTGAAATGAAAGAGCGACGATGCTGGGTACATTTCAACCTAATCCATTAAACAGATCTTCGAGATATTGAAAAGGTGTCATTTACAAGACGACCTTGAAATGTCCAATCGATAGAAGGGTCTGATGGCATTGTTCTGTTCACACATTTGACCCCTGTATCTGTTATCCCAGACGGAAATAATACTGATCATGTGAAGCCCTATTCGAGAAGACGGAACACCTGACTATTGTGAACGTGGGACAAAAGGACATCAGTCGATGAGCTGTGTCTCACTTGGAAAAATCAATAGGTCTTGAAAATCGTAAGTTCATTATATTTATTTCAAGAGAAGTCAACGGTTGACTCTTAAACTATTGGTTGTCGGACAAGCGAGGACATTTGTGACCCACTCCTTCAAAACTAGGCGCTTGTCGCAAGTGATCATCATTGGTCATCAGTTTACTCAACTACATGTATTATCGTTGCTGTCCACCATTGTTGTAAACCTGCAGATCGTACATTTCAGCTATTGTCTTGTAAGGCCGTTAACCCTTTCCTCGGTTGTGATAAGCGCCTTACTTCTACTAGAGAAGGTCACATTTTTGAACCACCCTGTACATTGCCAATGTAACAGATTTTCTTGACCAATAGAAAAAGGTCTTCTTTCGTGTTACACTCTCTGACCTCAGCACAGCAATGACATGTTGATAAAAGACTTTCCGTGTTTGGACACTTGAGATGACTTTGTAATCACCACGACAGTGCAAAACGCTGTCCTCCTCTCTCTTCACTTTTCTTACTGTCATGGCGTCCACTCCACCAAGTTGTGATTCACCTTTGACCGACAGGTTATACACGCACACCTGAGAGAGGGAAGCAGAAAAATTATCACGTTTCTTATGTGGGGGAAACGTCCGTCGCATCGGACAGTAAGCCGTGGTGCCTTGTACCTTTAGGACAAGTATATAAGACATCATCTGAGTAAGGAAAACATGTGCTGTAGCTTGAGATGGGCTCTTCCATACCACAAGGGCCAGTAACGCTTTGACTTTTGAAAATTCCAATAGAGTACAATACTGTTGTTGACCTACTGAGATTTCGGAAACGAAATGACCAAGAAACCCGGATATTGTTTGGGGTATGTGACGAGAAACACAACACACGTGGCCTAGCCTTTCTCAAATGAAATTCAGAGTCCAGAATCCCAGACGTCTGTGACCAGAAACAGATAATGTGGCTTGGCCTTGATCAATCATGTGTGGTCGGGCCAACCATATTTTTGGTTTCATTCATCCAAAACGCAACCTCAGGCATACAACAAGAAAGCAGCAAATAAACCTACTCGAAAGTTAATTACCAGCGTAGTAATTAGCATCTGTTGTGGGGTATCTTTCTTTTATTAGTGTTGCACGAAATCTCGACAATACCCTGACATAGCATTTTGTTGGTTATTTACCGGATACACTTAAGATATTCGCCCGGGGTTGTCAGAATTATTAGCTGCCTAGCCGCAGATTAGCCGCCCGTAGCAAAAAGCGGAAGTCGAAAACCGGAAGTGCACGGGACAACAGGTCCATGGTATTTTCTGGGTTCGGTTTGTTTAAAAGGCGCGTTCCACCGGCCAGAGAGTGCGCCGGATGGTAGCGAGGAAGGGGAACAAGGTGAATTCAGGACCGTCTCAGAGTTCCCAAGTCCCATTTGAACGGTCCACACACAGGTTCACCTATTTCTTGCAATGCGAGTCCGACTAATTCACCGTCACTGACCATGCATCAACTCTAAAAAGTCTACGGCGACATTGCCTTCTTACCGCCCCAGCGGCTCGTCTCCCATCGTTTTCACGCCATTGCTTCCAAGAATTAGTTTTTTTTACAAATACCGAGTCATTGCTGTTATTTTTTGTCGCTCCTCCATTCAGTTCCGGTCATCAGTAGCTCTATTCCGATATGTTGCTCACAATTTGAGAAGAACTGTTGAAATGAACCGATCAAAACGCGATTATCGAATCGTGGAGAAAGTGTTGTTGGTGGACGTGTCGGTGTGAGGGGATCGTGTTGGTGTGAGGGGGTCGTATCGGTGAGAGGGGGGCTGCTGGTGATGGCGCTTGTTGGTGAGAGGGGGTCTGCTGGTGATGCCGCTTGTTGGTGAGAGGGGGTCTGCTGGTGATGGCGCTTGTCGGTGAGAGGGGGTCTGCTGGTGATGCAGGATGTCGGCGATGTGAGGTTTGCCGAGCAACACCTTACGGAATAAAACAGTAGCCAGTCAGTCTATTTAGGCACCGATCTGTTCACAGGTTCTCCGAACAAAGAAGGCAACTTCTTTCCCCTGATTTGCGTGATCAGTCTGTGGGTGATTGGTGTTTTCCGTGACGGGCCATTCTCCGACACCTTCCAGCGCACACTCGCTCCGATCTTGATTGCCCAGCCAATTTCTATGAATAATAAACAAGAGAAGAATATGTGAAGGTATAAATATCAATTATTGGTGAAAAACTTGATGATAAGTGGCGCTGTGTATTCTCTCTTCATGTTTTATGGAGCATTCGACAGATGTGCAGAGAAAGCGACATGGCGTGAACTCGACCATCCTTAGGGTGCAAACCACTTGTCTTCTCAATCTTGATATACTCAAAAACGTTAATATTTTAACGGTACTACATCATCAACTTCATCTCTTGTATGGTTAGTCGGCATTCGTGGCCATCGAGGAGCCGTGATAGCTTAGTGGCTATCGCGTCCGCTTAGCAAGCGGCAGGTCCCGGGTTCAAATCCAGCCCGGGACAGTTAGCCGTGGCGCCGCCATGTACATGTACCTTGTGTCTTTGCAAGCCAATAATGCTATTGCCATTAATGCTATGGCTGCGGCCCATCCGTAGGTTGGTGTCATTGGATTCAATCACCATTGTTGCTGGTCTCAACAGATTCGTCCCCATGTTCAACTCCTCGTTGATTCAACTACAGATTGTCTGGAGTCTGCTAGGCCTAACGATATAAGTAGATGTCAATTTCAACTCCGGGTTTCTTGTTTTCAATCTGTAGATTGTTCTTCGACACATCTGATATAAAAATGATTATCCTGATATTATAGCAGCAGATGGTGAAGAATGATGAGCTAACAGGTCATGATAAAGATAAAATAATCATGGCTAACAGGTCATCATAAAAATAAAATAATCATAACCACCATTCATTATAGATTACTTGATGAGAATCTAATCCATTTAACGAAGGAGAACAATGCGAGTTGTGACAACTTTATTATGTATGGTATTGGTCAGGCAAATGTGTCATTCTCTTGAATGATCACCGTGTTGCTGGATGCTGGCTTCCACAGTGATAGTAAGTAGCTGTTGTGGTATTAGGGAGATCAGGTTTAGAAGTCAAACGATAAACGTAAACTTTACGACAACGTTATTTTTCATACTACACATTCACCAGGTTTTATACTGCATTTTCGGTACGAAAATAAGGTTGTCGTTAACGTTTACGTTTATCGTTTGATTTCTAAACCTCCGTAATGTAAGGTTGTTTCACGTACGTAACATGTACATAAAAAATGTCCAAAGGTTTGAAGCTTTGAAAACTGGCTTGATTTGCGAGGAGACATGAGATAGATATTGGCTGCTTTTAGAGTATTCTGAACACAGAGCTGCCTCGTTATACAGAAAAACCGAATGAGTTTCTTGCTTGTCATTGTCGGAGACACTTAGACGGTGTTTTTTCCTGCATGCTGTGAGCCGAGAGCGTCTCTCCAATCCCTCAGCCACCGATTCAATCCCCAACACAATATTATACAGAAATGATAAAGTCCTGCATCAGCAAGACACGAGACATGTTACTAATCAAATGGACACGCTAATGCAATTTAGGGCCGACACTACCCTTGCAATTGGTTTTACTTGTACCGCCGACCCAAGACAAGACGGCGATATGAAATTTATCCATTCGTTCTGCTGGATGAGTACACGTCACTGCTGTATATACATGTACCACTTCAGAAATATCAAATATGAATTGAACTTCCAAGATATCATTCATTGGTGCCACCAGGGGATTGAGGAGTTCGTAATTAATTTTATAAGGATGAAGGCAGAATCCCCCATGTAAACCTCGTGTAAGACCATATGCTGTGACATTATTGTGTCTTGCAGGAAAACGCTCAGTTGAACCTAAAATTATAAATACCCTGTTCAGCAATAGATGCATCTGAGGAGCCTTGATAGCCTAGTGGTTATCACGTCCGCTTTACAAGGGCAGGTCGCGGGTTCGTATGGGATCATTCCTGGTTCTTCAGTCCGTCGCTTGGGATAGTAAGCCGTGGCGCCTTGTACCTTGTGCCTTTGCAAGGGCAAGTAAAATACCCCATCCAAGTGAGGAACATGAGTAGCTTGAGATGGCCTCTTCCATCACCATGGGCCAATAATGCTATGGCTTTGGCCCTGACGGAAAAATCTAATACAAATCCTTGCATCATCAGTATAAACTTAGGAAGTTGCTTAGATCTCTGATCTAGAAAAACCGTTTCTAGCAACTACTGCTGGTATCACAGCAGTATATGAACCACTCCTCATCAAGTATTCTCTTTGCCTTTAGTGATTGCTTACGCTGAAAGGGTAAATGTCGTCCTGGGTATATACAAAGATTACCCAGGATCGCAATCTTCACTAAAACAATACCCTGGGTGTATTCGGTAGCTGAACATCACCCAGCATCTCTGCAATCGGTGCCTAGGAACGAGTCTTTATATTTAGAAATCCCGTGGAATCTCGCGGTCTCGCGTCGCGGTACTTGCTGTGTGTAGGTGTTCACGACATTCTTCAGACTGTCACGTGACCACGGGCGAGATAACCTTGAATCCAGGTGTCATACCACGATGCTGGGTGATGTTCGGCTACCGAAACTACACCCAGGGTATTGTTTTAGTGAAGACTGAGATCCTGGGTAATCTTTGTATATACCCAGGACGACATTTACCCTTTCAGCATTGCTTACCTCTACTGACCGTCTACCCATCCTCGTATTCAGTATCTCGGGAATAGAGCTCCTGGCTCTGCCGTCTCTCTCTGACCCGCTGAGAACATTGTTAAACTGCTCGGTTTCAATCTCTTCTATTTTCCATTCGTTTCTCAGCTGCCGTTTTGCTCGTCTTTCAAGTGGTCGTCTCTACCAGCGGGATATCATGTCCGTCTCCGATGCTGGTTTTTTAGGCACAGCAGGCAGCGAGCAAAGATTTTTCCTTTTACGTCGTGCAGTTTGAACGCTGGTCTTTGAAGATGGTAATGGATGGAGGGCTTTCTGTAGAGTCCAACAAAATGGCCTTATTTGTGTTGTCGACATACATGTACAGCTGATGTCTAAGTAAAGACAAACCTGGGAATCCTCCTTTGATGATGACCAACGAGGCAGTAGCCATTGTTTTGGTACAAGTTCCACTCTGCTATGAAACTTGTTTTCCGGTCATTCATAAGTTTCAGGCCTCGATGCGATCATGAAGTTTTTGACCTCCCCGGGGGTGGACTTTCGATGACTGTCGGTGAAACAGTCAGCTCTGATGGGGGGGGGGGGGNGACCCTTAGACAAGTTGACTTTGAGTCCACCTGGGTCCTGGGCCTCCTCGGCGACATTTCAGTCTTGACATGTGAAGACGTATGATTAGTAATTATGGTTCAGTTTAATAAAGTGGCTGCTTGACAGCCTCCCCATTCGATAGATGCTGGGAAAGAAACTAACAATGCTACTGGGACTTGGTGATGATAAATGTGAGAGCAACCGACACCTGAGCTGCCTTGGAAAAAACATGGAGGCAGATATCACTCATCATGACGTAAAGTAGTGTGGTGAAAGCGACTTGGGTCCGGGTTTGGGAATTAAGGCCTCGGTATGAAGTAATTATAATAAGCCATATGATTTTTTTTTTAAATTTCAAGAATCATCTCATCATATAAGGCGCCCGACGACGAGATTCTGTGAACACATCATAAAACTTTCATCTGTAACTCGTTGTTAGAAAGTCGTTTTGTGAAAGGTAAGCAATAAACTTTTCAGTGCATGTTTTTCTCAAAGTGAAGGTAGGTAGGCCTATTTATCTGGGGGCCCCTGCGCAAGAAGTGAAAGATCAGTGCATCTAAAAATAGATTTGTCATGCGTTCACGAGTTCGTTTTATACGCACCCTTAGGAAAACGTCGTCTTTAGAAAATCAGCCAAACTTCACTCGACAATCCGACTCATCGTTCGAGAAAATAAAATTAATGACATCACGGGACAAGACCGAGATGAGAAATCAGAGAGGGATAAAATTACATCGGAACCGCCGTCACAAATTGATCAGAAAGGTTTTAGATACAACATATCAAGATTGAAAACACAAAAGAATGTCCAATCAAACTTTACACGGCCATCTATAATTTGATCAAAAATATGTCACCATCACCCGTATGACTAACAGCTTATCAAATTTAGGTACAACAAACTCACTCGTCATCCATAACTGAATTTTACACTGTTTAAGCTTTTTAGCTCACCTCTGTGAGGTGAGCTTCTCTCATGGTGTGTCGTCCGTCGTCCGTCGTCGTCCGTCGTCGTCGTCCGTCGTCGTCGTCC
>NMRB01000470.1:326755-348859 GCA_002633025.1 Notospermus geniculatus
AACGCTTCACCTCATTTTGTTGGAATTATTCGAAAAAGTAAAATTCTGTACCAAACGTTCAATGGAGCATTTCTCCATCTTTGAAATTTTGTTGATTTTTTAATTTTTGAATTCAATTCATCGTTTGAAGGAAATTCATCATTCATCTTTATTTAAGAAAAATAATTTGTTGTAAAAATTTTGATTTTGGAAATTTCTTCACCATTATGATTTTTTGTAGAAATTTTGATTTTTGAACTGGAGAAAGTTTTAACTGGATAGTGGGGAATAATCCCGGGAATAATACTGGGGGAACACTGAGGAAGTTTTAACTGGGGGAATAGTGGGGAATAATACTGGTACTGGGGGAACACTGAGGAAGTTTTAACTGGGGAATAGTGGGGAATAATACTGGGGGAATACTGAGAAGTTTTAACTGAAGTATTACTGAAATAATACTAAGATTTATATAAAATGAAATCTATTAAATCCTGGTTTTGCAACTGAGGGAAGAGTGGGGAATTTTTAACAGGGGAAAGAGTGGTGGTGATTTTTAACTGAGAATATACTGGGATTTTTCTCATTTAAAAGGCTGTGAGTTAGAACTCTCACTTTTCCCTTATTAAACCTCCATGGCTTATCTATTAAAAACAAAAGAAAAATGTAAATGACAAGGGGTCAAGGGCCCAAGGGCTTACTTTCACCATGTTGTTCACCAAGCTCTCAATCTGTCTTAGTGAACACAGTAGGCCTAAATACCACAGTTTTTAAAGGAATATCAATTCATACTTCATTTGAGATACACTTTTACAACTGTCATGGTGAATTTGGAGGAGAAAAATTGAAATTTCATTGTAGTGCTGGCCATCAGCAGTGAATCAGCTGATCCACAGGCTGCCATCAGCAGGTCCATCTAGCGGCAAGTTTTGGAACCAAATTTCCCAGTCTACGACCCTCACGAAATTGGCCTCAAACCTCGGTCAAAGTCACTTTTATCGAAAGTGACTACATACTTTCAACACTTCATATCATAATCTTACAATAAATCGTAAAAGTTTGAAGAATATATTGATATTCTTTCGGTGGAGATCGAGTGAAGTTGATCAGCGAAATCCGCGCTGAACTTCGCGATCGATCCTCGAGATGTGCCCACAAAAACACGATCAAAGTCACCCAAATTAAAAAATAAATAGTCTTTTCGCCCTGTCTATATAAAGTTATGATACAGGACTGTAATATAACCAAATTTCATTGAAATATATTTAAAAATAAAGGAATGCGCACCATTTGAAAAAGTTCAGCAGATTAAATCAGCAAGTTCAGCAGGAAATCAGCACGAAATCAGCAGTTTACACTCAGCCCTTGTCGGGTCGATCGAAAACACAGGAGGTTGTCTAGAAATACGGTACATAAAAAGAACGTTTTATTGCTCACCCTGTATATCGTGTGTACTATTCATGTACACGGCGTACCGCCATACATTATATACACAGACGGTACGCCGTGTACATTAGTACACACGATATATACAGGGTGAGCAATAAAACGTTCTTTTTATGTAGGCCTAGCCTATTTCTAGACAACCTCCTGTGAACGCAAACGGTACCTGGGCAGTCACGTGATTTATTGCAAAGATGGCGAACGTGGAATCCAATGGTCAGGAAGTTGTCATGTTTCTCGAGGAAAAAAACATAGCCTAGGCCTAGGGGGCCTAGGCTACTATTGCAGTAGCTCTCAGGGGCCTCTATCAATGATGTTGTTGACAAAATAGGCTAGGCCTAGGCCTAGGTCAACTAAACAGGGTTGCCAGTTGGCCCTACTCCCATTACTTTTTTTAGCCAAACAGTAAACACTGCAAAGGCCAAAGCATGAAAGGGGAAAGTAAAGAAAATCCCTAGGGTCTATCATAATCATGTCTAGGCCTATTGATTGAACACACCATGGAGGTATAAAATACCACTGAGTGAAGTACCACAACACAAGTGGGACCCATCCAAAAAGTTCAATATCCGTGAGGTTGACAGCCAGAAGGCATGGCGGCCATCAGTGTCTATAGGCCCTATAGGCCTATAGGCCTACATGCATGGCTCACTGTACACTGTCACTGCACACACACACTAGGCCTAATTACACACACCACAATCCCCTTTGTCTTTACGAGACA
Source organism: Notospermus geniculatus (assembly GCA_002633025.1). Lineage (NCBI taxonomy): Eukaryota > Metazoa > Nemertea > Pilidiophora > Heteronemertea > Lineidae > Notospermus > Notospermus geniculatus. The sequence continues at coordinate 328,899 of NMRB01000470.1, forward strand.
TTACATCACCTGAGCTTCGGGGCAATCAAACGCCAAGCCAGCACCCTTTGATTTTGACCCTTTCCGACTAATCAAGTAACGTAAAACGCAAAAGAATAAATATAGGCCTAGCTGGAGACAACGACCCACGAAAATGTTGACTTTATCCCGGATCGTCCGGAATCATTGGTGAAACTTGCAGTAATTTCCAATTTCACAACATATGATATGGGAGCTGCCATGCCATGCTGGTGTGGCCACGCCAGGTGGCGTTGACGCTGCGGGCGTAACATCTGTCGGTGTTCCCGTGTGTCAGTGTTTCCCCTTTAGCCTAGACTGGGCTATTACAGACATGGGTACATGGGTGAGGGGAATGCAAGCCTGGGTCAGTGGGTGGGCAACAAAATCATCATTAAGGTTATGTAAATGACTCGAAATCTCGAATTTTTGACGCAAAAAATCTGGCTAACTGCACACTAAATTTGGAAAACAAGGCTCGGGGGCCCTAGGGAGCCACCATAAGGAGGTGCCCCGAGCCTTATTTTCTCCATTCAGTGCGCAGTTAGTCAGATTTTTTGCATCTGAAATTCGAGATTTCGAGTCACTTTACATAAACCTTAACGAGAGGAGAGTTCCAGCATCTTCATCAATTTAGTTCACTGTATTTCTTTTTAATTTAGAAAACGAGGATGAATCTGCTGCCCGTGCACGACGGAAGCATGGGATGCTCAAGATGTATTATGGCATACAGGAGAGTAAGGATGGATCAACATCGGTCGATCCTTATGACATCAATGGGGCTCACTTCAAGGCAGAGCAATTCCTTACCAAGTTACTACAGGAGAAAAGTTTGACAGAGCTGATGGACAAGGAGTCGGAAATGGTGAAACACATCCGCTCCCTTGACAGTGATATGCAAACACTGGTTTATGAAAATTATAATAAGTTCATCAGTGCTACGGACACCATAAGAAAGGTATGCAAAGCATTTGAAAGAAATCTTCATCTTAAGAGGCAGAAAAAGTGTCTGAGCAGGGCTCCTGTTTGATATTTCGGTTGTTTCTGGTTGTTAATTGATTATTAAAGGTACCATTATTCACTTTCAGATGAAAAATGACTTCAAAAAGATGGAAGATGAAATGGACTGCTTGGCAACAAATATGGAAGCCATCACAGAATTCAGCGGCCGCATCAGCAACACACTCCAGGACAGACGACAACAAATCACAAAGCTGGCTGGAGTTCATGCCTTGTTGAAGAAGCTGCAGTTTTTGTTTGAATTACCAGCGAGGTTAAAGAAATGTATTGAAATGCAATCGTACAGCCAAGCGGTCAGGTATTATACAAAAGCTCAGAAGGTTTTACATCAGTATCAACACATGCCTTCATTCCGTGGCATTGAACAGGACTGTAGTTCCATTGTTGAAGATCTGAGGGGGAAGTTGAAGGAACAGTTCAGAGACAAAGAGGTAGGTCCGTATACAGGAAAGGGTCTGTTGACGTGTGCCTTGGCAATTATGGCCCCTCCACAAGCACATGGATGATATGTGGCCCCATAGACAGTGTCTCTACATGACAACAGACAAAAGATATTAGACTCTTGACGCAAGGAAACCAACCGCCGCGTAGCGGCAAATCAGCGAAGCTTGCTAATTACGTACCGGTATGCGTTTCATGGCAATCATTTTGGCCTTGGACAGGAAAATTCGCCTGAAACTTTGTCACCTGATACTGAATTTACAAGAGTAAGACGGGCGTTAAAACCGTACAGGATCGGTGTGTACCATAATTATGAAGCGAACCGATGTCAAAATTATTCCAAAACGGGATCGAGTTAGGAGTTTGAAGCGTTTTTTGGTAACCTGCGATGAACATGTGACGTCATCATCTGGCCTGTAAATTATTCTCAGGGATGAAACTGCACGAAAACGAATTTAGCCCAATCTGCTCGCTGAATGAGTGACGTCACTGATCGCTGAGATTGGTACCAGATTCCTCCACTAGGGGCTGGCTGTACAGTACCAGTCATGATGGCTTTTCGAAAACGAAGTTAGTCCATTCTGCTCGGCCTTATGTCATTTTGGCGCGGTCTTTTGTTGAATTCTTAAATGCATAATATCATAGACAGTTCATGCTTTCGCTGCTTTTAAGAGATAACGTAGCGTTTCTCTCTTAAAAGCAGCGAAAGCATACTTTATTAACAACATCGCCAGAGCAGAAGGCTGCAGCATACCCTGAAAGCCCCAACGGTTCAATAATTCTGGATCATGGTGAAAAAAGTAATTACATGTACTGTACATTGCATGGCTTGGTCCAATGGATATGAAGATGACGTCTCCTTGTCTATTTCAGTCAAGTCCTAAACAACTTGCAGAATGTGTTGATTTGTTACTTCAACTGAATGAACCAGCGGAGGAACTCTGCGAGGAGTTTTTAGCACAGTAAGTTTCCTTCACATTTCTATAGACTGGTCTGTATAGACTTCACATTTCTATAGACTGGTCCATATAGACTTTACATTTCTATAGACTGGTCTGTATAGACTTCACATTTCTATAGACTGGTCCATAGACTTCACATTTCTATAGACTGGTCTGTATAGACTTCACATTTCTATAGACTGGTCCATATAGACTTTACATTTCTATGGACTGGTCTATATAGACTTCACATTTCTATAGACTGGTCTATAATGACTTCACATTTCTATGGACTGGACTTCTCCACATGAATCACTTCATATTTAGGTGGATGATCTCTGTCACGTGTGTACACAGAGTTAATGAAAAACCAGGCGATTGAACCTAAGCCCCCTTCCTGCAAGGGCCAACAATCTTCTCATTAGAGAGAACTTCAATATAATAAGGATTTTAATGCTACAAACATCCTCTACTTTGGCAATTATATCCCCCAGATCCCATCCCCCTTCCATCGTTGTTGGAGATGACTTTAATCTCATCCGTTGTTTATTTCATTCAGTGCCCGACAGCGGATTGACGAGGATCTGGGTGAACTAGAGAAGCAGTTGAAGCTGCAGTCAGGTGAAGCTGTGGCCCCTAAACCAGATGATCAGAGGAGACCATCAGATGCTTATCTCAATGTCCCTGTGGTAGGTATTCATCAAGTGACCTCAGTCAGTAATATGGTTCTACTTGTTAACTTGGACCCCATTCTTCCTATGTTGTTGATGTGATAAAGAGTCAAATTGCTTTTACACCCAGAGGCTCGACAGACCTTCAGTCAACATGTGCTGATACATCGTTCTTTTTTTCAAGGAGACTAATTCCATTTTCCCAATGGTAGTGTATGACTCTAGTCTGCAGTTTGGTTGTGGGCATTGGCTTAGTGTCGGTATGCATGTCTAGGGGTGGCACACTGCGGGGGAATTTTTAATGCCATCTTACACCAGCTTCACAAATTAAATTTACTGGCATAGAAAAGGTCTAATAGTGGTATAGGCCAGTATTGGCATAGAAGAGGTCTAATAGTGGTATAGGCCAGGGTTTTTCTTTGTCACCTGATAATTGCTCAGTACACCAAACAAAATCAATAGTTGTCAAATTAGAGATAGAATTAAAAAAACCATAGCCCACGATCATTGGTGTTGTATTATTTTAGTTGCCTGCACCTGACTTTTCTCCTTGTAGCCACCTTGCTGACTTGTATCATTCAAATCATTAGCAAGACATCTGTATTTAATGTGATAATATACAGGAAGTCAACTTCCAGATTTTGCAAATTTTCGACCCCAACCGGGGTCTTCTTCAGGCTGGCACTTAACAGTACAAGACTCTAGAATAGACTGAGCTGAGTCCCTGAAGTCGATCTAAATATCCCTGCAAAAAAGGATAAAGAGTTAAACAACGGGGAACAGCACAAAATCCACAAGAATCCACCGAGAAGCGAGTGCACACGTAAACATACAAAGAAAGAAATAGCACTAAAATTGACACACAACGTGATAATATACAGGAAGTCAACTTCCAGATTTTGCAAATTTTCGACCCCAACCGGGGTCTTCTTCAGGCTGGCACTTAACAGTACAAGACTCTAGAATAGACTGAGCTGAGTCCCTGTATTTAATGTGAAGTCTTCTCATGCAACACTCCTGTCAATGAAATTCAGGAAAAATGGGGGAAACGGTCCTTGCTTAGACCCTTAGTTTTAACCAGACAATCTGTTCGTTTGGGATTCGAATCATCAAAATTGAACTTGAGACATGTGATATGTGCAGGTTTAAGGAACCAGCACCCAAATCTTGTATATTTCACTGATCGTTTGTTGTCTAATATGGCGTGTAGCTCACAGCCTGCTTTGTCTTATGTCCACATCTTTGACGTCCCAGTTTTGACTAGTTCCAAATATAGCTTGGAGCTTTGATTTCAAAAGTACCTGTACACTGCTTAATAGTTTCAAGTCCTGTAGTGGTTCTTTCATTTCGTCTGATGTGGACCTGCCAGTCTGCTGTTAGTTTCTCTGGGCTCTCATGATGTTCTGATCCATGTCACAATTGTAGTACGGTTGATCATTCATCTACACTTGAGAGATTGAAGTCTGGAAACCTGCTGATTTCCCAGCGTAACTGCAGATCCATCATACAATATAGAGTAGACCCACCACCAATATACAGTAGACACACCACTAAGCAGCCTTCACCAATATACAGTAGACACACCACTCGGCCTTCACCAATATACAGTAGACACACCACTCGGCCTTCACCAATATAGAGTAGACACACCACTCAACCTTCACCAAGAAGCAATCTTGTATTCAGCCTTGTAACAACCCCTGACCAGTTCACAACATTGATTGTCTTATTGATATACATGAAAATACATTTTTTTCAGGACATCTTGGAATTTGTTGACGTTGGTTGTAATGGTTTCTTGAGTAACGTGTGTTTGGTGATAGCGGCTTATAATGATCTTTTCCTCAACAAGAACTTAGAAGAGTAAGTAAAGTTTCCAATCATCATGCTTTTTGGTTGGAAAAAGATTTTAATGACCTCATTTTAAGCAGGCTATTGGGTCATACAAAAACAGACCAAGACGTTTATCTATAAAGGCTTTGCAAATGACGTCACAAGCCGCTTGGTGGAGCGCACATGCAGAGGCGCAGCGAAATGAGCCATGCATGCCCCAATGACGTTACGTTAAATAATGGTGTGGCGCACTTCACGCAAGTCACGTCACGGTCGGCTCACACCTCTGCGCCCTGTGTCCCCCAGAATGGCCACCAGGATGACGTCATTGCAAAGCCTCTATTATTGGTGTAACTGATTATTTGTGTCTTTTCCAGGGTCAACTTGGATGCGATGGCAGAAAGAAAGCTTGTTAACTTCATCAATTCTTTGATGCAGGAGTACTTTGGTTTTGTGGAAAAAAGAGTTTTATTAGAGGTGAGGACAGTCTGCAACAAAGATCGTAGATTTGTGGTTTGTTGGTGTTGATAAGTCTGTCATTAAGAATCTCAATATCATCACTTATATCATCAAATGGAGAAAAACTATCTGATTTCTTGTGGTACAATTCCAGAAAGAAACTGGTGACAACACGATTCTTGTTCGAGCGCTCGACAGATTCCATCGTCGACTACAAGCGATGAACAAACTACTGCCTGATACAGACTTCTCTCGGTAAGTGTGATCATGTCTGGTGGGAGACTGAAGACGTCTACAGGGTCAGAACTCTTGTATGGAAAATGACTTGGTTGGCCTCAGGGGAACGAACTCTTGTATGGAAAATGCCTGTGTTGGCCTCACGGGAATGAACTCTTGTATGGAGAATGCCTGTGTTGGCCTCACGGGAATGAACTCTTGTATGGAGAATGCCTGTGTTGGCCTCAGGGGAATGAACTCTTGTATGGAGAATGCCTGTGTTGGCCTCACGGGAATGAACTCTTGTATGGAGAATGCCTGTGTTGGCCTCACGGGAATGAACTCTTGTATGGAGAATGCCTGTGTTGGCCTCACGGGAATGAACTCTTGTATGGAGAATGCCTGTGTTGGCCTCACGGGAATGAACTCTTGTATGGAGAATGCCTGTGTTGGCCTCACGGGAATGAACTCTTGTATGGAGAATGCCTGTGTTGGCCTCACGGGAATGAACTCTTGTATGGAGAATGCCTGTGTTGGCCTCACGGGAATGAACTCTTGTATGGAGAATGCCTGTGTTGGCCTCACGGGAATGAACTCTTGTATGGAGAATGCCTGTGTTGGCCTCACGGGAATGAACTCTTGTATGGAGAATGCCTGTGTTGGCCTCAGGGGAATGAACTCTTGTATGGAGAATGCCTCTGTTGGCCTCACGGGAATGAACTCTTGTGTTCAGAATGCCTGTGTTGGCCTCACGGGAATGAACTCTTGTGTTCAGAATGCCTGTGTTGGCCTCACGGGAATGGACTCTTCTATGGAGAATGCCTGTGTTGGCCTCACGGGAATGAACTCTTGTATGGAGAATGCCTCTGTTGGCCTCACGGGAATGAACTCTTGTGTTCAGAATGCCTGTGTTGGCCTCACGGGAATGGACTCTTCTATGGAGAATGCCTGTGTTGGCCTCAGCGAAGAGGAATTTAATGGCATTCATCACATATTAATTGTGAGGTCTTTTACCTTAGAGTACTTGCATTAAATGATTCATCTTATTTTCAGACATGGGATGGACATTGTTGCCTGCGCTGCCACTGACAGATGTGCTCATTATCTTCAATCTCTCAAACAACATTTTGCTGGTAAAGTCATTTCCACTTGACCATTTTAATACCCTCTCCAGAGTTTGTCCAAACTTCTCTCATGTGTCAGACCTGGATGCTGCCCTGGTCAAGGGGTTATTCCTTAATCACATCATAGATGGATGCCTGCGCCATGCCAACAGTCAGCATTAGTAATCTACCTGATGATCTAGACATTAGTTACCTAAACAATCAGCATTAGTAATCTACCTGATGATCTAGACATTAGTTACCTAAACAATCAGCATTAGTAATCCACCTGAAGACCTAGACATTAGTTACCTAAATAGTCAGCATTAGTAATCTACCTGAAGATCTAGACAATAGTTACCTAACGGTCAGCATTAGGATTCTACCTGAAGATCTAGACATTAGTTACCTAAACAATCAGCATTAGTAATCCACCTGAAGACCTAGACATTAGTTACCTAAATGGTTGATCATGTTTTCCAGATTGTCTGACTGACATCCGGCAGAGTTTGGCCGCCCCGCGTCTCGTCAAACAGGAAGGTGGCAGTAACCTAACGGACCTCCTCAATACAACTACAAGTTCAATACTTGATCAGATCAAGTCAGTCCTCGCCAATCTTCAAGCTTTCATAGCCTCTGATATCACTTTTGCCATGAAGCCATATTTCCGAGGAAAGTTTTGTGTTCAGGATGTGAGGGAAGGTCTTTTGGTGGCATATCTCAGACATATTAACGACGTCTGCAATGTAAGTGTTTGTGAGAATGGTGAACACACATAGTGATAGATGGTGCTGACTCAGTCATCGTGTCCCTGAGACCAGCGGGGGACGTGTCCCTGAGACCAGCGGGGGACGTGTCCCTGAGACCAGCGGGGGACGTGTCCCTGAGACCAGCGGGGGACGTGCAGAGTGATAGAGGGTGCTGACTCGGTCATCGTGTTTGGGAGGACAGGGAACCCACTCAGTCATCGTGTCCCCGAGACCAGCGGGGAACGTGCAGAGTGATAGATGGCGCTAACTCAAGTCATCGTGTCCCTTCTGGTCTGTTGATGTTGTATTTATTGAAAGAAAATATGCCCATCCTATTGGCTGATGGCGGATAATTCAAAAAGGCTCACCAATAAGTTGAGAATCATCTATTAATAAACCTGTTGGCGATATCAGAGATTTTGATTTCATAAATCTTGCAGGAGTTCTGTGAGACGACGGGTGAAAAGACATCAGCCACACCAGCTCTACTTCTGATTCTGTCAAGGCTGACCATCGACTTTGATAACTCAACCATCGCGTATCTGGTACGTATTGCAACTTGTTGTTTGTGTCTTCGGTTACAATATGCAACTCATTCGTCGTTCAAATGTGTGAAAAGTGAGTAGGAGAGTTTGTTGAGAGGGGAATAGAGAAATGTATAATACCACCTAACATGTATAGTAATAATAATCGTTGCTTCTTCAGTTGACGTTAGCAGATGAGCAATTTATGTTGGAAGACTCCTCAGAGACGACATCAACTTCTCAGCTCTGTCAGGAATCGAAGGAGACAGCTCAGAAACTGCTCAATCATTATGTCAGGGTGCAGGGTCTTATTATATCTCAGGTAAGACAAATAGGGCCAGGCCTAACTAGGGACACAGGAATCTGAATGATCTATATATGGGTGAAATAATACCCTTGTCTACAATCTGAGTGACCTCTTACCGCTCCATATGGCTTCCACACCAGGGGCATAGCTAGCAGGGGTGCAGATGCCCCCAGAGCAAAAAGGAACAAAACAAATCTTTCCTCTAAAAGGTCATTTCCCTTCTTCAAGTCAAGTTATTCTGGTGTTAGATGTGGGGAAAATGCATCTGAGAGGATGTGAATTTTGAATTTTTTTCTGGGGGAGGGCCCCCACACCCCCTCCGACTTCGCCCTTCAGACTCGAACAATTTTGCCCCCCCCTCCCAAGCCATAAAAGCTAGCTATGCCGCTGCACACTGGCCAATCCTGCTCTACCAGACAGCTTCTGTTCAATGAATACATTTCAAAGATACTAGATGAAGGCAGCCCTTTTGGACCGGTGAACCAGAGCTTCTAAACTCGACCTAGAATGGTCTTAACCAGGCTTGAACTGGTTGGAAAGTAAACGGACTGAATCCTAGCAGGAAACATAAATTTGTGAGTTCTGTTGGTGTTTCTAGTTAGAATCCTTGTTTTGGTAAAGCCTTGAATAATGTTGACTTTCATCTGCAGATGTTGAGGAAAAGTGTTGAGACGAGAGACTGGCAGAATACGATTGAACCGAGGAACGTGCGGGCCGTCATGAAGAGAGTTGTCGAAGACATCACAGCGATTGACAGTCAGGTCGGACAGTTGTATGAGGAGGGGGTGAGGAAAGAAAGAAGTAGTGATTCAAGTCGACGAGCTTACAGTTACAGCTCGGCGAGGAACATGCAAAGAAGTAACTGGAGTTATACACCAAGGTACGTGTTGTGTCAAGTAGATCAGCAATGGACCAATCCATCAAGACTTGATCTGGTGGCCGTTCATTAGACCACGGTCTTATCAAGTAAGAAGAACACCCCTATATATAACCAGGTTGAGAAATGGCACAGTGTCGGATGAAAAGATCAGTCAAATTTGGTCAAATCATAAGTTCCAATTGTCCACTGTATACGTCAGCGGGAACATTAAAGTATGAACCTTTTTAATACACAACTTTTGAAACGAACTGATAACCAAAAAGATGATTTTGCAGCCGTTTTCGGCCGCCCCGTTCGGAACAGGGTTCCTTCCGGACGAATGAGGAACCGGACGAACTAACGTCACGACGTGGCGCTGCGATCGATGAGACCGAAGTTTCTTTTTTCAACGTGATTTCCAGTCATTTCCATTAACTTCTGGCGTAAAATCAACCCTATTTTTTCGGTCGCATGACATTAAAATTTACACCATCTTGTCGCGGATGAAAATTTCTAAAATTCCTTTGCTTTTTTCCTTAAAATAAAGAGGTAGGGTGGCGATAACGGCAACGTCTTTATCTCATTTTTTCCTGTAGAAAAATGTACAGCGGATTTTTTCATGACGCAACGTCAACACATAAAACGACGTCAATGACGTCGGTTCGGTCACATCGATCGCTGCGCCGACCTGTCGGGATAATCGGCATGCGGGTTCCTCATTGACAGTACATTGTGTACTTCCTCTCATTGCGTTAACACAGGCTGCGTGCGCGAGACTGCTTGGTGAGACTGCTTTTGCAGTCTCACCAAGCCGATTTGTCCGGAAGAAACCCTGTTCCGAACGGGGCGGCCGAAAATGGCTGCTAAATCATCTTTTTGGTTATCAGTTCGTTTCAAAAGTTGTGTATTAAAAAAGTTCATACTTTAATGTTCCCGCTGACGTATACAGTGGACAATTGGAACTTATGATTTGACCAAATTTGACTGATCTTTTCATCCGACATTGTGCCGTTTCTCAACCTGGTTATATATAGGGGTGTTCTTCCTTACTTGATAAGACCGTGATTAGACAATCATTTGGTTGGAGTAACAATGATCGAGTCCCGAATCTCTACATAGAGTACCCTAGCAATTTCTCTCTGATTATTTCAGCACTATCGACAACAGTTTGATGTCGAACATCCAGAAGTTATTCTCAGAGAGGATTGAAATCTTCAGTGCTGTCGAGTTCTCCAAGGTTTCTGTTCTCACTGGTATCATTAAGATTAGTTTGAAGGTGAGAATCTATGAGATTAACTCTTGATTAGACTTAGTTTTGAAAAGTAAACTTTACTGAGATTGATAATAGTGGTTTTACTAACAACATTGCTTTCTATTTCAGACGTTCCTGGAATGTGTACGGTTACGAACATTTGGCCGCTATGGTCTTCAACAAATTCAAGTTGACACACATTATTTACAACTGTACTTGTGGAGATTTGTCTCGGATGAAAAGTATGAGTTCTTCAAATACAATGAACCCTTTCTCTTATGGACACCCTGACTTTGGACAAATGCCGCCCTCAGCAGATTCTAACTACATATGCATGTAACACCAGTTTTGAGGTGTTGTTAGTATTTAGAATAGGCCTACACAGGCGTGGATCCAAGGAGGCGGTGCATGGGGCCAACAAATCTGTAAAATTGACCGTGGAATTCTTGAATTCGGAGCAAATCATTGAAATTCACCACAGATTTCAATGTTTAGTAGCACAGGGCGCCCCCTCTTTCCCAAATCCTAGATCCACCGCTGCTACACAGCGTGTAGATCTTGAACTATGAAGGTAATGTCATGTTTTTGCACAGAAACATTGTTGAAACTGTCACTAAACTGTGAAGAAGTTTCACTTCAAATTATTAAACTGACTTAACTGCCGTGTACTATTTTCTAATTGCTTAATCTTACCAAATTTCAGCTTGGTCCATTTCTTACTGGATGAGATTGTTGGAAGCACAGTCCACAGATGTCTGGACCCCACAACCATGGAGCAGAGTGTAAGTATCTCATTTCATGTCGTGAACACTAATCCTTTTGCACTGACTTCTCGCCATGTTTATTATGAATTATGAACAATGAGGATCTGGCGGTATCCAGTCAGCTTAGACATCTTTGTTGGTCATGATGAAATAAAGAAAGTGGTATATAGGGTGGTTTACACTGTGAGATCAGAACATATAAACCTTGGCTGTAATGTTCAGAACAACATATTTGTGAGTCTACAGTTGGATCCCACTCCGTCATGTCTCAGGCAGAGCTGCTACATTGATACGCCGCAGGTCATGTCTCATGCAGAGCTGCTACATTGATACGCCGCAGGTCATGTCTCATGTAGAGCTGCTACATTGATACCCCACAGGTCATGTCTCATGTAGAGCTGCTACATTGATACCCCACGGGTCATGTCTCATGTAGAGCTGCTACATTGATACCCCACAGGTCATGTCTCATGTAGAGCTGCTACATTGATACCCCACAGGTCATGTCTCATGTAGAGCTGCTACATTGATACCCCACGGGTCATGTCTCATGTAGAGCTGCTACATTGATACCCCACAGGTCATGTCTCATGTAGAGCTGCTACATTGATACCCCACATGCCATGTCTCATGTAGAAATTGCTACATTGATACCCACTGGTCATGTCTCATGCAGAGCTGCTACATTGATACCCCGTAGGTCATGTCTCATGTCGAACTGCTACATTGATACCCCACATGCCTTGTCTCATGTAGAAATTGCTACATTCTGGATGTACATATTTTACCCCTCGTGATACACGGATACAATGTACATGATTTCGATGTGTCCACGTATGCAGTGATACAAGTTCTCTTTGATGAGTGTTATCTATCACATATTGCAAGCACTCTCACAGCTGGCAACTGATGATTCACTACATGGGGTATATTCAGCATGGCACCAGGCAGCAAATACTGAATCACACCTGTTCATTTAGTTTGGACTTGTGTTGAATCAAGAACCATGTGCTCTCTGCCAAATATGGCAACATTGACAAATGAATTATAGCAGAATATTCAAGAAAACTAGTGATCCCACCAGGAAAACTGGTGATTCCGCCAGGAAAACTGGTGATCCTGCCAGGAACACTGGTGATCCCATCAGGAAAACTGGTGATCGCGCCAGGAAAACTGGTGATCGCGCCAGGAAAACTGGTGATCGTGCCAGGAAAACTGGTGTTCCCACCAGGAAAACTGGTGATCCCACCATGAAAACTGGTGATCGTGCCAGGAACACTGGTGATCCCACCAGGAAAACTGGTGATCCCGCCAGGAAAACTGGTGATCCCGCCAGAAAAACTATAGGAACACTGGTGATCCCATCAGGAAAACTGACGATCCGGCCAGGAAAACTGGTGATCATGCCAGGAAAACTGGTGTTCCCGCTAGGAACACTGGTGATCCCATCAGGAAAACTGGCGATCCGGCCAGGAAAACTGGTGATCCCACCAGGAAAACTGGTGATCCTATCAGGAAAACTGACGATCCGGCCAGGAAAACTGGTGATCCCACCAGGAAAACTGGTGATCCCACCAGGAAAACTGGTGATCCTATCAGGAAAACTGGCGATCCGGCCAGGAAAACTGGTGATCCCACCAGGAAAACTGGTGATCCTATGAGGAAATCATGAGGTTAGAAATCTCGCTGCTGGAGACAGAATCTAACTAGTTGCATCCACACACTCGGTCAGGATGGTGAATTTGACAACGTTGCTCACAAAGTTGAACTGCAGAGTTCTGTTTATGATCATCAGAATCAGAGGAGAATTAAAATCTGTCTGTGTTAGAGTTGTAACCATTCTCTCTGTTGACTCTCTCAGTCTCTTGTGCCTGTTGAGCTTTCTTTGGATCTCTATCAATGATTTTACATTCATTTTATAACATTTTGTTACTGCCGTTCCAAAGAGGCAGTTTAGCATACAATGTATGTAATGGAGAAATTTTGCCAGATATCGCCACATGTTTTCAGCTCACACAGACCAGGCCCGGAGAACACCAGCATATGCTTGCTGTTACATGCTGAGTTTATGAACGCATATCTGAATATTCACACATCCACTGCATCTGAATTTCAAATTTGGCACCTGCAGTGAGATAATTGACCACACCTGGCACTGAATACTTAATGTTGGGCATATTTCCATCAGAACTTGTAGCAGAGGTTTTCAGATGTGAACACGTATTGCACTGAAAAAATGACCATTCTGAGCCAGAAATATAATATTTACTGCATGGTGCAGATCAAGAGGGGTCCCCAGAGATGACTTGAACGTATGGTGCAGATCAAGAGGGGTCCCCAGAGATGACTTGAACGTTTGGTGCAGATCAAGAGGGGTCCCCAGAAATGACTTGAACGTATGGTGCAGATCAAGAGGGGTCCCCAGAGATGACTTGAACGTACTGCAGCTGAAGATGTGGAACAAAATAACTCTGAGGTTGTGTTCTGCACCTACCCAGACTTGGACCCTATCCTCAACTCCCTGATTGGAGTAGTGTAATTGTTAGTCATGTCACGTCTGAGTATTTAGGTTCAATCACAGTCAGAACCATTACTCAAGTGATAGACAAGGTCGTACAGTGCAGTAAAAAACACATCTATGTGGTGGCGGTGGTTATGGCGGTGGTGGCGGCGTCGGTGATGGATTGAATTCCCAGTCAAATGAACAAAAACACAGTCTTATTATTCCTTTTTTTTCCAGGTAATTGACCTGATTTGTGAACGGGGCTGAGTCAGATTGAAAAGGGACTATATCAGATTGAAAAGGGACTAGGTCAGATTAAAATGGGACTATGTCAGATTGAAAAAAGGACTATATCAGATTGAAAAGTGACGATGTCAGATTGAAAAGGGATTACGTCGGATTAAAAAGGGACAATATGTCAGATTGAGCATGCTATGTTAAAGCCCCATTGTATTGAATTTTACGATATTTTCAAAATGTTAGGAGAATGCAAACAGAGGTTTCATAGCCTCGTGAAGATCCCCCAAATGTTTGCCTGATACGTACTTCATAGAATCAAGACCTAGTTTTCAGCACACATTGAAAAAACCTGCAGGAAGAGCCCTAATGTATTCAGATAGAGCGTGTAGTACATTTTACGCTGACGTCGTGCACTGAGGTCGAGAATTGCTGCGATGATTTGCGTTTTTCAAATTCAATACAGTGGGGCTTTAATATTTACAACTAGTCAGCCTATCAAGAAGTTGTGATGAATAGCAAGATAGTCAAACAGAACTGTCATGGATTATTTGTTGGTGTTGATCGGTGAAGACCAAAACCTTCTGTGTCCATAGTTTCTCTGAGTGTAGGCCTACTGACCAACAAGGCTTGTTCTCTTGTTGCTTGTGTAGGCAGATCAAATCCTTGCTACCATATGTCACTTCTAGTCTAGATTAATGTTGCTAATGATTGTGATGTAAGGTGTTGTGATTTGTGTCTTCAGCTATAAACCTTGCACAGAGAACACCGTTCATGGAGGTTTGGAGTTCTTCCTCTTTAAAGGGAGACATGCGAAAAATATTGCCCGGCGGGCACAGGTTGTGTGAGTTGTAGCGCCGTCTGTTAATACACGGTGACACTACGCTATATCACAGGCGCCTGTAGAGCTATCAGTGAGTTAAGAAAACACTTTTCTAATCAAACGTATCTAAAAACACAACACGTATCTAAAAACACACCACGAGCTCATAAATTCGTGAGCTCGGGATGTGTTTTTTTACAAACTAGTGTTTTTTTGTTAGATACGTGTTCTAAGCTCACTAATAGCTCCACAGGGGCCTGTGATATAGCGTAGTGTCACCGTGTTTTAACAGACGGCGCTACAACTCAGACAACTTGTGCCCGCCGGGCAATATTTTTCGCATGTCTCCCTTTAATTGTAAAAACAACCAGAGTCATGTAATCCCGAGCAAGATGATACACTGTGTGACATCTTCTTCTTTAATTCTACTTTGAACAAGAAAAAAAAACTTTTTCTCACTTGAACCTCTTGTCTATGACTTGCTTATGATTGGTAACATTGTATGGGGTACCGTATACCTGTCTCTGATACAGTGTATACATACGAATACAACATGTGTCAGAGTGTGTGAAACCTGCTGGTAGGCCCCTATTTCATCACATATGTTATATCATCTAATTCTGATGACAGGGGGCATAATTTTCTAATTAATTGATGGCAGTTTGCATCATATTCTGCCTAAATTGATTGTCAGTACACCTGTGTTAGGCCTAACTAATTATCTGGGGAAAACTCGCAGCTAAAGTTGGTAACAGGTGTCAGCGATGAGCAGAACATCGTGGTCTGTCACCTCTAAAGTCGTGGATTTAACTCCCAGTTAGGCCTAAAAAAATAAATGTTGTGTTGCTGGTCGCCCGACCGACCCTACGAAAACCTTGCCGACCCTCCGACCCTGGATTTTTCAAACAATAAACTCATGCCAAAAAACTAGGAAAAAACACAGTTTTCATTTGGCCACATAAATAAAGTCTTTTTTGCTTCCCTATCAATGTCATTGTGCAGATGATTGTGGATTTGATGTGGGTTGGCTATCCACTGCACAATGATGTCATGCGGGTCACATGATCATATCTCGACATCTGATTGGTCCACAGTGGTTTGTTTACAAACAAAGCAACATGTGCTCTACCAATGTCTAGCGTACCGGTACTACAGTATCTTAGTGAGAAAAAATAAAATTTTCTTCCGACCGTCCGACCCTGAAATTTATTTTGGATGCCACCAGCAACACAACATTTATTCTGATAGGCCTTACATCAATTCTACATACATCCATGATAAACCAGGTGACTTGGTTGTCCCCATGTTGCCACTGACGACAACTCCCAGTCACATCCATTCTTGATACTGGAAGTTTAACCCTACTCACCAACAGTAGTTCTTTGAAGACAACATTTTCAGTGAGTCCATAACCAAAAAAGTCCATGCTCTGCAGGCCTTCTCCTCAGATCCCAGAGCCTGGAATACTTGGAATATTCAGAAATGCTTAGTGCTTCTTTTATTGATTAATGTTTGCTGAATTATCATTCCTTAATTGGAAAAGTGTTTAAAAAAGTGTTAGGCCTACCCTGGGCTCACATTTTACCAATAAATGGAATATTCATGTGATGATGTCGCATGTGAGATAAGTGTAACAGGTGACAAGGAAAAAAAACTTTTTCTCACTTGAACCTCTTGTCTATGACTTGCTTATGATTGGTAACATTGTATGGGGTACCACATACCTGTCTCTGATACAGTGTATACATACGAATACAACATGTGTCGGAGTGCGTGAAACCTGCTGGTAGGCCCCTATTTCATCACATATGTTATATCATCTAATTCTGATGACAGGGGGCATAATTTTCTAATTAATTGATGGCAGTTTGCATCATACTCTGCCTAAATTGATTGTCAGTACACCTGTGTTAGGCCTAACTAATTATCTGGGGAAAACTCGCAGCCAAAGTTGGTAACAGGTGTCAGCGATGAGCAGAACATCGCTGCCAGTCACCTCTTAATTTGTGGGTTCAAATCCATTCTTTATATGATAAACCAGGTGACTTGGTTGTCCCTATGTTGCCACTGACAACAACTCCCAGTCACATCCATTCTTGATACTGGAAGTTTACAGGGGCGTTGCCTCTGTAATACATTTAACCCTACTCACCAACAGTAGTTCTTTGAAGACAACATTTTCAGTGAGTCCATAACCAAAAAAGTCCATGCTCTGCAGGCCTTCTCCTCAGATCCCAGAGCCTGGAAATACTTGGAATATTCAGAAATGCTAAGTCCTTCTCTTTATTGATTAATGTTTGCTGAATTATCATTCCTTAATTGGAAAAGTGTTTAAAAAAAGTGTTAGGCCTACCCTGGGCTCACATTTTACCAATAAATGGAATATTCATGTGATGATGTCGCATGTGAGATAAGTGTAACAGGTGCTGAACCAATAATTATAATGAGTCAGAGAAAGATGAGTTGGCAACTTTTAATTGATATCTACATATTGGGTCAGGATATGATCATTTTAATTTCATTTCAATGGGAATATTCCCATGGTTGACTTTAATTTGTTGACTCAGCATAAAGATTACCAGTCTGGGAAGACCCATTGGCCACTGTGGCATATGATTTTTGGAGTTAACACTTGTCAGAATTATAATACATGTATTAAGTCCTTTCCTCTCCTGTCTTCCTCAGATCTCGCTTTCTGAGCCTGGCTGGTTTTTCCCTCTACATACTTCATCCCCCAATCTCACATCACGCTTCTACATGTAACCTAACGTCAATTCATGACTTCTGACTCTTATCTAGTGTGGGCTGGAGTTTAGGTTAGACAAGTTTATCTTGTCCCCAGGTCAGATAGTTTTTATCAGGTATAGAGAGTCTGGTAATAACAGCGGGCATCATGGATTAATGTGTCACATGACAGTCAAAGACAAGGCCTGGATGTTGGTCTCCTCTCAGCAAACGTCCCCAGTCAGAATTGAACTTAATGCCTCCACCATGGTGGGCCAATGCCTCCACCATGGTGGGCCAATGCCTCCACCATGATGGGCCAATGCCTCTACCATGGTGGGCCAATGCCTCCATCATGGTGGGCCAGTGTAAGAAAAGTCAAGAACAAGGCAAGGAGCTGAAAAACTAAAATCCTTCCAATTAAATCACTCTGTGATGTGCCTTGTTCAAAGACACACTGGAAAAGTTCTTACCCCGTGGAAAATTTGAAGATGTGCAATTTGGTGACAAAAATATTCCTTGTTCTGAGTTGAACTGTTTCTAGCCTGGTTTCAGCAATGATATCAGGCTAAATCCAACATATGCTTGAGTAGCGGCTTTGAGTTGCTCTAAGTGATATTAAACCTATTTCTCTCTTCCATTGCTCTGTCTCTTTCACCTGTTCTACACCTGTTCATTTCTCTTAGTGTAGGATGTGAAATTGCCAGGTCAGCATTTTATGTGATGTCAAAATACATCTAGGCCTATACCCAGTTGTCATATTGTAATAAATTTTAGTCCATTAAGATCATTAATCATGATGGACAATAATCGTCATATGATTTATTTGCCGTCTGGTGTTCACGGTGAAATCCACCTCACAGAATTCTTTGTAAGGGTTATGAATAACAAAGTTTATTATGTGATGAACGCGGCCTGAAAGAACTCTTGTCTCTGACCCTCAGTTCCGTCCAGAGGTGTATTTCGCTTTGCCATACGAGCCTGTGACCTCCCTGACCCTTGTCTCTGCCCCTCAGCTCCCTCCAGAGATGTGTTCGCCATGTCCTAGCTTAAGTACCAGAACGGTAGGAGAGTTAATATTCCTCCTGCGGCACTAGTACTTAGTATCTGACGATGGCTCTCATTGATCCAATCATAATATGCATCTTGTCCGATATAACTGCTCCTCCTAATTTCACAGTGACACCAAATAGTCATTGCCTCCTTCTTAATCTAGTGTGGGGTGGGGTGGAGTGGTGGGCCAATGCCTCCATCATGGTAGGCCAATGCCTCCATCATGGTAGGCCAATGCCTCCATCATGGTGGGCCAATGCCTCCACCATGGTGGGCCAGTGCCTCCACCATGGTAGGCCAGTGCCTCCACCATATTGGGCCAATGCCTCCACCATGGTAGGCCAATGCCTCCATCATGGTGGGCCAATGCCTCCATCATGGTGGGCCAATGCCTCCATCATGGTGGGCCAATGCCACCACCATGGTGGGCCAATGCCTCCATCATGGTGGGCCAATGCCTCCGTCATGGTGGGCCAATGCCTCCATCATGGTGGGCCAATGCCTCCACCATGGTGGGCCAATGCCTCCACCATGGTGGGCCAATGCCTCCATCATGGTGGGCCAATGCCTCCACCATGGTGGGCCAATGCCTCCACCATGGTGGGCCAATGCCTCCATCATGGTGGGCCAGTGTAAGAAAAGTCAAGAACAAGGCAAGGAGCTGAAAAAAACTAAAATCATTCCAATTAAATCACTCTGTGATGTGCCTTGTTCAAAGACACACTGGAAAAGTTCTTACCCCGTGGAAAATTTGAAGATGTGCAATTTGATGACAAAAATATTCCTTGTTCTGAGTTGAACTGTTTCTAGCCTGGTTTCAGCAATGCTATCAGACTAAATCCAACATATGCTTGAGTAGCGGCTTTGAGTTGCTCTAAGTGATATTAAACCTATTTCTCTCTTCCATTTCTCTGTCTCTTTCACCTGTTCTACACCTGTTCATTTCTCTTAGTGTAGGATGTGAAATTGCCAGGTCAGCATTTTATGTGATGTCAAAATACATCTCGGCCTATACCCAGTTGTCATATTGTAATAAATTTTAGTCCATTAAGATCATTAATCATGATGGACAATAATCGTCATATGATTTATTTGCCGTCTGGTGTTCACGGTGAAATCCACCTCACAGAATTCTTTGTAAGGGTTATGAATAACAAAGTTTATTATGTGATGAACGCGGCCTGAAAGAACCCTTGTCTCTGACCCTCAGTTCCCTCCAGAGGTGTATTTCGCTTTGCCATACGACCCTGTGACCTCCCTGACCCTTGTCTCTGACCCTCAGCTCCCTCCAGAGATGTGTTCGCCATGTCCTAGCTTAAGTACCAGAACGGTAGGAGAGTTAATATTCCTCCTGCGGCACTAGTACTTAGTATCTGACGATGGCTCTCATTGGTCCAATCATAATATGCATCTTGTCCGATATAACTGCTCCTCCTAATTTCACAGTGACACCAAATAGTCATTGCCTCCTTCTTATTCGTAACA
>NMRB01000471.1:0-27735 GCA_002633025.1 Notospermus geniculatus
TTTTGCGATCGCGAAGACGGTCGGTGGTCAAACATTTATCGATTTGAATCACATCATAACGCCTCCCACGTAGCTAGTTAGTTTTGGCACATCCGGCTTTTGGAAGTTACTTTTATTGGCCAATGTTGACAAAAAATGCACCCTATGCACAGGGCAATGCATTGTGAATGTACTGCGGTGGCGCTGATGGTTGGGCCCTTTCCGCTTCGCTGATTTTATACTGATTAGCCATGTGCTAGGTGCGATAAGGCCTATAGTGTGGTATCAACTACGGTTGAGGTTTGGCATGGTGTTTATAGTGTGATATCAACTACGGTTGAAGTTATCATCCGTCTTCATACTTTAACCCCAGTCTATCCTGAAACCTTTCTGCAGAACTCCGATAAGCTGCACATTCAGCGCTACAATCGAAAAGGGCGTGTTCATTCTCATTTGAGACCAAGATTTGTGATCCTTGGGAAAACTAGAAAAGCTATGAATTTGAAAGTTGCAGGGATGATTCTATGGTGAAAATGATCAATATTGGATCGATTGTCAAGTCAATCATAAGTCATTATCTAGAACAAAAGGCTAATCAATGTGATGAGGCCCCGCAAAAATGCCATAAAGTCTAAATGTTACTTCTGAACCAGACAGAAAATAACAAACACATGAATACAAGGTAGAACACACATGTGTGCAGAGTACCTAGAGAGGGGTGGTCTCCAAAAAAAGTCAAGAGAGGGCATTACCTCTGAGTCACGTACAGATAATATTATTGTACAATCAATATTACCAAGTGATCATGCAGTCACATCCTTCAAAATAGATGATATCTCTTGTGAGGCAGTGGCAAAACTACATAAATATCACCACGAAAAAAAGAGAAAGAAAACAAACTTTGACACTACTCAGTCATAGTTCTGTCCGAATATGACAACGATACATGATGTGTCGTTACACAGTCCACCAGACAGCCTTGACATTATAGACATGATGTTCATAATTATTTTCCGGTATGCTTTGATCAATTTCTAATATTGTCAATGTCCACAGATGATTTGATCAACACCTTACTGTCACCTTTAAGCGCAAAAGGACGACCATCGCTAGTCCAAGCGTGCTGTATCAGCTTCTCCTTTCTAAGCTGCATCAACATACTAAACAACTTAAATCTCGAAGCTGTGAGANCAGATGATTTGATCAACACCTTACTGTCACCTTTAAGCGCAAAAAGACGACCATCGCTAGTCCAAGCGTGCTGTATCAGCTTCTCCTTTCTAAGCTGCATCAACATACTAAACAACTTAAATCTCGAAGCTGTGAGATCTTCGTTGATGTAGATCCCTCTACCCTTCAGACCACGTTTGGCCATGTACAGAGAACGCCTAGCAGTGTAGTTGGTGAATTTAACTATCAATGTGTCACCTGCCTTACCGACGGGGTGGGCTCTGTCGATATCAGAAGATTTTAAATCAACCTTTAACTCCTTTGCAAGATCAGTGACGGCCTTCGCATAGTCCGTTTCAGCTGTTAATTTTAACCCAGATATGCGAAGAGAGGACCGTCTGGAGTACTGCTCCAATTCCTCATAATCATGTTGCAACTGCACCACTTTATTTCGAAGTTCTAGAAATTCATCATCACGTTTGGTAACTTTCATTTGCAAAGCTGACATCTCTGTGGTCATCGACTGCATATTACAATCAATGGTACTCAACAACTTATCCCTGTCACAAACTTCCTGTCGAAGGTTTGCCACCTCCCTCTTCAGGTCAACATTACTAGCCTCCAGCTGATCAAAACGCTCGGTGAAAAAGTCTTTCAAATCCTTCAGCGAAAGACATGATCGTTTATCCTCCGGTGAGCCTGCCTCAGAGTCAGGAGACAACATGTCATGGGGTCTTATCCTTGACCGTGTAGGTTTTGGTGTGGACATATTAATGAAATGCCCCCTCGTGAAGGACAAGCAGAGTTGACCACCAACAGTATTGAAAAAATGCCCAAAATTCACTTCAGCAAAGTACTCCTGACCACATCTCTGGGTACAATCCGGCCTCTATACGTTAATAGACATGATGGAGCTCAAAGATCCTTGAAAATAGTCCCAATCATGAGAAGAAGCCAAAACGTTTCACAGCACACCTGCACAACCCTGTTGACCGACGGCCATCTTGAAACTGACCACCTATGGATGTTTAATAAGTCGTGTGTAAAAAATCATCCATGTGTGACGACGCATATGGTCACCAGAACCCATTGTTCCACGGTGACCAGAAATGCAAGTTACAGAATGTTTAAGCACTGATGTTTGTGGTCAGTGGGTCTGTTTCCCTGATCAAGTATGGGAAAGTTACTGATTAAATGTGTTGAACACCTCTGCTTTAATAAAAATATCGGTTTTGTCAAGTAATTTCTTTCGTGTTAGTCATTTGGCTTGTACAAACATGGGGTACCGGCAGTCGGAGAGCCCTACATTGTGTAACTTGCATTTCTGGTCACCGTGGAATAATGGGTTCTGATGACCATATGCGAGGTCACACATGGATGATTTTTACACAAGACTTAGTA
The DNA here is from genome assembly GCA_002633025.1 of Notospermus geniculatus. Classification (NCBI taxonomy): domain Eukaryota; kingdom Metazoa; phylum Nemertea; class Pilidiophora; order Heteronemertea; family Lineidae; genus Notospermus; species Notospermus geniculatus. The sequence continues at coordinate 2,551 of NMRB01000471.1, forward strand.
AATGTCCATAGAAAAAGGATGCACCATTTATGTTTCAGTACCTGTCATAAACTTTGTATGGAAGGCCAAGAAAGTTGGAGGAACACTTTTTTTGACTCACCCTGTACAGCTAGTTTTATTTACACCCTAATAAAATCCTAATCGTACTGACTGTCAACTTTAGAAATGTACCAAAACACCAAACCCACCATGATTTTTTAACATTTGTTCATTGTTTTGTGTTGCACTATTTTGTGGCGAATTACACATATGGCTGTGCTTCGGTTCGGTCGTTCCGGCAGAAATAGTTTTCATTTTAGAAGCAGCTAAATCGATGCACGAATCAGGTTTGTCACACGTTGATCACATGATTTTGTGAGGTTAACGTAACTACGTGCTACCTGGAGGCAGCCATCTTAAATGTTAAAATGAACTGTACGGCTGCGGGAGAATTAGACTTCTCCCGCAGCCGTACAGTTCATTTTATAATTGCCGATTTTCCATGCGTTCTCCTGCGAATATCTGGGGGATATAGCAGCAGCTAGGCTTTTTTAGTGTATTCATTAGCCTTGGGTTATCATTTTGCCCTTAGCATAGTATTTATAGTGATTTGGAATCTCGGCTTTGCCAAGCGTATGCGACCGGAACTTTCTCCCGCAGCTGTACGGCAAGGTTGATTGTACACCGTGAAAACTGTCCAGCTAGTCGAAAACAAAATTCTTTCAATAATCAACTGCGTCGTGTACATGAAGGCTTCACCGTTGGTTGCTGGTCTCTATGGCTGCCGTGAACTGGTGTGACGTTTGAGACACCATGACCATTTTCCTCTCATTAAAGGAGTTAGACGCCGAAGTTGTAAACACTCACTCACTGGTTCCCTATCCACGAACGCCTGCGGTGCTGCCACCTGTTGTCGGTGATATGTACTGACGTGAATATCGTGAGTGAGTTGCATCGGACCGGGAACCAGTCTAACGATCACGGGTGCTGCCACCTGCACGAAGGAATAAAACTAGTTTACCGACCATATTTGTAAACAAACCAGCTTGTTTACAACTTCGGCGTCTAACTCCTTTAATTCTTCATTCCTTTTACAAGTACAGCTCGAAATTTTGCCCCGCTGACACAATAGAGAGGAAAGTCGAAGGAGGAAACTGAAAGCAGTTCGTTTCGCAGATTCATATCTAAATACGACGTCAACGGGCATCAATGCTTCTGGGAAATAGATGGGTTCGATTGCGTAATAAAGTTGGTTCGGCATTGCAAGAAGAATGAAGACGATGCTTACGACAACCAACGAAGTTACACTTCCGGGATTTCAATCTTTCTTGGCTTGCTCATCCAACATGGCCTGTTTTTTTTCTTTTTCTTAAAAAGCAGCTCTGAGACAATGACTGCATTGCATATAGCGATTCCGATAAAGGGTATACTTCGGCGTATTGCAATACCTTTACAGGTATAAGATCATAATAAATAAAGTTTATAATAGGACCATTGTCTGGGCTGGCATCACAATAGCCGATATTAAGGATAATTTTCCAGGTACACTCGGATCATCAAACTTGACGCTAGGTGGCGATATGTGCAATGACGTCAATCTATCCCCACTAGTGACGGTGGTAGGTTTCCATCTTGAGAAGTAGTGCGCGCGTGGAAGGAACAGAAGAAATTCTTCTGTTTGTGAAGCGGTCACCCCATCACTCGTTTTCTACGCTTACAATATAGATCGTTGAAGACAGGTGTATAAAGGTATAGAGTGATACAAGCAACGGTTGAGTAGATGTAAAGTAATAATAAAGTTATTCTGTTTCATTTTCGACAAGGTAAATACTGTTTTCTGCAAATAATACCATTTTGAAAAAGAAGTTCTCATCACGTGATAGACTAGCCCGCCGACGATGACGTCAGGATTTCAAGATGGCGATTTAGTATCGATGGCAGTGTTAAAATTTTCATTCAATTATCAAAAAATTTCAACGCTGTCGTGGAGTATGTCGGATCATAAACGTTCATTAGAAAAAAAAACTACATCTAGACACTAAAAGTATGAATGCGTAGAGCGACTGCTGCATTCAAGCACCCGAAAAATGGGTGACTGCCGTGATAATAATTCTGATAACACCAAAGATTGATTACTGCTTTGTTGTGAAGCAGCGCCAAGACATTCATGACTTCGTACATGTATTACAACTCTGGTGAATGTACGAAACGGACATCGACTTCGTTATGATTAGCTATACTTCCGAGTACGTGTGCATTCGTAAACGTTTCACCATTTTTGGATGATCAAGGACTGATACGGGCTGTCTTGACGTTGCTGACAACCTCAACCTTTTCTACCGAACAACTGCCTCATCTGTTTAACAAACACTGCCCGAAATTTTGCCCCGCTAAAACAATAGAGAAGGAAATTGATAGCGTGATTCAGATAAGTCATGGTGCGGGTTGAATAACGAAGAAGGTGGTCGAGGGCTACACGTTTAAAAGTGTCATATCGGAAGTCATTTATAACGGGATCCAGTTCTGGGAAATAAATAGGTACAATTGCCATATAAAGTTCGTTCGGCAATGCAAGAATGATGAAGAAAATGCTAACGACGACCAACATTGTTGTCACACTTCCGAGATTCGAATCTTGCGAAGCTTGCTCATCCAACATGGCTCGCCTTTTCCTTTTGTTGGCAAGCAGCGCCGAGATAATGACAATATTGCATACGGCGATTCCGATGAAGGGTATACCCGCGTACATTGCCATACGAACATAGGCCCATTCGTTGAAGTAAAATGCCTCGTACTCTGAATTGACTGGGCCAGCAGCACAATAACCCAAATCTAGATTAATTTCGAAGTATATAAGGCAGTGAGAATTCAAAGAAAGAAGGAAGGTGAATGCAGCTGTAAGTATGAAATGTACGCACTTCTTAGAGAAGAGAAATCGGGATTTTAAAGGAAACAATACGCATACCAACCTCTCTAATGTGAGCATTAAGATGCACCATGACGAGAACATCACTGTGAACTCTGTCAGAAAGCCATGGGTCTTACACAGGAAATTCGATTGCATTCGTATTTGGATTCCGTAGGCATGAGTGAGAACGAAGTCAAGACAGCCAACGTAGAGGACGGCTAGATCAGTAACAGAAAGAGTCATCAGGAGGATACGGGTGGAGATGCTACCCATTTTTCCACTGGATACAACCAACATCGTCATGAAATTAAAAACTGTACCAAATGCAATTATTACAGGGCAAATGTACGCCACAATAAACCATGCGACATTGGCTTCCCAGATGTCATATTCTAGTTCTAGCAATCGTAAAAGAGAATAGTAAATATAGTCTGCAGTCGTTTTAGACGATACGGGATTGGCCATAGTTGTCAAACTACACGTATGGAGGAGTTAGAAAGCAATGGTGGCACATAAACCACAGTCAAAACTGCCGCTTCGAATATGATCACAGACAGTTACCTGTACTCTGTTGGATCCCTTAGGTATTTGTTAGTCGCACCTAAGTCGCAGGAAATGATTTTATATCTTGGCAACGTTCAACTTGCAAAGACACTTGCTGGTGTCCCTTTCTGAAGCTAATGCGCCAGCCGATATCTCACTTTTCCCAGTTTAAGATTTATACACATATTTGGAGCATATTTACCAGATGCAAATGCATATGTGGCAACAGCGGAACGAGCCGAGAACAATGGTGAAACAAGTATGTGCTATATTTGTATTTGATTCATCACTCAGTAGAAGGGTATTTTTAGTAAATATCGATGATATTTTTGAGAAGACAGTGTACAAGTACAGTCATGGACATTAGTTTATCTACACCTGAAACTTTGAATGCATGTATTTGAAATACTTCTGGGCCAATTTTAACACGGTTTGTTCCACAGGAAAATATATCTTGTTGGTCATATTTCTGCATCCATCAAATTTGGACATTTTAAAATATCGTAATGATAATAAGCAAGAAGTCAATCTCCAGAATTCACGAATTTTCGACCCCAACCGGGGTCTTTTTCAAATGGAACTTTACAATCTGAAACTTTAGAAAATACTGAGCTTTAGAAAGTACTGAGCTGAAATCCGAATGTAGAACTAACACCTGTGTAGACAGGTTATGAGTTTTTATTATGTATTATTTTTGTGGTTTTTGTTGCAGTTGTGATAGAGTGGAAATGTCTATGGATTTTGTGCTTCGTTTGATCAAGATATGTTGAGTGGTTACTGAGATACTCGAGATTATCAAAATTTTGATAATTTGAGGTTTTCTTGTTTTGTAAGAAATTTTCATGCCATTAGATAAAGCTAACCTCAGAATATAGATTCACAGAATTTTGGAACTTTTCGCCTTAACTTGTCAGAAATATTGCCTTTTTTTCAACGCGCGTATCAAAATGTTGATATTTTGAAAAACACATGCTTAACCTCTGACCAGTTTCGGCTAAAAGTTCCAAAACTTTATACTTCTTGGTTTTTAGGTGAGCTCTGTCAACTGATATCAAAAGTTTGTTAAAAATTTAAAATTCTCCAACTATCGAAATGTTGATATTCTCAAATGTCTCAGAAAAAACTCAGCAGATTTTGATGAAACAAAGTCCATAATCCTTAGAAAGTTCTACTCTATTAAAACTGCAACAAAAATCACAAAAAATAGAGAATAATAAAATATTTTGATTTTTTACATTCTTTCTGAGTGAGCTATTGCATAATTACGATATTTCAAAATTTCAAAACTTTTTGTGCAGAAATATGACCAACAAAATATACTTTCATATATATGCAACAAACCCCTTGTTAAAATTGGCCCAGTCGTATTTGAATTATTCAAAGTATCAGGTGTAGATAAATTAATGTGCATGACGGTACATGCATTGCCTCGATGTTTTACATGCCAGACTTAAAAAGTGATATCATAGAAATGCTGAAGGGGTTATTGTCGTCCTGGGTGCATATAAAGTGTACCCAGGTTCGTTGTCGTCAAGTGAAATTGTACCCTGTGACCACTTTCTTGTTACCAACTGTAGACAGGTTCTGATTTAGAGACCATGGACCTTATTCACGAAGCTCTCGTAATTACTTGCGTGCTAAAACTATTGTCCATTTGCGGATAACCTATTGTTCACTATCAGCCTGACAAAGTATTTGCGTGTCCTTAAAGTTACGGGAGCTTTGTGAATGGGGAGTTTTCGCGAAGCCCCCGAAACGTCAACGCGAACGTCTATCCTTTTGTTCGGTGCTCTCTTCGTGGCATCGAACAATGGGTTTGGCGTTCGCGTTGGCGTTTCGGGGGCTTTGCGAAAACTCACTATTAAGGTCCCAGGTACGAGCTCGTTCTCAATAGGGAGTTTTCGCAAAGCCCCCGAAACGCCAACGCGAACGCCAAACCCATTGTTCGATGCCACGAAGAGAGCACCGAACAATAGGATAGACGTTCGAGTTGGCGTTTCGGGGGCTTTGCGAAAACTCCCTAATATCTCGTGGGTACGTGAATTACCGTGCGTTGGTTCCACGATCCTCATGGCTATGCACACGTCCATGGGAATGACGACACATTTTCTTGTCCAGCTGGCGAGTTGATGACTGGTAACTGAAACCAATTCGTTTCGCAGATTCATATCTAAATACGACGTCAACGGGCGTCAATGCTTCTGGGAAATAGATGGGTTCGATTGCGTAATAAATTTGGTTCGGCATTGCAAGAAGGATGAAGACGATGTTTACAAGGACCAACATCGTGGTTGCACTTCCGGGATTTGAATCTTTCTGACATCCAACATGGCCCGAATTTTCTTTTTGTTAACTCTTTGACGCCCGGTCATTATTGGAAAAAAGCTGTATTCTTTGCAGGGGGTCCGACATTGGTTTAGTAATTTTGCGGTTACTCCTTAACGTACTTGCTACTCGAACACAGAATGAGTACCAGTTTTCTAAGGCTGGAGCCCTTTTGCATCGACTGGAGATAACTGCAACTGGAATCTCATTCTGAAGTGGAGACAAAGTCTACTCATTTTGAGTTTTCTCAGTTCTCCAGTCGATGGGACAGGGCACCAGCTGGAGAAAATTGGAAAAAATTGAGTGCAACCAAAATCTGCTCATATGAGGAGCTCGGCGGTGTGGTGGTTCTGGTGTCCTACTTGCGATCAGAGGGTCCTGGATTCGAAACCCACTAGGTATGAAACGTTTTTTTTATATATGGAGACATCACTTGTTTATTTGATTCGAGACAACAGACAATCCGGTGGAAACAGCTGAGAATCATTTTAACCAGTTGGAGACAATGTCATTTCAAGTGGAGACCCAGTTATGTCTATTCGAGTTGCAAAAGAAACTCATTTTAGGGACACGAGTTGGAGATTCATTTTATCTCGAGATGAGATCGTATTTTTCTTTTTGTGAAAAAGCAGCTCTGAGACATGCCTGCATTACATATTGCGATTCCGATGAAGGGTATACCATGGCGTAAGGCCCCGATTACATAGAGCTATACGCTATTCGGTATTCGGTATTCGGTATACGGTAAAAAATTGGACATGCACAATACGAACAAAAAGCGAATAGCCTGCCCTCAGAATAGTTTAGTCTTTTGTAAACCACTCATGGAAATAACCTTGCTCGATTCAAACTATACGCGTGCCCTATAAAACGTGCCTAGAATACCGAATAGCGTATAGCTCTATGTAATCGGGGCCTTATGCAATACCTGTACGGATATAACACCATAATGAACTAGAACTGAGAATTCACTGAAAGTGAATTCATGACCACACCACAAAATATTAATTGGTGTGCCAGAAGCAGTTTTTTTTTATTTTGACGTAGGATGGCGGTGTTCAAATGCTGCATCTCAGACGACGATCTGGTGAACGGTCGATCGATATGTAGGCCTACACATACACGTCATCATGACGTTGTGGAAAACATGTACAGGCACGACGTATGCTACGCTCGAGCACTTCAGGTATTAACAGGGAATCCCCGATTCTATTTATAGACTCCGGCGATCCCGATTTATTTAGCTGAACAAGTTCATTATCTCGGCTAAATTTGAACGTAAGTGCACAGGAACCTTTTCATCGCGAGAGGACAATTAGATTTTTAGACTGTGCAAGTCAAATTTGACGTGCATGCCCTAGTTTGACCGAAAACGTGGAGGAAAGGAAAGTGGTAGAGAAAAATTTTTCGTCCTGCGAAAACAATACTGACCACACCACTGAGTGGTGGTGTGGTCATAATAAAATTCATGATAGGGTCATCGTCTGTGCCAGCTTCACAATAAGGACAATTTCGAAGTACATTACGAAGTAAACAATTATTGGAAAGAGAGCTAAACACACCCGCTAGAAGTACCAATGCGTAGAGCAACGTTGCATTCAAGCACCCGAAAAATGGGTGACTGTCCTGGTAATAATTCTGAGAACACCAATGACTGATTATTAACTGCTTTGTTGTGAAGCAGCACCAAGACATTCATCACATTACATACATGTATTGCAATTGTACTGAATGTACGGACGGACATCGACTTGGGTAATGATTAGCTACTTCCAATATATGTGCAATCGTAAAGGTTTCACCATTTTTGGATGATCAAGAACTGATACGGGCTCGCGTGACGTTGCTCACAACCTCAACCTTTTCTACCGAACAACTGCCTCATCTGCTTCGCAAACACTGCCCGAAATTTTGCCCCGCTAAAACAATAGAGAAGGAAATTGATAGCGTGATTCAGATATGTCATGGTGCGTGTTGAATAACGAAGAAGGTGGCCGAGGGCTACACGTTTAAAAGTATCATACCTGAAGTCATTTATAACGGGATCCAGCTCTGGGAAGTATATAGATACAATTGCGAAATAAAGTTCGTTCGGCAATGGAAGAATGATGAAGAAAATGCTAACGACGACCAACATTGTTGTCACGCTTCCGACATTCGAATCTTTCGAAGCTTGCTCATCCAACATGGCTCGCCTTTTCCTTTTGTTGACAAGCAGCGCCGAGATAATAACAATATTGCATACGGCGATTCCGATGAAGGGTATACCGGCGTACATTGCCATACTCATATTCGCCCATTCGTTGAAGTAAAATGTTTCATACTGTGAATTGACTGGGCCAGCAGCACAATAACCCAAATCTAGGTTAATTTCGAAGTATATAAGGCAGTGAGAGTTCAAAGAAAGAAGGAAGGTAAATGCACCTGTAAGTATGAAACATACGCACTACTTAGAGAAGAAAAATCGGGCCTTTAAAGGAAACAATACACATATCAACCTCTCCAATGTGAGCATTAAGATGCACCATGACGAGAACATCACTGTGAACTCCGTCAGAAAGCCATGCGTCTTACACAGGAAATTCGATTGCATTCGTATTTGAATTCCGCAGGCATTAGTAAGAACGAAATCAAGACAGCCAACGTAGAGGACGGCTAGATCAGTAACAGAAAGAGTCATCAGGAGGATACGGGTGGAGATGCTACCCATTATTCCACTGGATACGACCAATATCGTCATGAAATTAAAAACTGTACCAAATGCAATTATTACAGGGCCAATGTACGCCACAATAAACCATGCGACATTGGCTTCCCAGATGTCATATTCTAGCAATCGTAAAGGAGAATAGTAAATATAGTCTACGGTCGTTTTAGACGATACGGGATTGGCCATAGTTGTCAAACTACACGTATGAAGGAGTTAGAAAGCAATGGTACCAGATAAACCAGTCAAAACTGCCGCTTTGAATATAATCACAGACAGATACCTGTACTCTGTTGGATCCCTTTGTTTGTCGCACCTCAATTACAGGAGACTGATTCCATCATGTCTAGGCAACGTTCCACTTGCAAAGACCCTTGCCGGTGTCCCTTTTTGAAGGTATTGCTCCAGCGGCTATCTCATGCACTTTTCTCAGTTTAAGATATATTCTTGGGTCATATTTACTAGATTCAAATGCATGTGGCAACAGCGGAATGAGCTGAGAACAATGGTGAAACAAGTACATTGCATGTACTATATTTGTATTCATCGATATCGCTCAGTAGAATGGTATTTTTAGTAAATATCAATGATGCTTTTGCGAAGGCAGTTCATACATTTGTGTGTAGGTATTGCCTCGATATTTTCCATGCCCGACTTCAAAAAAAAGGCAAAGTGACATCATAGTAATGCTGAAGGGGTCATTGTCGTCCATGTAAAGTGTACCCAGATTCGATCGATGTCGTCAAGTGAAATTGTAGCCTGGGTCCACTGTCTTCTTGCAAACTGTAGGCCTACCTAGGTTCTGATTTAGAGACCAGGGACGAGCTCGTTCTCAAGATCTCGTGGCGAATTAGCGTAGGTTGGTTGCACGATCCTCCGCCAGGTGGTGCTTTTGCTATGACACACGATCAGACACACCCATCATGGCCATGGACACACGTGTGGCGGTCTAGGAAAACCCGTCGGATGTCGCGTTTGAGGAAAGTGTTAATGGCCTTTGTGAACCCGCACATTTCAATAGCTGAAACGTACCACGTAACAGGTGAACAATAGCAGTTCAATGCTCAGGCAATCTAACAACCCTTGTTGACCACTCCGCGACCTCTGACGGGTTATCCCAGACCGTCACACACATACATGGGAATGACACGTTTTTTTGTCCAGCTGGCGAGTTGATTAACTTTGCGACTAAACTGGCGATTAAAATTCTTTAACATTCAAAAAGGAAACCGCTCCTGGCCTATTATTTTGGATGCAAATATTCCACCAATATACCGGATTGTTCCCTCTATACCGCTCAGTATTCAAACCTACTGAGGTAGCGGCAAGGGCCTATTGTCCACAATGTCGGTACAATATTATTTTACAATATGGGGCCCAAAATGGGTGTCATGTGCTTCTGGCATAATGGATGGGAGAAAGTTTGGCAATAATATTGCCCATTTTGCTCCTCATATTGTGCAATAATATTGCACGTGGATAGGCCGCTTTAGGAAAGGCAAGTCATGTAACTTTAATTCTCAATGCCTATGGAGTAGTGGTGCCAACTAGGTCCTGGCCTGATAGACTGTTCATACAAAAGCTGTAACAACAAAGACAGCTTTTCTTTGCCATACATGCTGGTACATTGTAGGCCTACCTCGCAGCCCCACAAGGATTCATAGACAAGTCATTTCCAGTAGAACTACATGGTAAGTTTCTTGCATTTCAAAAGCAGAACATCAACATTTCGTGACTTTTTTCTCTTTTTTTAAATTTTACCATAAAAATGAATGCCACCCTAATCCATATGCCAAATATTCTATGAAATAATTGATTATTTCTTTGTATGCGAAGAGTGTTAAATCATTTTGTTTTAAAAAATTACTTCAAATGTTCTTGATTGTTGTACCACTGAAAATGGTCTGAAACACAGATTTATCCCTGCAAATTGCAAGATCATAGCTCTTTCAGTTTTCCCACGGATCACATTCGATCACTGCCAGGTGTTTCAGTAAAAATGTCTCAATACGAATGTGACATATTTTTCTGAATTACATTGCAATACGTTTCGCATATTTATATCTAAACACAACATCAGTGGCCATCATGGCTTCTGGGAAATACATGATTCTCGATTGCGTAATGAATTTGGTTCGGCATTGTAAGAAGGATGAAGACGATGCTTACGACGACCAACATCGTGGTTACACTTCTGGGATTTGAATGTTTCAAGGCTTGGTCATCCAACATTGGTTGCTATTCATAGTCCTACGGACGGACATCAACTTGGGTTATGATTAGGTACTTCCAATACATGTACAATCGTAAACGTTTCGCCATTTTTGGATGATCAAGGACTGATACGGGCTGCGTGACGTTGCTGACAACCTCAACCTTTTCTACCGAACAACTGCCTCATTTGTTTCGCAAACACTTCCCGAAATTTTGCCCCGCTAAAACAATAGAGAAGGAAATTGATAGCGTGATTCAGATATGTCATGGCGCGGGATGAACAACGAAGAAGGTGGTCGAGGGCTACACGTTTAAAAGTATCATACCGGAAGTCATTTATAACGGGATCCAGCTCTGGGAAGTAAATGGGTACAATTGCCATAAAAAGTTCGTTCGGCAATGCAAGAATGATGAAGAAAATGCTAACGACGACCAACATTGTTGTCACACTTCCGAAATTCGAATCTTTCGGAGCTTGCTCATCCAACATAGCTCGCCTTTTCCTTTTGTTGACAAGCAGCGCCGAGATAATGACAATATTGCATACGGCGATTCCGATGAAGGGTATACCGGCGTACACTGCCATACGTACATAGGCCCATTCGTTGAAGTAAAGTGCCTCATACTGCGAATTGACTGAGCCAGCAGCACAATAACCCAAATCTAGATTAATTTCGAAGTATATAAGGCAGTGAGATTTCAAAGAAAGCAGGAAGGTGAATACAATAGTAAGTATGATACATACGCACCTCTTAGAGAAGAGAAATCGGGCCTTTAAAGGAAACAATGCGCATATCAACCTCTCCAATGTGAGCATTAAGATGCACCATGACGAGAACATTAATGTGAACTCCGTCAGAAAGCCATGGGCCTTACACAGGAAATTCGATTGCATTCGAATTTGGATTCCGTAGGCATTAGTGAGAACTTCGTCAAGACAGCCAACGTAGAGGACGGCTAGATCAGTAACAGAAAGAGTCATCAGGAGGATACGGGTGGAGATGCTACCCATTTTTCCACTGGATACGACCAACATCGTCATGAAATTGAAAATTGTACCAAATGCAATTATTACAGGGCAAATGTACGCCACAATAAACCATGCGACATTGGCTTCCCAGATGTCATATTCTAGTTCTAGCAACAGCGTAAAAGAGAATAGTAAATATAGTCTGCAGTCGTTTTAGACGATACGGGATTGGCCATAGTTGTCAAACTACACGTATGAAGGAGTTAGAAACCACTGGTACCACATACAGCACAGTCAAAATTGCCGCTTCGATCACAGGCAGATACCTGTACTCTGTTAGATCCCTTAGGTATTTGTTGCTCGCACCTCAATCGCAGGAGAATGATTCCCTCTGTTGGCAGTGTTCAACTTGCTGGTATCCGTTTTGAAGCCTATGCGCCAGCGGCTATCTCACTTTTCCTTTTAAGATTTATACACATTCTTGGATAATATTTACCAGATGTAAATGTATGTGGCCACATCGGAATGAGCCGAGAACAATGGTGTAGAGTGTACTATATTTGTATTGGATTCATCGCTCAGTAGAAGGGTATTTTTAGTATATACATGTACATCATCGATATACATGTGATAGACGTGCGAACTGCATGCCTTCCAACAACACACTGAATAGGGAATTGGACTTCACGGGCTTTCGTAACGTCATCCCACTTTGGATAATGTTTTTGAGAACGCAGTGCATAAGTATTGCCTCGATATTTTACATGCCCCACTTAAAAAGGCCAAATGACATCATAATAACGCTGAAGGGGTTATTGTCGTCCTAGGTACACATAAAATGTACCGGTACCCAGGTTCGATGTCGTCAAGTAAAATTGTACACTGGGTCCACTTTCCAGTTACAAAGTGTACCCAGGTTCTGATTTAGAGACCAGGGACAAGCTCGTTCTCAAGATGATACGTAAATTAACGAAGGTTGGTCTCACGATCCTCCGCCAGGTGGTACTGTTGCTGTGACGCATGATGAGGCACACCCATCATGGCCATGCACACATACATGGGAATGACACGTTTTCTTGTCCTGCTGGAGAGTTGATTAACTTTCTTTGTAGCCATCAGAGGTTGAAAACTGTCCAGCTAGTCAAAAACAAAATTCTTTCAACTTCTCTTCCTTACCTTTTTGCGCGGCCATCTTGCATGCACAATATCAAGTGACTTCACTGAGAACAACCTCGCCCCGCGGTCTCTAAATCAGAACCTGGGTATAAAGTTTGTAACAAGAAGGTGGACCCAGGGTACAATTTCACTTGACGGCATCGAACCTGGGTACACTTTATGTGTACCCATGGGATAACAATAACCACTTCAGACATAGTAATCCTGCCCTGTCTTATCATTCGTGCAGTCCCCCATCATTCAGTAGTAATCAACTCCGTCGTGTACATGAAGGCTTGACCGTTGGTTGTTGGTCTCTATGGCATCCTTTTGCAACAGGTCCTCTAAAACGCGCTCCCCTACTCGCACGTCCGAGGCCCTGTTGAAATTGTCGCCTTTTTGCTGTGGAACTAGCGACAGAAAATCTGTCGCTGAATACAACCAATCACAGCGAAGCTTCTATCCCGCCATGGTCACTCCCAAATATGGTGGTTTCAAACATTCCTCGATTCGCTGACAAACTCGCTGGATTTTTTAATATTCCTGAATTAACTTCGCGTAAAAATGGTTGTCATGGATTATCTAGATAATGGGTAAGTACCGACGGGTTCAAAACACGAAGGTATGATCCAGTTCATGTGTTTGGGGCAGCTATCATTCCGACAGCATGCATAAATTATGGAATGAGGTGCATTGCTATGGGATTGGTACCCGGTAACTCATAACCCCAGGTATATGTGCATACGTTACAGCACTAGGCACGATGTCTGCCCATTACATCAAGTGGCGATCCCCCACCGCATTGCATGGTTTATTCGTGAATTTCCGGTTGGCGAGTACACATGAGGGAACAGCCCTCTTCCCCACCGAAACGGGGTGGGTTTCCCCAGGGCATTGTAACGCGCTATGCAGAGTTGAAATGCCCTGGGTTCCCAGGATGTCTCTATGGCTGCCGTTAACTGGTGTGACGTTTGATACACCATGACCATTTTCCTCTGATTAATACCTTCATTCCTTTTACAAACACAGCTCGAAATTTTGCCCCGCTGACACAATAAAGTAAGAAATTGATTGCGTGGTTCGAATATGTCATGGCCCGAGAGGAAAATCGAAGGAGGAAACTGAAAGCAATTCGTTTCGCAGATTCGTATCTAAATACGACGTCAACGGGCATCAATGCTTCTGGGAAATAGATGGGTTCGATTGCGTAATAAAGTTGATTCGGCATTGCAAGAAGGATGAAGACGATGCTTACAAGGACCAACATATTGTGGTTACACTTCCGAGATTTGAATCTTTCTGGGCTCGCTCATCCAACATGGCCCGGTTTTTCTTTTTGTTAAAAAGCATCTCTCAGACAATGACTGCACTGCATATTGCGATTCCGATGAAGGGCATACTCCGGCGTATTGCAATATCTGTACGGATATTAGACCATAATAAATAAAATTCATAATAGGGTCATCGTCTTGGCCAGCATCACAATAAGGATAATTTCGAAGTACACTAAGAAGTATACATTTATTGGAAAGACAACTTAATTCACCCGCTAGAAGTGAATGCGTAGAGCAACTGCTGCATTCAACATGGTGTTCAGGCACCCGAAAATTGTTTGACTGTTGTGATAATAATTCTGATAACACCAAAGATTGATTATTAAAGCCTCACAGTATTGACTTTTACGATATTTTCAAAGTGTTAGAAGAGTGCAGGTATAGGTCTCATAGCCTCTTGAAGGTCTCCAAAATACTTGAATGATACGTACTTCAAGGAATCAACCCTAGTTTTCAGCACACATTGAAAAAACTGCAGGCTGAACTCTAATGTATTCAGATAGAGCATAGTACAATTCAATACAGTGCATCTTGTCCAAACAAGGCTATCGACTCCGTCTCTAGCCTTGTCCGAATCCTCTCATCTTTTCCGTTAATGCATAAATTATTAATGAACCTGACCCCTACTTGACCCCGCCTCCAAGCCAATCAGAACTCGCGAAACAAATCACCGTTGGAAACTTTCTTTGCTCTTCACGCTCGAATTTGTAACATGGATTTTGATTGGCACGTCGATTTTCCTTCGCGCCCCGATGATTGGCTGAGGCTCTCACCCCCTCAGAAACGGGAAATGTGATGGATTCGAACCAGGCTAGATGGCCGTTAGGCCAGATAGACTGGTGAGCACCAGCTGATACAGTGAGGCTTTAAAGCGATGTACTCGGGCTCTGCAGTAACTGCACATCGATAGTTTCTCTATTTCCCGCACGGTGGCAGCACTATATTTATGAATGAAATTCCAAGCGAGCCATCTCATTATAATACTACGGAATTTACTATGGCCAATCAGTAGCGAGGAGGGTGACCATGGTGACATGATTGACAGTGTCACTCAGTGAGTGATACCGACGGAGACGACTCGGAGTCATCCGCAAAACATGCAAAGGATGGTGTTGACCGGGGTTCAACGACGTTCAGGAGGTACACTGCTAAGTCCTCATTAGTGCTACAACAACTTTCTGTCTTCACACGCCGCCATCTGACTAAACTTGCAGCAGTGAGGCGAATTCTCTGGTCAGTCTTCCTCACACTTCGGATTTTTCCGCGCCATGTTTGTTGTCAGTCTGCCGATCTCGTTCTCGGAAATAGGGGAGAGTGGGGTAAGTTGAGCCCCCCTACCCCGTGAGATTTTGAAATTATTCCGGCAGTAAACACTAATGTCGCCCAAATTCATTGAAATAATATTAATAAAAGATTTTTCATGAACGTTTTATTGTATAAAACGTCGACGATACCGTAGTTTGATGGCTCAAAGATGCTAGAAATCACACGAGATCAGTTTCAAGAATCCCGCTAGCTATGAATGAAATTGGGGAGCTATCGCGGGTCGCGATAGTTGAACGAGATTTCATTTTCAACCCTCGCGACAAACTGTACACAGTGCCGAATTTCTACGCAATATCGACACTGTCATCGAACGGCATCCGCCATTTTGATTTTTACAGCCGCGGATGGATATGTGATCAGGCCTCGCATATCACAACCGTGATACTCCGCGAAAATCAGAACCTTGCGCTGAAACAACTACATTCACGCCTAAACTTCTCCCTGCAATCGATGTGTCACAATTTCGAAGTGAATAGTAATAAATATATATTTCCCTTGACTTTATAAGTGGAATAAGTGTATAACATCTTAGGGATGTTTGGTCACGTGGGTAAACAAAAACGCACGCGGCCATGGACTACTTTGGTCTCAGAATAACTGTCGAAAAACCTCGAGATATGTTGCCACAAAATGATTATGCTTCACAAATATTTTTATTGTGTCTTGCATCTAAGCCTCATTTTGACCTAAGCAGGCCTGTATAATATTATTTATGCCTTCCGTGGGCGTATAACCGTGCACTAGATCTACTGCGCATGGCGACGCTTGCTTATTGAGTGAACGGTCGACCGCTTCACAATGGTAAGGAATCCTTACACATATTACTGCGCTGCACTTCTTTTCAACATGGCGATAGCTGATCGATACTAGAGGGTGTTATTTGGAACGCCCTCTAGTGTCAAGAATGCCCTCGCGAGTACATCGCTTTAACTGCTTTGTTGTGAAGCAGCGCCAAGACATTCATGACATAACATACATGTATTGCAAATCCAGTGAATGTACGGACGGACATCGATTTGGTCATCATTATCTATTTCGAATGCATGTGCAGTAATGAACGTTCGCCATTTTTGGATGATCAAAGACTGATACGGGCTGGCGTGACGTTGCTGACAACCTCAACCATTTCTACCGAACAACTGCCTCATTTGTTCCGCAAACACTGCCCGAAATTTTGCCCCGCTAAAACAATAGAGAAGGAAATTGATAGCGTGATTCAGATATGTCATAGCGCGGGTTGAATAACGAATCAGGTGGGCGAGGGCTGCACGTTTAAAAGTATCATACCGGAAGTCATTTATAACGGGATCCAGCTCTGGGAAGTAAATATATACAATTGCGAAATAAAGTTGATTCGGCAATGCAAGAATGATGAAGAAAATGCTAACGACGACCAACATTGTTGTCACACTTCCGAGATTCGAATCTTTCGAAGCTTGCTCATCCAACATGGCTCGCCTTTTCCATTTGTTGACAAGCAGCGCCGAGATAATGACAATATTGCATACGGCGATTCCGATGAAGGGTATACCGGCGTACATTGCCATACGTATGTTGGCCCATTCGTTGAAGTAAAATGCCTCATACTGCGAATTGACTGGGCCAGCAGCACAATAACCCAAATCTAGATTAATTTCAAAGTATATAAGGCAGTGAGAATTCAAAGAAAGGAGGAAGGTGAATACACCAGTAACTATGAAATATACGCACTTCTTAGAGAAGAGAAATCGGGCCTTTAAAGGAAACAACACGCATATCAACCTCTCCAATGTGAGCATTAAGATGCACCATGACGAAAACATAGCCGTGAACTCCGTCAGAAAGCCATGGGTCTTACACAGGAAATTCGATTGCATTCGAATTTGGATTCCGTAGGCATTAGTAAGAACGAAGTCCAGACAGCCAACACAGAGGACGGCTTGATCAGTAACAGAAAGAGTCATCAGGAGGATACGGGTGGAGATGCTACCCATTTTTCCACTGGATACCACAAACATCGTCATGAAATTAAAAATTGTACCAAATGCAATTATTACAGGGCCAATGTACGCCACAATAAACCACGCGACATTGGCTTCCCAGATGTCATATTCTAGTTCTAGCAATCGTAAAAGAGAATAGTAAATATAGTCTGCAGTTGTTGTAGACGATACGGGATTGGCCATAGTTGTCAAACTACACGTAGAAAGCAATGGTACCACATAAACCACAGTCAAAACTGCCGCTTCGATCACAGGCAGATACCTGTACTCTGTTAGATCCCTTAGGTATTTGTGCTCGCACCTCAATCGCAGGAGAATGATTCCCTGTGTTCAACTTGCTGGTATCCGTTTTTGAAACTAATGCGCCAGCGGCTAATTCACTTTTCCTTTTAAGATTTATACACATTCTTGCATCATATTTACCAGATATAAATGCATGTGGCAACAGCGGAATGAGCCGAGAACAAAACGGTGTACTATATTTGTATTGGATTCATCGCTCAGTAGAAGGGCATTTTTAGTACCGGTATATATCGATGATGTTTTTTTTTGAGAACGCAGTGCATAAGTATTGCCTCGATATTTTACACGCCCGACTTAAAAAGGCCAAGTGACATCATAATAACGCTGAAGAGGTTATTGTCGTCCTAGGTACACATAAAATGTACCCAGGTTTGATGTCGTCAAGTGAAATTGTACACTGGGTCCACTTTCCAGTAACAAAGTGTAGCCTACCCAGGTTCTGATTTAGAGACCAGGGACAAGCTCGTTCTCAAGATCATGTCGGATACGTGAATTAACGAAGGTTGGTTCCACGATCCTCCGCCAGGTGGTACTGTTGCTGTGACGCCTGATGAGGCACACCCATCATGGCCATGCACACATACATGTACATGTGAACGACACGTTTTCTTGTCCTGCTGGCGAGTTGATTAACTTTCTTTGTAACTATGAGAGGTTGAAAACTGTCCAGCTAGTCAAAAACAAAATTCTTTCAGCTTCTCTTCCTTTATACCTTTTTGCGCGGCCATCTTGCATGCACAATATCAAGTGACTTCACTGAGAATAACCTCGCCCCGCGGTCTCTAAATTAGAACCTGGGTAAAGTTTGTGACAAGAAGGTGGACCCAGGGTACAATTTCACTTGACGACATCGAACCTGGGTACACTTAATGTGTACCCAGGATGACAATAACCACTTCAGACATAGTAATCCTGCCCTGTCATAGCATTCGTGCAGTCCCCCATCTTTCAGTAGTAATCAACTCCGTCGTGTACATGAAGGCTTGACCGTTGGTTGTTGGTTTCTATGGCTGCCGTGAACTGGTGTGACGTTTGAGACACCATGACCATTTTCCTCTCATTAATTCCTTCATTCCTTTAAAGCCTAGGTCACACTGTGGCGACTTTGGAGGGCGAATCCCCGCGAATTAGAATGAAATGGACCATGGACCATGTGCTCACACCTATGGACATAATGTTATATCGTACCTCAAGTAAGTTTCCGTGAATGTGATTGGCCGAGAGCAGTCACGTGAGCCGTAAACATTTCGGCATGTTCGCCCGGAAAGTATTTCCGGTTGGGATGTTTTCCCGCAAAATGCTTCCGTTGTTGAGACGGTCCCCTCGATGTTGCAGCGCGCGAAGCCGCCATTTTGTTCCTCGCTTTAATTTGCTCTTTCGTGCGATAAATGGATATTTTTACAAAGAACGAGACAATAACTCACGCTGACATGGAAATATGGCAATTTGAAGGATTTAAGTTTCGGATTAAGTCAACAAAGTATCGAAAAAGTAAGTACAATACGTCTGACAACCACTTGAATGTTGGTCGAGAAGGTCGAGAATCTACTTTCCCCACTGTGTGCAGTTGATGTACATTTTGTGTGTGCATATGGAAGACGCCACGTTTTCGTCGAACGCACTTCAGCCCCACGACGCCTGGGCCTAATCCTAAAAATAATGTGTTTTCCTCGTTTTATCATGCAGGTAACGTTATATTCGGGTTTCTATCTTCGTCAAATAAGCTGTATAGCTCTCGTTTGAAGATAAAGAGTAGGCCTATTAGAACATCATCATGTGACTAGGCCTATCACGTGATGAATCATTGTGTCCGTACAAAAGTAAACAAACACAATAGTTCGTCTGCTCTGTTGCTTCCATCCTTCTGCTTGGCAAAATGGCCGAGAATGCATGTAGGCCTAGGCCTACACCTAGGCCTACCAGATTTCAGGAGGTGAACGAGGGTGATATTTCAGATTTGTTGGTGGGTACTGTAAGTAAGTCAACAGAAAAGGTGGTAGACAGTTCACGGAGAGCATTCGAGGCATTCTGCAAAGAAACTGGAAGGCCAGTTTTGGGAATCAACCAGGCCCAGGGTATATGCAAAGCAGACCTGAATGAGCAGCTTCGACATTTTTTTGCCTCATTGAAAAAGAAAGATGACATGAGGCCTACAAGTACAACCATGATGTATAAGCTGAATTCGTACACTTCACTCCACTATGGACTATCAAAATACATAAAAAAAGAGCTAGGTTATGACATAAATCAAGATGTTGCATTCAATTCCTCTCGTGAGGTTTATCTTGCGATGTGCACGAAGTTGAAAAAAAGTGGACTTGGCGGCACTGATCATTATCCCCCTATTGCTGAAGAAGATCTGAAGAAGTTGTACCAACCTACCCATCACGCATTTGATGTCGAAACACCAGTGGGCCTGCAGCAGAAAGTATGGTTCGAAGTCATGTTTTACTTTTGTCGGAGGGGACGGGAGAATATCAGAGAAATGGACAGAGAAACCTTCACCGTTGAAACGGACGGCTCTGGAAGAAAGTTTGTCGTCCAGAAGAAAGATGAGATGGATAAGAATCACAAACTCAATAGCAAACCAGATGATACCGTTGGTGAGGGCAGGATGTACGAGCTTCCCGGTAATCCTGCTTGCCCAGTGAATTCATTTCAGAAGTACATCTCAAAACTTGGTACTGAATCAAGTGTCATGTGGCTACGACCCAAGGATTCGTTTGTCTCTGAGGACCCAATTTGGTATTGCAATAGGCCCATTGGAAAGAACACCCTGAGCAAGATGATGTCGATCATTTCTGTGAATGCCAAGTTAAGCAAAATCTACACAAATCATAGCATTCGCGCAACGCACATTAGTTCTCTGGACGATGCTGGGTTTGAAGCGAGGCATATCATGAGGACAAGTGGTCATAAAGATGAATCATCTATTCGATCGTATTCCCACCGCCTGAGTGATTCAAAAAAAAGGGAGATCTCTTCAACTCTTGCCAAGTGCACAGGGCTTCTTCCTTCTAAGCGAGACAAGGGGGAAAGGTAATTCATATCAAAGGAAATGAAGTAATAGTCATCTAGGCCTATACATGTAGTAGTGGAAGGAGTGGTGGCGGATCTGCATGTCAGTTTTCTTTTGCTGCTTTTCTTATCCCGGAGTCAGTGCTACAACATCCTAAAATTCAATCTGTTTGTATTTTTTCAGGGAAGTCAGACCTATTGAAAATGAAGTACAACAACAGTCTGAACCAGAAGCCTCAGAGCAAGAGGATGATGATGGCCCACCTAGCCCGAGCCTCCTCGCTACATGTAGCAATCATCAAAGGTGAGCAGACTAGTGCCACAGCTCTTGCAGCATACATGTATGAACACAAGTTTTGTATCAACAATTCCATATCCGGAGTTAGATGAAATAACAGGAATATTACATTGTATTACAGGCAAAATACTGTATCCTGTCACAATTCAATCCCTACTTTGCCTCATATTTTCAGGGATGTCACGTCGGTGTCTACAGACTGCGTTACATATGATGGAAACATACAATGGAATGACAACATCAGCACAAACAGGTAGGCACTATAGACATTCAAAATGTTCACAGTTGTTTTAATCTAATGTGTGGAGATTATTTCAAATCGGCATGTCCAGAATATCCTGAGATAATGATGACGTCAGGAATCTGACAGGACCAGTACTGTACACTAAATTCAGAGCCTTCTTTGCCTCCTCTTTTCAGGGACGTCAGGTCAGTGTCTAGGTCAGTGTCTGCTGACCGTGTTCAACCAATATCTGGTGGAAATGTGCAACCCAATATATATATAAATGTTTTATTACCAAGAAATAGTACAAATAAGATTTACCTAGCCAGGGCTGAAGCGGAGCATTAATAGCCCTGGCACTACATCAGACCACAACCAGAACAACATACAAAACATAATAATTAAAATCAAGATAGGATAAGTAATTGGATATATAAACACAAGATGGACGTAAGCAAGGTGTTACTAACAGAGACATCAGCAATCACAGCAGAGAGACATATGGTGACAGCAATGGAGGAAAACAAAAAATCATTGATGGATAAGACATCAGCAATCACGGCAGAGAGACATATGGTGACAGCAATGGAGGAAAACAAAAAATCATTGTTGGACCAGTAGTTTTTTATAAATAACAGACAGGAACTGACTAGTTAGTTTTAGTATTTTTTTTACAAGTAGCAGTGTCAAGTCTTTTTGAGCCGTTCAGTAATAGGATGTATTTTTGATTGGAATTAAGCCGGTTATAAACCTGATTAAAATTAGGAATTTGTCCAAGGTTATTCATAAAATCACACCGCTCATTTGTGAATAATGAACAATTAAATAACAGGTGCTTCGTGGTTTGGGTATTGAAACCACAGTCACAAGCAGGATCAGAAACCCAAGCAAAATTGTGTGCGTAAAGATGGCTTTTGAAAATCAAGTCACACCTAGACTTGTTAATAACAATTTCGTCTTCCCTAGTAAGATCCAGTTTCGACGTTGTAAAAGGGTTCTTCACTCCATATAAAAATTTCCTTAGGTTATATCTAAAAGAGTTACGGGTGGCAAAATTTTTTAGGTACACAGGTAATATTTCCCATCTGACTATTGAGGAACAAACTGGTATACTACGTAGTTTTGAACTGCAATGAGGCGGTATAACCAAATTTCTTGAGTTTCTGGTCGTGCGCTGTGCCAAATGATGACGGAAGGTAGCATAAATCTCGCTGACATAAACTGGAGTGTAATTGTGGATAACATCATATACTAAAACGAGTTTCTTTTCCTCACGTCTAGTTGCAAGTGTTGACCAATTTAAACAACTCAGTACCTTTTGACTGTTTGACCCTTTGATACAACCACTAACCAGAAGTGCCGCCCTGTAGTGGACCTGATTAAGCTTAGCAAGGAGGTGAAGAGCAGAGGAGTCAAAAATGATCGAGGCATATTCTAAGTGTGGTAAAATGAAAGATTTATACAAACATTCAAGATGCCTCGATCTGACAGTCGTTTTTAACGCAAACAAAGGGTTTAACATATTATTACATTTGACGACAACATTCTGTATGTGGCTCTCAAAAGATAGAAATTCATCCAGTATCACACCAAGATGTTTATGAGAGTGGGACCTGGGAATAAAATTGTCTCTTAAAAATACGGGAGGACAAGGGCCCACTGGTCTTCGTCGGGAATGAAAAACAACTTCACAGCTCTTGGCCGCCTTGAAATCTAACCTCCACCTATCAGACATTGATCCAATCGGCCCAAATCCTCCTGTATCAACCTAGTAATTTCTACTTCTCCAGGTCGAACAGGATAGAAAATCGAACTATCATCAGCATACAAATATAAAACACCATTATGAACCTCCTCGTTTAAGTCATTAATGTAAATAAGAAAAAGCAAAAGTCCAAGAATTGATCCTTGAGGTACACCACTATTGATGAAACCAGAGGTAGAAAATCCGGAGAGGGAAGCATCAATTTTTACTCTAAAGAATCTATCATTTAAATAAGATTGAAGTAAGTTGAAAAGATTACCAGAAATACCATAGCCCCGCAGTTTTTGTAACAATAAGTAATGTGGTACAGAATCAAAAGCACCAGCAATATCAAGGAAAATACCACGCATTGAAAAACCTTGGTCTACACAAGACTGGATCATGTGCACCCTGGGGAATCGCGATACCATCTCGACGCGGAGGTTCTCCATATAGCCGCGTCATTCTGCATGAAATTCACCCTCAAACTTTGTGAGGGGAATTGCAGAAAAACGCGACACGATTTTCCATATATGAAACATCCAGAAGAAAGTTAACATCCACAGTTACCAGATGAAATGCATAAGGATGGACAAACTAGTATTCAGCATCAATGTAAAATCCATGCTGAAAATGCGAGTCCGCGGAAGACATGGAAGAAGCGGTGCCCTCCATCGTGACGCTGTGACAATCGCTACGTCATCGATGGCGTGTTGCACAAGGCGGTCACTGCTGGTGACATTCGGCAGATTCTCGTCCAAAGAGGCAAGTTGTAGGGGAAAAAACCTGTTCTTATTCATTTCATCTGGTAACTGTGGATGTAAACTTTCTTCTGGATGTTTCATATATGGAAAATCGTGTCTCGCTTTTCTGCAATTCCCCTCACAAAGTACTGCATTCACGGGTGAATTTCATGCAGAATAACGCGGCTATATGGTGAACCTCCGCGTCGAGATGGTATCGCGATTCCCCAGGGTGATGTGACAGATGCTTATAAGTTGCTTTTCAGTACCGTGACCGGGCATGAAGCCGGACTGGTATTCATAGAATAGATCATTTGTGAGGAAATGATCAAAAATACACTGGAAAACCACCTTTTCAAAAATCTTAGCCAAAGAGTTCAACAACGTCACAGGACGGTAGTTAGATACTAGGAGTTTTGACCCTTTATTCTTGAAGACTGGAACCAGTATTCCACTTTTCCAACAAGTAGGAAAAATGCCGTGCTGAAGTATCTGATTGAACAATCGGCTCAGCGGGTGAGAGATGGAGCTGGCAATCAATTTTAACATGTTATTACTAATTCCATCATCTCCACCCTGTTTTGAAACGTTTAGCTCAAGAAGAAGCTTTCTAACAGCATCACCAGATGTTGAAATATTCTCTAAAGTATTCTGACATTTGGGCCAAACAAAATAATGCTGTGTTTCCGGTAACACAGTTTGATTTTTCAAATATGGTCGGAGGGTAGGGAAGATTATTTTATTTTAGTAAATCAATTTGGTATCCAGGGAAGGTACAATGTACCAGGATCAGTCCAAAGGCAATTTGCCACCTTCATCCATCAAGGGTTAATACTAGTCCTCCGAACATGAACAGAAGCCAAGTGACCCTACCATTTGATAATACTAATAGGGGGCCTATTCAAAGATAGATCTTGCAGGGATTACTGATATTCAACATGTTCGAGGTGAAAAAATGTTGTTTTCCAGCTTGTGCTTCTCAAATTTAGGGAAGGGTTTTGTTTTCATCATTTCATTTTTTTTCAAATGGTCATAAAATCTTTTAGGGTCGGCAGGGTTGAGACAGGGTCGGTCGGGTTACCGGAAACACAGCATTATTTTTGTTTGGCCTAATGGTGGGGAAATGGGGTATGATGGATTCATCTAAAGTGTGATGAAATTTACCTTGAAACGTTTCAAGAAAAGCCTGACATTTTTCATACAAAGAAGAGCAGTCAGTATTCCCAGACCTTATGATAGGAATACCAGTACTAAATTTCTTACCAAGGAGTTTCTTTATAGTATACCAGTAATTCATAGATCCAGACGTTTCTGAATCAAGAGCATTACAAATTCTGTTATGATGATCCTGACCAGTTTAGCCTGCCGTACCATTTCCGAAACGCCTGCAGCACTCTCCCTAAATATAGCATA
>NMRB01000471.1:53647-73673 GCA_002633025.1 Notospermus geniculatus
TTGGGGGGGGGGGGGGGGTTACGCGGACTGTACTGTTTGTTCAATACGTCGCTAAAGTATAAGGGTCGTTTAGACGACAGGTAAAAATCCACATTTAATCCGATCGAATCCGATTGTGGTTCAAAATTCTTGCGTGTAAGCGCATTGTGGTCAAATGTGGATTTAAAATGAACCACCTATTTTGCTGGTCCCGAATGCACAATTGACCTCTTTAGACCACATTGGACCACATACGACCAGATTAAAATTCTCGTCTAAACGCAAATGAGACCCGAATTCAGATTCATCCTTCCTGCGCGCATGCGCATTGATGTGTTTTTTCTTCCTCCACTGACCGCACTCGCTGTGGAGAGTTCCACAAGGGTAATTTGAAGTCGGAATGTGACCAGATTGTAAACGCTACCCAAAAAAACTAGAACACATCCGGTCCAGCATACGGGTCTATCAAATCGAATCGGATCTATTATCTGAATGTGTTTTTGGCTTGGTCGTCTAAACGGCCCTATAATTAACTCTAACTTCAACATGGGCGAAGTGCCAAGCTTGGAAATATGCACAAAAGTCAGTGGTAAATAATCCGTGTCGCAGTTACCTAATGTTAGGGTCACTTGAACAGCAAACACTCCAAGGTTGTGCCCAGTCAACTGGTAAATATTGTGTTTTGTGGTTTGAGGGTTAATCGCTGTGTTCACTTTATGGTGTGTTTTGCACAGGCCTGGCACTTTGCCATGTTGAAGTTAGGGTGAACTAGAAATTGACTTACCAGTCAATTTGAAGACCGCCCTTGGAAATTGGGAGTTCAACAGAGTGTACTGATTGAGAATTGGTATCGAATGGCTAAGCTTGGATGATGGGCGAGGTTATGGACAGGATCATAGACTTCTATGTAACATAAGAAAACTCAATAGAAGATGGACATTTAATTCAAAGCCAGAAAGGCACGTTTTATTTCATTGTTCATAATTGAACGAACTGTACAAAATATACTGGTAGGTCATCTAACATACATGTTGTGACATAGCTCGTGCTGCTCCTGTATCTATCATGACTGATGTTGACTGCAAGTACAAGTAACTTAGTTTGCGAATCATGTTTGAAGGTGAACATAAACGATGTATTTGTATTTCATTTTTCCGTCAGGGCTGACGCTATAGCATTATTGGCCCCGGTGAGTACGGAGGAGGCCATCACAAGCTACTCATGTTCCTCACTTGGATGGGGTATTTTACTTGCCCTTGCAAAGACACAAAGTACAAGGCACCACGGCTGATACTGTCCCATGCGACACCTGTTTGAAGGTGATGTGTGCATTGTTCAGCATCAAGGAAGGTGGTACTACATACATATGATACCAGTATGTACTACTGGTAGTGCAAATCACATACATTGTCCTTGCCATGGTATGATTGTGATAGTGTGTCATGTGTTGCTTCTTTGGACAATTACTTTCTGAGATCATCAAATCATAGGACACTTAATATCAAGATGGATGCCTTGGATGTTTTGGTGCATTTGTTCCAAAAAACTTTGGTCATTTTCATTCTGTAAAGAGAAAAGGAAGATGGTTTTGAGTATGAGGCAATAAGTATTAGTAATTCAGCACATGACTTGCTTTGACACCAGAAAAAGAGCATAGTGATGCGTTGATAGTATAGCAGTAGTGCACTGCACGTACATCATTCACACAGTACAGATGTATTGACGTGACACTTTCTGATATTCTTTCATCACAGTCTTTTAGCTACGTGGGAGGTACACTCAATAATTCAGTGGTCTCGGCCTCCGCTCGAAGCTGTCACCCTCAACCACTGAAACATTTGGTGCCAAAGTCCGTTTCTGAACACCAGATGTCACTACCAGTTGTTGACGAAAGCGCGGGATCAACCAGCCAATGACCGATCCCCTTTCAAACAACCTTAGGCGGTGTTGTTTCTATGGACGCAATCACAGCAATCAAAAGAATGCTGAAGGCATATACTTACACCGCTGTATTGTCCCACATCGGGTCGTATGTGACGTTGAGTATGTTGACTTTTCATTTCGCAGTGAATGTATTCCAAAAAGTGGTGCAAAATAACACGAACAGTCCGGAATATGCCACGATACTTGTCACGTGACCAAAGCGGCCAATAAGAAAATGTTTCATGTTTTCCCCTAGTTACGTGAAATACTGGTCGCTGATTAGTTGATGACATTTTGCGCCATCTAGTGTTCAGAAACATGATTAGGCCTCATCTGTGCCAGTGGTTGAGAGCGTATAACTAGTATTAAGCTCGAGGCCACTGGGGACGAGTGTAGGCCTACGTGGGAGGTGGTATGAAGTGATTCAAATCGTACTTCGCGATCGCAAAAATCGATGATTAATACACTGACAGTCCATAAACATCACCAAAACATTATCATGGGGCCCTGTCCCATAATTCCCCCTTCTATTGTCTCGACGGTCACGTGCCAGTAATTGACCAATCAGCGCGGGGTTGGGCCAGGGTTGCATGATAATGTTTTGGTGATATCTTATGGACTGTCAGTGTATTAATCATCGATTTTTTGCAATTGCGAAGACGATCGGTGGTCAATAATTTATCGATTTGAATCACTTCATAGTCATACCGCCTCCCACGTAGCTAGTAGTTTAGGCGCATCTGGCTTTTGGAAGTTACTTTTATTGACCAATGTTTACATAAAATGCACACCATGCACTTCACAATGTATTGTAAGTGTACAGCGGCGGCGCTGATGTTTGGGCCCTTTCCGCCTGGCTGGCTTCACACGTGCTAGGTCATGTAGGTAGGTGCGATAAGGCCTATGCTAAGGGCAGGCCTAGCCTAGCAAGCCCCTTTTCTGATTCAAAATTCAGCATTCACTGGAGTGGATTCAGCAGTTCAGTTCAGCAGTGGCAGTGCCAGCACTGCAGCAGACAGTGCCAGAGTGGTAAGTCATGGACAGATGAGATGGATGGAGTGGACAGCCACAGCACAGTGGTGTTAACGATTCACGATTCATGATGTGATTCACCCGTCGCGGCGGCCCCATGCTCATGCATGTAGCCTAGGCCTAATTTTTGTAAGCGGTGGCTCACGCAGAAGACGCATTCATTCATCATTATGCATGTCATGTGCATGCACACGTGTGTAACGTCTCGTACTGTGCTGTGTGTAGGCCTGCCTCAACAGCTCATGGCCGCCGGCCCTCCGACATCCGTGAAGTTCGGGGGTCAAGTATGGTATAGCGGGCCAAGCCATGGGAAGTGACACATCTCCATACATTGCCGCTTATTCCGAGTGCACTTCCCACGACTTGGCCCGCTATACCATACTTGAGCCAAGTTCGGTCCCATCAACGGTCTTTATTCAACAATACCGCGTCGATAAGTGCCGTAAAAACTTGTTGATTGGAACTCGGATATGCATACCTACCTCGTATGGTACTCAAGATTCAAAATGAACACTTGCCAATAGTGTCGACAATTTTCAATTAGGCTAATCGGTAAAAAATATTCGCACATGGAACTTATAGCGGAAGCCGTAACTGGTATCACTACTGCGCATGATCGAAAAACGAGCTCGAGTCAGCCCGATCGATAAACCGAACACTGTCCTCATTAAAAATACTAGTGCAAGCTGCCCAGAAGACCGGGTACCAGTCTACCGATCGAACGCATGCGAGTCAATCCGGGTTCAAATGGAACGATGACGTAGCAGGGGAATTCCAACAAACGAGTGAGCCTGCGTAACTTCTATATTGGGCTCGGGGATTACCTCATCGGCGAGTTGTGTTTTAGGCGATAAACTCGCAAAATACGCATGAAATGATTACGGATTGGGCCAGTTAACGAACTTGAGCTCTATTTTATATAGATGTAGACATCCCTGTAAGTCTTAAGCTGATAGATGGCATATTTCTTAACGTATCGCTCGGAAACCAAATGTTGGTCACAGACATTCAGAGAAACTCAGTAAAACCAATGAAGACCGCCACCTGTGAGGTGGTGGCGGTCTTAATCATGACTTACTGTGCAGCATGACTGATTCCATCAAGCCGTGCTTTCTCTGCCAAACCGACACAGGAAGTCACGAGCTTCCCACTCAGACAAACCTGAAAGATACAGCGATATTGCCGCAATGAGAGATAGAGATTCCAACAACCATGGCTGAAAGTGGAGGTCAGTCGTTTCTCCCCATGGAGGACATCCTTACCTTAGTCTCGTGATTGTACTGCCCCTCGACCAGACCCTCCACCAGCTCTGTGATCCTCACATTCCCCATCCCGATGTAATCTGGTAATACTTTAGCACGGAATCTCTTGATATAGTTAGACGAGACCCTGTCGGCTACAAACTCAACACACTTCTTCATCGAGGCAGGGTGATTGTGGAAGAAGTTCTCCTCGAGTTGTGCCTGCAAAATTGGACAAATTTTCATGCTGAATTATGATGCCACAAGGTTTGTCTACTAAAACAAACGATTCAAGAGGAAGCGAATTCGTATATTTTGGCTGGAGTGATCAACATACCTGGATTTGTTTCTCGCTGACTGACAAGTGAGCCTCTGAATCAGCTGAGACTGGTGTAATCTTCCTGATCTGGTTATTCCGATTGGAGACACCGATGGCAA
Source organism: Notospermus geniculatus (assembly GCA_002633025.1). Taxonomy (NCBI): domain Eukaryota; kingdom Metazoa; phylum Nemertea; class Pilidiophora; order Heteronemertea; family Lineidae; genus Notospermus; species Notospermus geniculatus. Next base: position 58,261 of record NMRB01000471.1, read on the forward strand.
ACTCAACGAGCAACGAACGAACTTCTCCTGAATATAGATCAACATGAGACAATGAATGCAGGGACAGAATGGAGCCACAAACCAAGACATGGTATTCAACGGGTGGGGAAGCAAGCCATCAGAGACACACATTTATGGGCAGTCTTCAGTAATCAGCCGAGTTCAATCTGAGGATACCCTGACTGTCTGCCAGGCCCCAGACATGACACAGGACCACTGAGGCCCCTTAGATTTCTGACAGCAGTTACTATGTATGAAAGGAAACATGAGTTCAATCGAGGACCACCTGACGTCTGGTCAGACATCCACGACACTTGGTGCTGGTGGCCGTCTGTTTAACTCACCCAGATAAGGACAACAGGTATAGAGGAGCTGACGGTCAACAAGATCCAAACTGTCCTGAAAAGAGAAGATAATCTAGAAATACAATGAATTTTCATGGTACGAGAGCAGATTTTAAGGTGATTTGATCTCAGGTTCCAGCCAGTTTCAAATCCAAGTGGCTACCTGTGTAGCCTTGAAGTTAAAAGATCGTCTCTGATCCCCGTCAGTCACAACTTCAACAGATGGAACCGTATGAACATTGGCTAAAAGACAACAACTTACCAGTGCTGTGTCTGAATCAGGGGATTCACTTGGTAAGTTTTCCAGTTCAGCGATATCATAGGAGAAGAAAAGACCGTCCGGGAAAACGGGAATCTGAAACAGACGAATTTTCAATGAGTCAGAGTTAAAACGTCTCCTCCTCCTACTACTTTCAACAGTATCAATGATAAGTGCCGAAGAGGACCAGGTGCAGGAGATGATGAGACAGCAGTGACTTCGTGGCTTCACTCAGATGATGTTATTTCTTGAATAAGTGATGAGAGGTGTTGATTTTTGCCTGTGGAAACATCAGCCAGCGCATGGCTGGTTGACAGACAATGCACCCAGTTTACACTCACCTCAAATAACCATCCCAGTAAAACAATGACTAACAACAGGCCGAGGTGGCTTTGTTTCCCGTCGAACTCTTCTTTACAGCGTCTAGAATGGAGATAAGAATGTCATTTGTCCTAAGAAACAATCAAGTGTAACATTGGATCGAGGGGCGACACTGTGCTGCGCTTGTCAACGCCAACGTTCCAAACATCTGACATTCAAATGAATGCAATGTTATTTGAGCACGGAAAGAAATATCTTACAGAAAATTGCATCTACACATGGCTGACATGAAGTGACTTTGCTTACTTGTATATCTGAATAAGTAGCACCACAACTGCCTTGAAGTAGTCCAGGGAGATGGCCACAGGGTCTGACATGCTCAGATACTCCACAACCCAGGGGACTGTGATCACGATGCGTCGATCACGCACACAACAACGTAGAAAACACAACAGATCGATCTGGAAACACTGAAAATAGGATCGATGTAGATGTAAGAACTGTTAACGTCGAGAACAGGACAGGTAAGCAGTCAAATGGAACATATCCGAGTAGGGTCAGCCGACACATGACAGAGAACATGCCGAGGGCTCACCCTTGATGTATTTTCTTTGAATTCCCTCCAATATTCATCAATAACGAGGACATGATTACCTGGGTAAGATTCCGAGTTTCTATCACAGATGTCACAATCTCCTCGGGAAGTTTTTCTGGTGTTTGGTAAGGAAGGAATGCGATGAAGCCGAGGAACTTTCCCAGGAGTCGGAGGGTGAGGAGAGTACTCACAAATACATCTTTACTCTCCTGAAAAAGATGACAAATCAAGTTAGTAAAATGAATCCTCAGAGCTGTCAATCACAGATGATCATGGTACTTTGGTGAGCTGCTGGACATGATGGGCCAATGGACTTATGAACTAAGGATTCTGATCTATTACATGTACTGTACCTGATCGACAGTCCCATCTTGAGTGTCAGCCTCGGGGAGAGGTAGCTGGATGTAGTTCAGCTGAAAATACAAAGACACATTTCGTTTCCACATCCAACTGCTGCAATCAATACTGGGACAGTAGAGGGACTATTGTTTCTTTCTCATTACCTGATGGCCAAGACCATCGAGACTGCATCAAAACCAGGACACTGTAGCACTTTGTGGTCAAACTTGTGTGCTTGATGGGGCAGAGAAAACCTGGTATCTTAACTCCGGTTTTGTTTGTGAGACCAGTAGGACCCCGACGGTGAATGAATCAGGAACTTGTTGTCAGCAAGCTGAGAGAAAAACTGGACTCACCTCGCTTATCTTACCATACATGCTATCACTCAGGTGCCTGTAGAATGTATAGTTACATGAAACGATAATGAACGTGCGGAAGAACTTCTGACATCCTGGGAACGAGGGTGGAGGGGACGGCCCGTTCACGCTATAAGGGGTGATGAATCGTTCCTGGAGCCTGAGAGAATGAAAAGGGAAGAATTCATTGAGTAAGGAGGCAATGAACCTCTTCTCTTTGATAAGCTGTGACTTTATACTCGAGGTGATGCAGGCCAAGCACAGTTCCATCCATGAGTACATCCATTACCAGCAGAGGCCCCCATATCATGGGCAGCTGAAATTGGAATGACTGAACCAGACCACTGAAGAAAGGCCTGATCAACATGGACAAATCTGATGGACTGTTGGCACCCCATTTTTACGAGTCTGCCATAGTAAATTCAGACAGATACCTTTCTTCAGACATGTGCTTACCTCTTGAATTTCTCTGGATTTGTCTGTTTGAGTTTGGCCAGGAGAGCTACATTGTCTTCTCCACCTTCAAGTCGAAGGCTGCTGTCACCTTTACACATCTGTAGAAGAAAACATTCAACATCAAATGAACTCTAACAAACACACATGCAAGTTTGAACTTGGAGCACAGAGATGGTCTGTCAATCCTGCATTGATGAGATTTGGAGTGGTACTACCAGTACCGGTCATACCACTGTGACCGCTCATCACTTACCTCAATCAACTGGGACTGAAAAAGCCTGGCAAAGTGAACATGATTGGAGAGTTCAGAGCCACAGTTGACCAATGCCTGTATTCTTCCTGTCATCTGATCCTGCATCGACCAATCAGGGTTCAGATGATTCTCCTCCCATTCTCGAAGAAGTTCGTAGAAAATGTCTCTGAAATGAGCACATGTGAGACGGGTGAGGATCCAACACATGTGAGACGGGTGAGGATCCAACAAGCAGCTTTATCAATCCATCTGTAAACTTGAAAATTTTTCTTCCCAATTTATCTTTAACTTCAACTCTGTCAGCCTCTAACATGTGAGAACTGAACAACAAATATGAAGATTTACCTTTGTTTCTTGAAGAGATGGAAGGATCTATCACTAGGGAAGTTCCTTTTGTTATCAGTGTCTGCTTGGAATGAGATTCGATTGTGGATGGCGGAGGTTTGGGATGATCGGGGGACCTGTAAATGGACGACCGACATGCTGAGTACAGAACGGAGGGGATGTCAAAATTAACAGAGCTTTCAGAAGCAAAGGGAGCGTGAGGGCTATCATCATTCATCAAGAGCACTAACACTGTAACATTCAGCCAAGCTGAAATGGATGAACACTGCCATCTCAGCACCAGTTACTTGGACAATGCCCTCAAAAACTCAACGTGTTCTACTTGGAAACCACTGGACAGAGCAGATGGACAGAAAGCCAAAATCAACACTTCTATGGTGGTCGCCTGTTCTCACCTTCACAGATGTTGTCTCAAACGCCGCAGACACTGCCTCCAGGAGAGAGGGAGAGAAGCTCGACACCCTTGGGTTGTCAACTAGGAGTCGTAACGCTGAACGATCAAGTAACATGAGGAACTGTTTCTGTCTCTCAAGGACATTTGTAGCAAAGTAAACAGTGTTATGGACGGTGTTGAAATACACCATCTCATCTTCATCTGAAATGGAAAGCAGATTCTGTCAGACTTCGGCACCTTACAGGTGACCTGTTCAACAGCCAGCTGAGTGTCAGCCATGCTGTACATCAAGACCAGAACAACAGGCCGCATCATCAAGGCGAAAGATCATACCGGTACTTACCAGCACCAACAGTCGTGATAGGCTGACCCTCTTCTACGGAGACCCTCACTGTCAACAGCTGCACAAGGAAGTACAACTCAACAGTAATGTTTGACACAAGAGCTTCTGAAAATACATGATCTACGGTAATTATGATTTGATCAAAATAAGAAGTCGTTTGAGGTCATGTATTTGACTTTCAATCCCACAACAACCCTGATTACCCAAAATATAACGAAGTTTTAAACTTTGTTTATGAAGGCTCACATTTAGTCATTTGTTTTTTTACTCACCATTCAGAATACGAGAATAAACATTGATGAGAATATCAAGTTTGTCCTGATGCATCACCTCATTTCGATCAGCCACAATCAGATCAGTCACGCTAGACAACCGTTGGAGTCTTGTCTTCGTCGGTGTTGAAAGATTTGGACTGTTTCTTCCCGATGATTGACACGTTTCAGCGACACTTGAAATCGTTTCATTCCTTTTGGCTATAATCTCCTTTCTGTAAGAGAAAACAAACTTCTTGATTTCAGGAACATACCGTACTTGTCTGTGTTTGTGAGATCACAAAGCTGGCCTTGTAGGAACAATGCTCAAAGCTGGTTGAAATCACAGAACTGCCACCATACATGAAGATGATTAGTTGCATTGGATTCACATGAAGACAGTCGACTGGCTGCTTTCAAACACAGCCACTGGTAAATAACTGCTACATACCGGATAATCTCTCTCTCCTCATCAAAGTCCACAGTCCTCACTTCTGGGTTCCTGAATGCAGGATTAATATCAGTGGTCTTTTCTAAAGGCCTTGTTTCTATAGTGGTTAGGGAGATTCGCTTTCCTCCAGTGTTTGGTGTTGACGTATGGTTATGTTTGATGGGTGTTGGCGTGATCCGTCGGGATGGTGTGGCGCTAGCATGATTGGGGGTTGTTCTGAAGAAAAAGGAAAATATTAGAGGCCTACTTTGTCAACAGAACTTCATTATCATTTCTTAACAAATTACATGTACCACAGACATTTGCCAAACATGAGATTTCAAGACAATCAATTTAGGGAAGAGATGAATGGACTCACGTGGTAGTTGAAGATTGTCCTGTCTCTGCTGTGACGGAACCAGCGGGGGAACCAGGTCCAGAGTTCACTGGTGGAAAATCATCCAGGTTATGAAGACTGAACACAGGTGGACTAGAAATGGGAGTTAGTTTCATTGCTCTGGTGGCATTTTCACTGCTACTAACACCAGACTTCTTGCCCTTGCCACCAGATCGTCTCTGCAGGGCTGGTGAAGGGGTCAGTGATCCATTATTTGTCTCCTTTTTACTCCAATGAGGACTCTTCTTCTTCCGATAGTCCCCACTATCAGGAGTAGACAGAAAATCACCAAGCGTTTGTTTATATTTGAACCGTTGATGATCAGGAGTGACATGACTCGGTGAAGGCTTTTGTTGCCCCCTCTGAATGCGTTCATTTTGGGGGCTGATCCGATTATAAGCTGCCTTCTGCAGGCCTTGTGTACTCTTTTTGTTTGACCACTCTAACAGACTTGGTGAATCCAATGAGGAATTAGGTGATGCTAAACTAAATACATCAGGACGCCCTGATTTATTTTCCAAAGGACTTGATGTAAAGAGTTGCACTCTATTACCACTGGTTTTTCTTGATTTATTAGTATGTGATTCATGTTTTGAAGTATCACATCTGTTCTTCAACTTGATGTTTGTGGGTGTTTTGACGGGGGATGGATTGGACGCATTGCTGCTCTGAAGGATAGGAAGACTTTGATCCCGTAGGTAGTTGAGGAAAAATGGCACAAATTCTGTCCGCAGTTTGGCATATGGGTCAAGTTCACAGCACAGTTCGTTCTGAAAATGAAGACAAAAAACGTTAGGCCCTACCTTATTATAAAATACATCATAGGCTACCAGTAGGCCCCTGGCCTGCTATGACGGTCGACGCAAAGGATATTAGGCCTATTAAGCTTAGCTAGTAGGCCTATGGCCGGGGGGGGGCAAAAAAATGCGCAACCCCACCGACCAACCCACCACCACATCCACATCCACGTCACCACCCACGCACCATCACAACACAACCACAGCACAGAACTCTGAGAAACTGACACTGGATGTTACATCACGATTAATACCAGGCACCAGAGCAGAGGGATGGCACTGGATGCTGGACATGCACACTACACAGTGCAGTGCAGTACACCATGTACATAGCCTACATGCACAGACATGCAGGTGGCACTGCACTCTCTGCTGACTGATGAAAAGTGACACGAAGTCATCGATATCTTTCAAAACGTATGGAAGACAGGTAAAGAGTAAACATGTCTAGAACATTCACGACAGAAATATTATCTGGTTTAACCAAGGCATACATCTTTGCTTGTTTTATATAGCCACGGAATCAACAAACTTGGTGAAGTCTGCTCTTTTAGCAGCACTTCGAGAATGGCGGCCATTTTTTGAAAAATCTCAAAACGAGGCAATACTTCAAGCTCGTCCCCGTGAAAACCCGATCGACTCGTATCGGGTTCGATTTCGTACTCGCGCTTACACCGGACAGCGGAACCAGGCTATGGAACGATTACGACTTTTCCAAATGAATCGTATTTCAATATTAACATTTTTATTAATAGTGATTAGAGTTTCAAAACGTTTGTTTTAGTTCATACTATCTAAATATATCATACTCATTATTTAATATTAGGACTATTGAGACTAACGTCTCTGAGGTTGTCGTAATGTTAATTGACTGCGACTGCTTTACGTCTCAATTTGGTTACCATGATCATGATGATCTGATGATAAACATTCTGTAAATTTTCTGCTTGTTCGGGGTCCAGAAACCCTATTTTACCTCATCATAGGGTCCAGATGTGGTGCTGATAACTGCAGGTGTGATACTTGGTGATCTCTTCACCTGTTCATTGCATATTATGACCCAGAGATTATGAATCTATGGTTTTAAACGTTGATGACAAGCGGGCCCAGCTGATTGTAGCTAGGCTAGGCCTATAGGCCTAAGTCATCATAAGTGTGAGTCATCATCAGGTCATCAATCATCATGATGATCATGGCCATCCATCCATGCATGGGCCGGACCCCTGAGGCCCGAATGGCCAGCCCATGCCCATGACATGTATGAGTCAACTTTAGAATCCCTGGTCAGAAGTGGCACACAATCAATGGAGGGTCATGCTGCTAATTACCGTCCTCCACCGTCCACCACCGTCCTCCACCGTCCACCACCCTTTTTGTACTGTTATTGTACAGTCTTCCACCTCAATATTTATTTAAAACATCTTTTCTTTCTTTCTCTCAAAAAATAATGTAAACCGCATCAGAATCGCTGAGAATATTCTGTTTTTTGTGATCGTCCACCACCACGATTCTTCAATCAGCGCCACCCTCGGACGCCAATGGAACCAGGTTTGATGGCAATGTAGTTCTTGAACTCACCACCCGATGGTGGCGCTGACTGACGAATCGTGGTGGCCGATGAAAAAAAACAGAAAATTCTGTGATATTGTCAGCGATTTTGATGCGGTTTACATTATTGTTTCAGAGAGAGATAAAGAAAAGATGTTTTAAATAAATACTGAGGTGGAAAACTGTACAATAACAGTACAAAAAGGGTGGTGGACGGTGGAGGACGGTGGTAGACGGTGGTGGACGGTAATTAGCACGACCGATCAATGGAAATCCTATTGTACTACAATCGTAACATTGCGGCTTATTCCGTCAATCGATGACCAAATTCCTTCCGACGATGCACGATGTCAATGACGTTTTCAACGTCACAACGCATGCGCTTTTGTGTTAAAAGTGAGTTGTTCCCCAGTGCCTCCATTGGGCACGCCGGTTCCCCATTAATTTAAATATGAAATCCACATTCACAGCTGCAAGACCGTGACAAATTGCCAAAAATGAATATCCACGGGTACTATAATTCCATGTCAGTATACAACGATTCCGAGGCACGCATACGACCAAGAGGGACTGATAACCCCTATGCCAACTATGACCGCCGTGCTTACACTTGGGCAGAACCATCAAAAAAGAGTCCACTGTACAGTGCTACACTTCAGAACCTTTGTCGCCGAAATCAGAACAATTTAGACAGACTTCTTCCAACTGTCACAGATCAAGACCCTTGTCTTGAGTATGGAGTCAAACATTGGCATCCAGAGAAGCGGTCAGCGTGCAGTAGGCCTCAGTCAGGTGAGTAAGGGGAAAGTGATACCCAGTCAGACTCATAATGTTGCCTCAGTCCTTTTACTTTTTCATGTAGACCTAATTTCCCATAAGAAGAGTGGCCTCTAATCTGTTCTCATTTTGTCATTTTTCAGCCCAGTATACCAGAGATTCTCAACCAGAGAGATGCTTTAGAAAGTTGCGACCGTCATGGGAGAGCCATGACATTTTGTTTACTAGTCGAGACACGTTGAGTCATGATGAAGGGAGTAGTGTGACATCTACACCAGCCTCAAGTAAGTTGAAGAGATTTTGGAGAGGGACACCAAAGTGATGTGATATCTTCGTCTTTGCTTTTATACTTTGTGTTTTTTAGAAGACGTCGTTCAGTGATCATTGATAACTTTCTTTCAGGCCGTCCAGTTAACTTCTGTTACCTCTTTCAGGCCGTCCAGTTAACTTCTGTTACCTCTGTTCAACCATAGAGGAGCACGAGGTCCACATGAAAAAGGATCATAAGAAATCGGTGGAAAGCAAAAAGAAACGCAAGGTATGTTATGATAAAGTGAAAGAAATGATCAGCCAAGATGAGAGTGTTTTTGAGGAAGTTTTTGGTCCACTGGGGCTCCTCGTAAGGTTTTCTATGTCTTACCACCCAAACAAAAGATATCAGTCATGATTGAGGCATACAAGCAATCGGCAGTCCAAGTCCATAGACCCTCAATATTAGAACTGCTATCCCTCATTTCGTGTTAGTCCTTATCACTCCCTCTACATTTCTAATCAATCAACAGGAAAAGATTGAGAAAGCGCAGACGATGCGATCAAGCCGTCTAAACTACCAAGTGCCCCCTGTTGTCCTGAAGAAGAAACAAGAGGAACACGCTAAAGAACCAGATGAGGTGTTGTACAAGATTACTATTAAGACGGCCCACAAGGAAAACGCAGGAACAAATGCCCCTGTAAGTTTCATGATCCAGAAAGCTGGTCACCTAAATGAAACTAGAGTCCACTGAATCCTTGGTGTATGTGATCTGCAAGTAAGACATTACGGTACCCGGTATATAGATGTCATCAAAAAACATCTTAAATTTTTCATTCTAGGTATTCGTAAAGCTTATTGGAAAACTAAATGAGGCAACAAGGGAACTCAAAAAGGGCAAGAAGGGTCAAAGTCATGTGTACGTGAAAGGAGCGACTGATACATTCTACATAAGAACCCCTGTCTTGGGTGATTCACTGAAATTGCAAATATGGGTAAGTCTGATCAGTCGTGAATGCAAGTATGGGATGTGTGTTTGTGCGTAAACCAAGTCTGTTTGAATTTTGCAACTGTCTTCGGAGGGGGGCCAGGGCCGTCAAGGGCGGTTGTTGCAGGTGGGTGCCGAAGATGTGCGACAAAATATTGAGGAAAAAAACAATTGGTGGTGGCGAGCAGGGGGTCACGACCCCCAAACCCCATCTGGATCCACGCCTGATTGTGTAGGAGGCAAAGTTGTCTCTGTCATCACTGGAGGACTGAGCCATGAATAGTCTAACATATTTCCCTTCGTGATGAATGTCATCGTTTCAGACCCAAAGTGAGGGGAATGAGCGACAATACCTGACTATACGTGAAATCCTGGTGACTGACGTCAAAGCTGACATCACATGGTACGGTGAATATCGTACTTTCCCTGACCCCATCATAGTCGCTGATAATTTGGAAAAGGAGGTGCGAGGGCCGACCAAGATGACACTGGCTGTGAAGGAGAAGGAAGAAGCAGGTAACGACCGTGGCTTGAGATGACGTGATTGGTCAGATTCTGCAGTCATGACATGTGTTTGACACTGTGGACCTGTTGTCGGTGATGCTGATGCAGCACTTGGTCTAATGTTTGATTTTCTCCTTCAGAGTATGAAATATCTGTGATAACAGGCAAGAAACGCCTGGCCGGCACGGACGCTAATGTCTTCATCACACTTTACGGCAAGAAGGGTGTCAGTGACAAGTTAGCTCTGAAGGACCGGAAGAAGACTCTGTTTGAGAAGGGGGCAACGGATTTGTTTCTAGTCACTCTGCCCGAGGGTCTCGGGCCAATAAGTAAAGTCAAGTACGTCAACTTATCTTTTTAACTCTTGAACCAATGGTTCTCTGTTTCTAAAGTGCACAGTTTCCACTGTGAGTAGGTCTTTTCATGTCATGCTTTGTACCTGTCACTCTTCACAAATGTTTTGTCTTTACTTCAGAATGGAGCATGATAATTCTGGACCAGCATCGCCGTGGTTTCTAGACAAAGTAAGTCCAATTGTTCTCTTGTTTTCATCGGTTAACCACTTTTATTCAAGAATATTTATTTGTATCAGAATGCTTACCACTGGTTTCTTAACTTTCAGGTGATAGTAAAATGTGTAGCGACGGACAAGTCTTACGTCTTTGACTGCAATGAATGGTTGTCCGTTGATGAAGAAGGCAATGGGAGTCTTCATCGGTTCTTGAAGGTCAGGTCAGGGAAGATAGATACGGGCAAAAAACGTGAGTGAACTGGTTGATTGTGTTGTTAAGCCAGAAAGATCAACATTTGATGACTGAATATTCTGACTTCTTGTGTCCAACACATTGAGGACATTGCAAGTCGATGTTGCCCATGTTGGAGCAGTTCTTCCATGAAGGCGACACATCGTTTAAGTAACGAGTGCACATACCTTGGTTTTGGAACTTATCACTCTAAGGTTATACTAATGTCTATACATAGATTACCATACTTGATGTGTTTGTTTAGCCTACTGGGAATACTTGGTGACAACTCTCCTTTCTATTCTGTGAAGGTGATTTGATTAACTACACCATCCACGTCACCACAGGGAGTGTCAAGTATGCAGGGACTGATGCCAATGTCTTCATCCAGATTCTGGGGGGTGAAAACACCACTGGTGAACTCTTCTTAGAAGCGTCAAAGGAACACTTTGAGAAGGGGAAGACGGATCTATTCAAGGTATGGTGACAGTCACAGTCTCTTATTGTGTCCTGATAAACAGCAGGAATTGAGCTGCAGTTGGAACATCAGTGACAGATTTTACAATATGCCAGGCGTTGGTTTAAGAGTTATGGTTAGTTGCATTAGAACATTTCCCTTCACATCATGCAATAGGGATTCAGTGTCCTTCCAGTCCTGTAGCTTACCAGTGTAGGAGGAACCTATGCCATATACCGGGTACAACATTCATATTCAGCATCAGTTATTGCCTATTTTCTAATTCAGCCATCGTCATGTGTAAAATTTGTGGTAAGACTATAGCACTTTAATATTTGGTTGGTTATGGGAGCCAGAATTGCATGCTTCATGTTCAATGGTTTTGAACATGATTTGCCTCGTTTGGTGATCAGTTTAAGTTGAAGTGGTGAGAGGTTGGCCCACTTGATTCATACAGCACACAACACAAACACAATGCACCAGAAATAACACAAGTCAGTAGAAATGTAACTCATCAGTAACAACATCAAGTTAATGTTCGTAGCACTGTCAGTGGATCTGCTATGGACAGACAGGCTAAAGCTTGAGCAAGTCGACCAATCACAAATGCTCTAACACTAGATGGTTTCTAACACTAAATGGTTTCTAACACTAAATGGTTTCTAACACTAGATGGTTCCATTGCTGGTTTTATCAATGGTGAGAGCTGGTAGTTATCAATCTAACAACCATATGACTGCACCTTCATGGGTTTGTTGAGAGTTCCTTAATCGACGACATCACAAACGTCCAAGTTGGAAGGTTGATACAAGTACATGTATGTATCGATTAGTGTCTGTAACGGGATAGAATCCATTTGCATTTCAGACGAGAGGAGTGTATCAGCAAGAAGATGATCACCTTTACCTATTGTTTTTTCAGTTGCCAGCAAAAGATGTTGGTCCGATGAAGAAGATTCGTGTCTGGCATGACGGGGCAGGCATGGGATCGGGCTGGTATCTAGAAAAGGTTGGAAACTTGTTTATGTCACATATTGATACTGGCAACCTTTGACCATTGAATGTCTTGTTCTGAGAGTGCAGTGTCAAGTACAACCCGAAGGACAATAACAGGCACATGCTAAAGCACAATCCAATTCTTCCTTTGTTTTTCAGGTTGTTATTGAGAGACATATACAACGCCCTGAGATCCATGAGATGTTAGTTCAGCAAGAGAAAGCTGGCAGGCTCCCACATGGCGTCACTCTGAAACATCTCGCCGACACACTGGATAGATACTTCGGTAAGAAGGAGCCAGCGGATGAAAAGAAGAAGAAAGAGACATCAGAATCTGAGGATGTCGATGATTTCATTTTTGGGTCTGGTCTCAGGAAGAAGAAGACAGAGACAAAACGGGTAGAGAAGGGGAAGAAAGGAAAAAAGGGGAAGAAGGCTGTGAGTGATTCTGAATCAGAGTCTGATCAGGAGAGTGGCATGTTTGGCTTCAGAAAGAGGATCGCTAAAAAGGCTAAGATCGTCACTCCTGGACGGTCGAGCGAGTCTGAGGAGGAGAGTGAAGATGAGGTAGACACGAGTCGCTCTAAGAAAGTCCCCGTGCCGTATATTGAGGAGTGTGAATTTCTCTGCCAGCGGTGGTTGGACAAGAAGGAGGATGATGGGAAGACGCAGCGTATTTTGTCTCTGACGCACAGAAACCTGAAGACGAGAATGCTGAATGTTAAACTGGGGAAGTAGCAGCGTGTGGAGGTTGAGCAGCGTGTGAAGGTTGAGCAGTGTGTGGAGGTTGAGCAGTGTGTGGCAGTTGTGTTCGTTTGACAAGTCTTGTGTTAAAGATGCTTGTTGGATGCTCCTGATCTCATGATGTGCTGGGCAGAAGTTCAGGTTTCTTTGTGAATAAAAGACCTACGATCTACTAATTGCATTGAAATGTTAGGTACTGACCATAATGATGATCACAGTCATGTTCTACTCGGCGTAAGACCCTTTTTCTTTCTGAATAAAAGACGAATGGTCTACTAATTGCATGAAGTGTTAGGTACTGACAGCCCTCCTGCTAAACCATACTGAATGAACATTGCAGTTTTAGATGCATCCTTCCCTCAGTTGCATGATTTTTCTTAACTGTGTCCTCCATCTGTAGTGCCAAACTTCCCAAAAGGTGTCTCACTTGATGCCACATATTGGCGCCTGCAAGAAGTAGGTGTCTCTCCTTACAACAGACAGTCGTTACAACATGCCACCATGACTGGTGGCGTTCAGTCCATCTAGCAACTGCTAGTAGGAATCTGCAGTCAGATGGTAGGCCTACCATTGGCACCTGGCACAAGTGTGAGAGGTCAGATGGTACCATTGGCACATACATGTATGTGACAGATCAGATGGTATCAGTGTCAAACTGTACAGATCAGATGGCAATGGACACATGGGTACAGATCAGACGACACCAGACACATGGGTGACAGATCAGATGGCCCCCTGGCACATGGGTACACATCAGATGACACCAGGCACATGGGTGACAGATCAGATGGCTCCCTGGCACATGGGTGACAGATCACATGACACCAGACACATGGGTGACAGATCAGATGGCCCTCTTGCACATGGGTGACAGATCAGATGACACCAGGCACATGGGTGACAGATCAGATGACACCACGCACATGGGTAAGATCAGATGACACCACCAGGCACATGGGTGACAGATCAGATGACACCAGGCACATGGGTGACAGATCAGATGGCAGCAGGCACATGGGTACAAATCAGATGACACCATTATCAAGCGGTTCTGATTAGGTGGCACTTGGTACAGGAGTGGCAGATCAGATGGTGGCATCTGGCACAGAATGAATGACAGATTAGGTGGTACCATTGGCACCTGGCACAATCAATGACAGATCAGATTTGAAGTGAGGGGGCCTGATGGTCTTTGTTAAAGTCTGTATTGTTAAGATGTTGTTTCTCTTGTAATCGATGACCTTATTTATGAGTGTGCACCATATTTATTCTTGATGCCAAAATGAGCTTTGTTATATTGGACAATGATCTGATATGAGAACATTCGATCTGTATGAGCATAAACTGAGTCGATGTTTTGAGTTGAGCCAAATCAAAACTTATCAGTCCACATGAGAGGGTTTGAGAATGACAGGCTGATGTGCATCAGCTCCTCACCAGTATTACATACAGGCCTATACACTCTTGCCAAAATCTATTTATGTTCCTGTAAATGTTGAAGAATGAAATATAAGTGGATATTTTCATTAAAAACACTTCTTTCTCAGTTCAATATCATTATCAGTCAGTCATGACTGTCACCTTGCCGGTAAGTTGGCTTCACTATCAGTAAGTCATGACTGTCACCTTGCCCTAAGTCATGTAAGTTGGCTTCACGGACATTTCATTTGATCTCAGACAGAAATTCCAAGGATTTAGAAGGCAACAGTCAGTCATGACCGACCATCCAGTGTCCAGATTCGTCGAAGATGCCACTAGACGATTTCACGATCACAATGAATGCGAGTTCACCCTGTGTTTACCGGTACAGTCATCGATTATCAAAGGAACTATGGCCTACGTATCTTGAAAAAGTCAGCGAATTTTTCTGAAAGTCTTAGATAGTATAGTAAAGTATAGGGAGGCTATATATAATTTGAAACTTTATTCCAATGGTAACAAATCTACGCATGTCACAGGACACGGCTCTCCCGAACAGCCCCACCCAGTTTCACTCTTGTAATAAGAGAACAGACTAAAAAAAGATAGAGACGGGTGTAATCTTTCAGGCAAATATCAAGTTCTTGGGAGTAAATGTACTTTGTGTCATTGTTATATAAATTGAGCGTCGCCTTCCTCGGCCTTCACGTCCTTAGGCAACCTTTCAACCATGGTCGGCTCTGAGCAGAAGCTGGAGGCTGGTTACTGCTCGTGTGATCGGTGTAGGCCGCGGGGACCAAGGATAGAACTGGTTATGGTCTATAACGGAGAACAGTTTTACTGGACATGGGCTTTTCTCTTTCCCTCGTCGACGTATCCTTATCAACCGATCACCGCACCGTCGCTGGCGTAGGGGAAGTGTGTTCTGACACGTTTCACGCCCGCTGTGTAGAGGGAAGTGAAACGTCGTAAGCCCGCAGGTGTAGAGGGAAGTGAAACGTCGTAAGCCCGCTGGTGTAGAGGGAAGTGAAACGTCGTAAGACCGCTGGTGTAGAGGGAAGTGAAACGTCGTAAGCCCGCTGAGTAGAGGGAAGTGAAACGTCGTAAG
>NMRB01000471.1:74544-86435 GCA_002633025.1 Notospermus geniculatus
TTTTTTTTCCTAACCAGTATAGATTCCTAACCAGTATATCCATTACGAAACGAACTTAACGAAGTGAATAGAAGATTAATGATTGGGTAAGGGTAAGGGTTAGGGTTAGGGTCAGGGTTAGTTTTGGGAGTAGTATTAGGATTAGGGTTCAGATTAGGATTAGGATTAGGTTTTGCTATACTGGTTAGGAAAAAAAAGTTGGTCGTAATGGATATATCGGTTAGGAAAAAAAAGTTCGCTACCGGGGTATATGATATTCGAGGGAGATTATTCACAACTTTCCTCTGATGTCCAAAATCGTTTATTCAATGTGACCATTCTGCATCATTAACTCTTGTTCAGACTCCAAGCATGAGTGGTCTTAATTTATTCCTTGTGTCAGAGTTACAGGATTTCCCTATTGAAGTTACCGTCAATGATAATAGGGAGGTTTCGCAAGCGCCCGGTTAGGCCCTACGACGACGTTTATCTATTGCGCGGGTATACCCAAACAATAGATAAATGTCGTCGTGTGGCCTAACCGGGCACTTACGAAACCTCCCTATTGAAAAAAAACACCCATTACATGTGTATTCATCATAATAACTTACGTAGAGCTAGGCCTACTTGATTCTGACTGATGAATCATTAATAACGGTACACGCCGATAATCAAAAGTCACTGACACATGATAAGGACACCGAGGCGACTATTAAGGTGTATTTCAATGAGATGGATGAAGATTGAAGACATCTCAATACGTCTGCCTGGGGACACTTGAAGTCACTTGCCTTAACTCTCATCACAGATTAACGTTTGAGCACCTTGTGTAGGTGAAGAATTTTAGCTCTTCAATAACTCCTTATAGTGCCTTCTCCTTCACGGTCAAAGTACGGTAAAGGAATTCAAAGCTGACTGAAAAAGGGAAGCTGTGCTCAGTTCCATTTGCCACCAGCAGATGTCGCTCGTAAAATGGTCGCTTTGCTGTCCAATGAGGACCATAACCCATTGCCTCAATAGGTGTCACTGGTGATTAAAACTATTCAACTGAAAGGGACATTCAGGTCCTGATCAATTCCCACACAAAATGCGTCCATTAAAGAGGATCAGGTCACGATGTGCTGCCCTCTATCGTAGCTACCCCCCCCCCCCGCCCCCATTGGCGGCAGTCGACGGGCCCAGTGGTAGGGAACTTGAGTTTGTGGGTATGCGGATTGACTCTCGCTAATTTAGACGACTTGGCCAATTCATACTTTGCGTTAGTGCGCTTTGCGCTTGTCCGTTTCCTATGTGAGTGCGTGGTAGAAAAAGTAATTTTATTGTTGGTACCTTACATAAACAGTAGGGAACGCACAAGTGCAAAGCGCAAAACGGAAATGTATGAATCTACCAAGCGTACGACACAGATGTTTTGGCGCCGAATTGGTACTGCTGTGGTGTTCCTCTGACGATCTGTGGCCGCGTACATACTTTCAACATGGCTCAATTCAGCGCGCGATTTGAAAAAAATTTACCAGGTAAATTTTACCAGTCACTGGTAAATATACCAGTCATCACCAGTCACTGGTAAATATACCAGTCATCACCAGTCACTGGTATATACCAGTCATTACAAGTGACCGGTAAATTCATTCACGAAATACCATTCATTAATATTGATAAGCATTGTTTAACCCATGTTAAAAGGGTCCCACGTCATCCCTGACCAATTTTACATGTTGGGCCAAGGACCACTGTAAGTGACGTTTGTCTATTCAATACGCGATCACGTCAGTTGAGATAACGAAACGGTGAACTAGAATGAAGCTGTACTTCTTCTATGCAGTGAGCTTTTTGGTGTAGAATCAGCATGCCACATTCACTTTATCAGGATGATTATTCGAAACTAGATAACTCTGTTTGGATACGTATCTTGCGTAAATGACCAACATTCCAATACAAATGAATATTTATTTCCTTTGTCGATTTCATTTTTATAGTTAATTTCGCAATCTTGCCGGTGCTGTCGTTTACCATTCAAATTACCAGTCATTTACCAATCAAATGTAGGTTACCGGTCAATGATTGGTATATTACCACCTGACTGGTATATTTACCACTTGCATGGTTTTGAATGGCACGTGAATGGTATTTTTACCGTTCATTATACCGATGATTGGTATATTACCACCCTGACTGGTATATTTACCACTTGATTGGTTTTGAATGGTAGGCCTACAAGAATGGTATTTTTACCAGTCACTATGCCGATGATTGGTATATTACAGTCTGACTGGTATATTTACCACTTGATTGGTTTTGAATGGTTTTGACTGGTATCAACTGGTATACACCGGTCAAAACCATTCAGAAATTTTTATAAGGGAAACGTGTCCGCCTCGTTCTTGGGAAACCAACAGACGCCATATTGCCACGGTTTACATTAAGGTTGTTTCAAATGATGTGGGTTGATTACCTCGTCAACATCGTTGATAACACGCAGTAACAAACTAGACTATGTAACAAAATATCATCTATATCGCGTGACCCAAGTGCAGAGGACGACCGTTAACGGGACTGACATTCTGGAACCACCCCGCGCTTCATGATCCGTCATTTGACGGGTAGGGTTAGTTCGTAATACTGCTGTAATGGTGATCAGCATCTGATACGGCAGGATGCCTAATATCTGCCACGTTTGACGAAGTCGGCGGGGATGTCCGTTGCTCTTTCTGATCTTACGCAGATCGTGAGCCCGACTCTGTCTTCGGAACGAGATCAGAATACCGTACGCATTGCCGAGGTCAGGAATAAAGAGTCCTGTCAATACCCAATCTCCTCCGCAGTGCCGTGTCTTCCCCATTTTATGATGCTCCACCTACGACAGTAAGGTAACCGATTGACCTCTGGTAGGGAATTGGGCAATACCGTGCGAAAGATGTAAGAAGGGAGACAAGCACATGTTCATCTAGAGCCCGGATTTCTTGAATAATCATGCCATTAAAAGTTGTTAATTGCATATAACGTATAGTGCAATAATCACACAAAATACGGTGAAAAGTATCGGAAATAACCCATATTGATATTTTCACGCTATCGAAAATGGCCAAAGAACTCAGGGAAAGAAGCAGCTGACGAAAGATACGACGTCTGCTCATAAACTCCGTCAGTGGTCACGCCATCATACTCTTCTTCCATTGGTGGAAAGCAGAACCGGGACGTCACCCTTATTGGAGGAGAGCAGAGGATGTCGGCCATTAGGGAGGGTATAAGTACCGCGTCGCGGTCACACCTCAAACAGATGATACCCGCTGAGAAGATGAAGTTATTTATTATTGCTGCCGTTATTGCTTGTGCTTGGGCAGATAAAGTCCCATTCAAGGACTGTGGTAAGTTAGTCCTTGCTCGATTTATCACTGGAATCTCAGTAACATGCGATTAGTTCTCATCAAAGCCAAGGCCTATTTCCATGTTTCGACGCTATACTTCTGTCCCGTTTTTCATATTTCTTGGTGTTTATAGATGAGTTGCATAATGCCGTTTGACCACCGCATTGTTGCGACGCGTCTTTTGATTCGTTCGTCAGGCAAAACCACGGCGTCATGACGTTTGACTTTGGTGGCGTTGCTGTGACAATGAAACTCATCTGTAATTTCATTGGCTCGATAAGATTCTGTATTTCAACATTTTTTTGTGTTTGCTTCAGGGTCCACGGATGGGAAGATAACCTCGGTGAACGTGAGCGGATGCAAGGCTTTCCCTTGTCAACTGCCACACAATAAGAATGTCACCGTGGCAGTTGAATTCACCTCCAGTAGGTATATTCTGGTGACGGCAATAACACATCGTTCCAACGATGATCATCATTCGAATACAAAATATCAATTTTTGTGAGCGCCCTCATACATCGATTACAAAGAATCGAAACCCTTTTGTTGTTCAACTAAACTTGATCTGGGAACATATTCTTCAAAATTAATGCTGAAGTTCTATATCAGTTTCTATTCATCTGCCTACTGTTCCTAGAAAAAGTCTTCTTGAACACACTATTTTACAACTTCTAACAATCAAGGAAGACCATTGGTTCTCAGCAATGGACGCCCCACCGAACCAAAGTGTGGAGCGGCCCAAATTCAAATGTCTCACTTGAATCATCATCAAGGACTTGGAAGCTGGGCCCTAACCCTAACCCCACTGGTCCACAAGATATTTTTATTAATTGGGGAACTGAGTACATATATATCGGGTATATATCCACTGTGATTAGTAGGTCTACCGGTAATTTATAAAAAGACAAAAACATTGTAAGTTGTTAAGTCTGATTTCACGCCCTCCGTTTTCTAGACGTACAGACCTCGACTGCGACTGCTGTAGTCCATGGGGTAATTATGGGTGTACCTATTGCTTTCCCCATCCCACAGCAAGACGGATGTAAGTCCGGCCTCACTTGTCCCGTGGCGGCGAAATCCACGCAGACGTACACGAGCTCAATCTTCGTCTCACCAAAATACCCCAAGGTAAGAAATACACCTCAAATAGGCCAACGAAGTCCAGGTGAAGCGCATATCGGCCTCAATAGCTTGAATTAAAACGGTACAATGTTCAGGGAAGTGGCGGCTGATTTAACCAACACAACCGAAACATGTGACAGGATGAATGTGATTGGCTGGTTCGGTCACATGGTACCACTATCATCGGAAATGGCCACTTGAACGCCCAATGCTGACGACACAAAATGGAATATCACAGACTCTGCAAAAATCCTCCTACTATACGAGTGATCAGCTCAAACTCTCTTTACTTGGAAGCTCGCAGAAAAGCATCAAAATATGATTTTCCGGTGCATATAGAGACGTCACATTTCCATGACGACACGCGATGCCGCCATATTGGCCGCCAAATGTCAAGCGACGTCACGGCATGAACACAGCGTCAACACACAGATCGTGACGTTAAAATTCATGACGTGATTGTTTTGACGTCACCGCAGGCTATTTGACGGCTAAGATGGCCGATTCTTTGCAGCCACGTGACCGTTTCGTGACGTCAGTGAAGAACCTGTCAGTTTTTGTGTTTCAGCTTAAACTGGTGGTGAAGTGGGAGCTCAAGGATGATGCCAAAAATGACCTGTTTTGTTTCGTTGTACCCGCTGAAATCACGGACTGAACACGGATCAAATAAGGAGTGACGCGTCGTCAAGACAATCATCTGTAGCCTAATTTGACTTAAATTATCCTTAAATTCATATGAATATGAATACACACGAATATCTGTACAAACCGGTTTGTAATGATTTTTATGATTCATTAAAGAAACCTGGATACACGTGGTTTTACCTTGTTCAGATTTTGGGTTGGTTTACCGTTTTTTCATAAGATTTCTTCTATGTCATATACATTTCAACACTAGCCATCGTGAAATACACTAGGTGTAGCTATCAGATAAGGGACAGGGGTAGCTCTATCTGGAAAAAACAAAATAGACTTTGTCACCGACGTTCGAGGGGTGAATACTCAGCCTTGCCGTCGAAAGAGGAGATGGGACACTTCTGTATGGCCAAGGCCTAGTGAGGGCTGTTAGTGCCGAGGTACCAGTGCGGGCCGAATGAACCGGGATTCTTTCTGATAAATTGAACACCCGGACGAGTATTTTGATCTGAAATCAACGGAGGTCGAAATGGACGTTTTGATGGTGAGAATGTAAAGAAAAAGACAAGTATTTTTTGATGTTTGATGTTGCTCATGGAAGTTATTCAACTACAGAATCACAATGCAGGAACGTCGCAGTCTACAATCCCCAGAATAACATCTTTATTCCAAAATAACCAACAAGTCCACTTTTTATTTTCATTTTGTCGTACATAAGTATATGAACATTGTGCGAATATACGTTATACCTCCATGGTTGATAGCTCCGTTCGGATAATTTGCAAGAAGTTCGCTCTCTGTGCATAAATTACGGCAGTGATGTCATCCATAATAGTCCTGCTGGTTCTTGTTTCGCCCGATAGAGAGCGCCATGCTGTCACCAGCAAGATGTCTCATTCGTCTTCTCGTGTTCACGTCATTTCCGTTCGCATGATAGAAATTTATGAAGAATAAAGTGCAGAGCGGGATTATTTTATGCACACGAAACTGAATGAATACCTATACACTTTATAAATATAAGCACGTCTATTTACACAGGTATTTCGGCCATTACGTAATCACAGCCAGCTGAAGGGCCATAGGAAAGGATCGTTTGTTTCCAGAAATCACCACCAGGCGGCGCTAGGAGCAAAATCATCCATGTTGGATAGAGAGACAGGTCCACATAGCTGATGTGGTGGTGGGAATCCTGGCGCCGTGAATGCGAAACTGGAAACAAACGATTTGGAAAGCTTTGACAATGGAATCAGCTAAGATTAGTTTCCAAAATGGCGCAGGGCGGGCAAATCTGGCCATTTTGGACGCCACTATAGCTCCACCTGGTGGTGGAAAGATACCTCATTCAGAAAGGAAGGCTTGACTGCGCTTTTTTACTCCGATCGAGGCGCATTATTAAAACGATAGGGTGAATTTTCGCTACACTTTCGAATCCTTTAATCTCTCCACCACCAGGGGTAAATTCCATGCTACATTTTAATTAAGGGGGATCACTCGAGTGGTTTAACCTCAAAAACAGCGGTGACTCCCTTGAAGTCGACGTGATTAGGTTTTGTATCGTCACTAGGCAAAGCAATTTACATTCGGCTTTAATAAAATATCTGACAGGCTCCTGTAATAAAATAGATTTTATTCCTATTTTGTTAAAATTGAAGGCGGTTCCTCGGTTACTTTGAGAAAAACATGAGTATGAGGCCAACCGATCAAGTTCCCCTATGTTTTGTTTAGATCAAAACGCCCTCTGGGCAATAGCTGACTGAAATCACACAAAACCAAAGGCAGGACATTGTTCATCGACTCAACATGTCACATAAATTGTGCACTCCACCATGGTGGTGTCCAAAGGTTACTCCATGAGCTAGACCCATGTCTCACCATTGTCAACCGCAGCATGGTTCCAAAAATTATCGGGCAAATCGTGTCGTAAAAATGTTCTCCGGTACGGGGTATAATAAAAAGTTTGAAATTGAAATGTGACTTAAAATAATCCTACAGTAATAATACACCTTGCGTGACCTCTCTACACGGTGGGAGTTTATGAATCACTGAGGGATTCAGAGGAGTCCAATCGGGGATTTCAATTGTAGAAGCCGCTCTTCAACAGACGTCCAAACATAAACTTGGTTTCCTCCCACGCGCTGTCGGGCATTCCCATTCTTCTCAAAGCATTCTCGTCCCCAGTTCGGATAGCCTTCAGTGCCGTTTTCAGGTTCTTCATTTGTGTACTATTCAATCCAACTCGTCGCCTGAAAATTTCTATCGATGGGCTCACTGAAAAACAGAGTCAGAAAGTTTGAGTGTGGGGTCCGGTAGCTTTCTTCACAAATGGTTCGAATTCAATTTGAACATGACTGTTGTTGGAGATATCGAGTATGTACGGTTGTGACGTGGTCTTGACTGAGGCTTTTGATGTCTCAGCGGACGGTGGAGCCGGAGCGATAAACCAGGTGTGGTAGGCCTGTATATATTTAACATCCAAAGTTTCAAGGTTTGCATTACGACAATGGACGTGTTTTGACATCGTACCTGCGAGGTAATGGACAATTCTATCCACATCTTGTTCTCCAAGAAGGTGGGGAAGGATCCACTTTCTTTCCTTCGTTATGAATTTTTTCATGTCGTCTGCTGGNTGAAGACGAGAATGCTGAATGTTAAACTGGGGAAGTAGCAGCGTGTGGAGGTTGAGCAGCGTGTGGAGGTTGAGCAGCGTGTGGAGGTTGAGCAGTGTGTGGAGGTGGAGCAGCAGTGTGTGGAGGTCGGGTTGAGCAGTGTGTGGCAGTTGTGTTCGTTTGACAAGTCTTGTGTTAAAGATGCTTGTTGGATGCTCCTGATCTCATGATGTGCTGGGCAGAAGTTCAGGTTTCTTTGTGAATAAAAGACCTACGATCTACTAATTGCATGAAATGTTAGGTACTGACCATAATGATGATCACAGTCATGTTCTACTCGGTGTAAGACCCTTTTTCTTTCTGAATAAAAGACGAATGGTCTACTAATTGCATGAAACGTCAGGTACTGACAGCCCTCCTGCTAAACCATACTGAATGAACATTGCAGTTTTAGATGCATCCTTCCCTCAGTTGCATGATTTTTCTTAACTGTCCTCCATCTGTAGTGCCAAACTTCCCAAAAGGTGTCTCACTTCATGCCACATATTGGTGTCTGCAAGAAGTTAGGTGTCTCTCCTTACAACAGACAGTGATGTTACAACACGCCACCATGACTGGTGGCGTTCAGTCCATCTAGCATCTGCTGATAGTAGGAATCTGCAGTCAGATGGTACCATTGGCACCTGGCACAAGTGTGAGAGGTCAGATACCATTGGCACCTGGCACAAGTGTGAGAGGTCAGATGGTACCATTGGCACCAGGCACAAGTGTGAGAGGTCAGATGGTACCATTGGCACCTGGCACAAGTGTGAGAGGTCAGATGGTACCATTGGCACTTGGCACAAGTGTGAGAGGTCAGATGGTAGGCCTACCATTGGCACCTGGCACAAGTGTGAGAGGTCAGATGGTACCATTGGCACCTGGCACAAGTGTGAGAGGTCAGATGGTACCATTGGCACATACATGTATGTGACAGATCAGATGGTATCAGTGTCAAACTGTAGGCTACAGATCAGATGGCACTGGACACATGGGTACAGATCAGATGACACCAGGCACATGGGTGACAGATCAGATGGCCCCCTGGCACATGGCTGGCACATGGGTACAGATCAGATGGCACCATTATCAAGCGGTACAAATCAGTTGGCACCTGGCACAGGTTTGACAGATCAGATGGTGGCACTGGCATCTGGCACAGAATGAATGACAGATTAGATGGTACCATTTGCACCTGGCACAATCAATGACAGATCAGATTTGAAGTGAGGTGCCTGATGGTCTTTGTTAAAGTCTGTATTGTTAAGATGTTGTTTCTCTTTTAATCGATGATCTTATTTATGAGTGTGCACCATATTTATTCTTGATGCCAAAATGAGCTTTGTTATATTGGACGATGATCTGATATGAGAACATTCGATCTGTATGAGCATAAACTGATCGAGGGAGTCTATGTTTTGAGTCGAGCCAAATCAAAACTTATCCGTCCACAAGAGAGGTTTGAGAATGACACGTTGATGTGCATCATCAGCTCTTCACCAGTATTACATACAGGCCTATACACTCTTGCCAAAGTCTATTTATGTTCCTGTAAATGTTGAAGAATGAAATATAAATGGATATTTTCATTAAAAACACTTCTTTCTCAGTTCAATATCATTATCAGTCAGTCATGACTGTCACCTTGCCGGTAAGTTGGTTTCACTATCAGTCAGTCATGACTGTCACCTTGCCCATAAGTTGGCTTCACGGACATTTCATTTGATCTCAGACAGAAATTCCAAGGATTTCGAAGGCAACAGTCAGTCATGACCGACCATCCACTGTCCAGATTCGTCGAAGATGCCACTAGACGATTTCACGATCACAATGAATGCGAGTTCACCCTGTGTTTACCGGTACAGTCATCGATTATCAAAGGAACTATGGCCTACGTATCTTGAAAAAGTCAGCGAATTTTTCTGAAAGTCTTAGATAGTATAGTAAAGTATAGGGAGGCTATATATAATTTGAAACTTTATTCCAATGGTAACAAATCTACGCATGTCACAGGACACGGCTCTCCCGAACAGCCCCACCCAGTTTCACTCTTGTAATAAGAGAACAGACTAAAAAAAGATAGAGACGGGTGTAATCTTTCAGGCAAATATCAAGTTCTTGGGAGTAAATGTACTTTGTGTCATTGTTATATAAATTGAGCGTCGCCTTCCTCGGCCTTCACGTCCTTAGGCAACCTTTCAACCATGGTCGGCTCTGAGCAGAAGCTGGAGGCTGGTTACTGCTCGTGTGATCGGTGTAGGCCGCGGGGACCAAGGATAGAACTGGTTATGGTCTATAACGGAGAACAGTTTTACTGGACATGGGCTTTTCTCTTTCCCTCGTCGACGTATCCTTATCAACCGATCACCGCACCGTCGCTGGCGTAGGGGAAGTGTGTTCTGACACGTTTCACGCCCGCTGTGTAGAGGGAAGTGAAACGTCGTAAGCCCGCAGGTGTAGAGGGAAGTGAAACGTCGTAAGCCCGCTGGTGTAGAGGGAAGTGAAACGTCGTAAGACCGCTGGTGTAGAGGGAAGTGAAACGTCGTAAGCCCGCTGAGTAGAGGGAAGTGAAACGTCGTAAGCCCGCTGCTGGTGTAGAGGACAGCGAAACGTAACCCCGCTGGTGTAGACGAAGTGAAATGTCGTACGTCCGCGGTGGTAGAGGAAAGTGAAATGTAACATCGCTGGTGTATGAGAGGGAGGGAAGTGAAACGTTTTACGCTCGCTGGTGCAAGGAAGTGCATCATGAATCTTTCTGACGTCGAGAACGAGATGCTGATGATAAGAGCCACGGAAGCATCCTAAAGGCGGCCTTCCACCTGAAAGTTTTCTGTCGCAATTTTCCTTATGGAAACCTGTGGAAAATTGTCAGACACTCTGTTGCAGGTGGTCCAAAATTTGCTCGTGTGTCCATTGTTAAGGACTGCCGGGTATTGTTCGAAAAGATTGCAGACATTTCTGGCCAGGAATAGAACATGTGCTATTCCAAGCAATAACTGTCGGACACTAAAATAACTGGCTGACATAATCTTTAAAGGCCTCTTCCACGCTACATAAATTGATCACGCAACAGAGTATCTGACAATTTTCTATAAGTTTACAAAAGGAAAATTGCGACAGAAAACTTTCAGGTGGAAGTCCGCCCTAATACTCCGTTTCTTCACTGGCTCAAAGCAACTCAAATCCGACGTCTTCCTGTTAGTACGGTGGAGAATTGGCCTTCCGTGCCTTCTTGCCGTACATGAGAACAACATTTTAAAGAATGATGGATTCCAGTTTACCGACATTTTTTGGAGATTCGTTGACCGTACACCGGCAGAGGGATCACTCGAAAGGCTTTTAGTAATGAGTAGGCCTACTACCGGTAACTTCGACCAGATGTACCGGGGTATATGCATAATATGATATTCGAGGGAGACTCACAACTTTCCTCTGATGTCCAAAATCGTTTATTCAATGTGACCATTCTGCATCATTAACTCTTGTTCAGACTCCAAGCATGAGTGGTCTTAACTTATTCCTTGTGTCAGAGTTACAGGATTTCCCTACTTGAAGTTACCATCAATGATATTGAAAAAAACTCCCATTACATGTGTATTCATCATAATAACTTACGTATAGCTAGGCCTACTTGATTCTGACTGATGAATCATTAATAACGGTACGCCGATAATCAAATGTCACTGACACATGATAAGGAGATCTAGGCGACTATTAAGGTGTATTTCAATGAGACGGATGAAGACTGAAGACATCTCAATACGTCTGCCTGGGACACTTGAAGTCACTTGCCTTAACTCTCATCACAGATTAACGTTTGAGCACCTTGTGTAGATGAAGAATTTTAGCTCTTCAATAACTCCTTATAGTGCCTTCTCCTTCACGGTCAAAGTACGGTAAGGGAACTCAAAGCGGACTGAATAGGGCAGCTGTGCTCAGTTCCAATTGCCACCAGCAGATGTCGCTCGTAAAATGATCGCTGTGCTGTCCAATGAGGACCATAACCCACTGCCTCAATAGGTGTCACTAGTGATTAACACTATTCAATTGAAAGGGACATTCAGGTCGTGATCAATTCCCACACAAAATGCGTCCATTTAAGAGGATCAGGTTACGATGTGCTGCCCTCTGTCGTAGCTAT
>NMRB01000471.1:86620-118138 GCA_002633025.1 Notospermus geniculatus
ATTGTCGTGAGTTTTCTGCCTCGCGGGGCAAAAAACTCACCGAAAAATACGCACACACGCGAGCTATCTGCTGAGCAAACGGTCTCGAATGACTTTTTGCTCAGCAGGTTGCTGAGCAGGCTGAATACAGTGTGCGGCAGGCTTAATACAGAAACGTGTCCGCCTCATTCTTGGGAAACCAACAGACGCCATATTGCCACGGTTTACATAAGGTTGTTTTAAATGATGTGGGTTACCTCGTCAACTTCGTTGATAACACGCAGTATCACAATCAACAAATAGACTATGTAAGAAAACATCATTCATAATACTGCTCTAACGGTGGTCAGCATGTGATACGGCTGGATATCTTCCCAGACAAGCATGTTTGACGAAGACGGCGGAGGATGTCCCTTGCTCTTTCTGACCCCACGCAGATCGTGAGCCCGACTTTTGTCTTTGGAACGAGATCAGAATACCGTACGCATTGCCGAGGTCAATACTCAATCTCCCCCGCAGTGCCGTATCTTCCCGATGCTCCACCTACGACAGTAAGGTAACCGATTGACCTCTGGTAGGAGATTGGTCAACACCGTGCGAAAGATGCAAGAAGGGAGACAAGCACATGTTCATGTAGAGCCCGGATTTCTCAAGTTGTTATTAACAATTTAATTAATAATTTTCATAAACGTAGCCTATAACGTATAATAATCACACAAAATACGGTGAAAAGTATCGGAAATAACTCATATTAGGGAAGCTCCGTATCGTCGGTCCTTAATAGAAAATGCATTAGCTCGATACGTCATACGTGATACGGACCGACGATATGGAGCTTTGCCGGAAGTCCCTATTGATATTTTCAGGCTATCGAAAATGGCCAAAGATTCCCAGAACTCAGGGAAAGAAGCAGCTGACGAAAGATACGACGCCTGGTCATGAACTCCGTCAATGGTCACGCCATCATTCTCCTCTTCCATTGGTGGAAAGCAGAACCGGGACGTCACCCTTATTGGAGGAGAGCAGAGGATGTCGGCCATTAGGGAGGGTATAAGTACCGCGTCGCGGTCACACCTCAAACAGATGATACCCGCTGAGAAGATGAAGTTATTTATTATTGCTGCCGTTATTGCTTGTGCTTGGGCAGATAAAGTCCCATTCAAGGACTGTGGTAAGTTAGTCCTTGCTCGATTTATCACTGGAATCTCAGTAACAAGCGATTAGTTCTCATCAAAGCCAAGGCCTATTTCCATGTTTCGACGCTATACTTCTGTCCCGTTTTTCATACATGTATTTCTTGGTGTTTATAGATGAGTTGCATAATGCCGTTTTGACCACCGCATTGTTGCGACGCGTCTTTTGATTCGTTCGTCAGGCAAAACCACGGCGTCATGACGTTTGACTTTGATGACGTTGCTGTGACAATAACCTAATTCGATTTCTGCAACTCATCTGTAATTTCATTGACTCGATAAGATTCTGTATTTCAACATTTTTTTGTGTTTGCTTCAGGGTCCACGGATGGGAAGATAACCTCGGTGGACGTGAGCGGATGCAAGGCTTTCCCTTGTCAACTGCCACACAATAAGAATGTCACCGTGGCAGTTGAATTCACCTCCAGTAGGTATATTCTAGTGACCTCAATAACACATCATTCCAACGATGATCATCATTCGAATACAAAATCACCAATTTTTGTGAGCGCCCTCATACATCGATTACAAAGAATCGAAACCCTTTTGTTGTTCAACTAAACTTGATCTGGGAACATATTCTTCAAAATTAATGCTGAAGTTCTATATCAGTTTCTATTCATCTGCCTACTGTTCCTAGAAAAAGTCTTCTTGAACACACTATTTTACAACTTCTAACAATCAAGGAAGACCATTGGTTCTCAGCAATGGACGCCCCACCGAACCAAAGTGTGGAGCGGCCCAAATTCAAATGTCTCACTTGAATCATCATCAAGGACTTGGAAGCTGGGCCCTAACCCTAACCCCACTGGTCCACAAGATATTTTTATTAATTGGGGAACTGAGTACATATATATCGGGTATATATCCACTGTGATTAGTAGGTCTACCGGTAATTTATAAAAAGACAAAAACATTGTAAGTTGTTAAGTCTGATTTCACGCCCTCCGTTTTCTAGACGTACAGACCTCGACTGCGACTGCTGTAGTCCATGGGGTAATTATGGGTGTACCTATTGCTTTCCCCATCCCACAGCAAGACGGATGTAAGTCCGGCCTCACTTGTCCCGTGGCGGCGAAATCCACGCAGACGTACACGAGCTCAATCTTCGTCTCACCAAAATACCCCAAGGTAAGAAATACACCTCAAATAGGCCAACGAAGTCCAGGTGAAGCGCATATCGGCCTCAATAGCTTGAATTAAAACGGTACAATGTTCAGGGAAGTGGCGGCTGATTTAACCAACACAACCGAAACATGTGACAGGATGAATGTGATTGGCTGGTTCGGTCACATGGTACCACTATCATCGGAAATGGCCACTTGAACGCCCAATGCTGACGACACAAAATGGAATATCACAGACTCTGCAAAAATCCTCCTACTATACGAGTGATCAGCTCAAACTCTCTTTACTTGGAAGCTCGCAGAAAAGCATCAAAATATGATTTTCCGGTGCATATAGAGACGTCACATTTCCATGACGACACGCGATGCCGCCATATTGGCCGCCAAATGTCAAGCGACGTCACGGCATGAACACAGCGTCAACACACAGATCGTGACGTTAAAATTCATGACGTGATTGTTTTGACGTCACCGCAGGCTATTTGACGGCTAAGATGGCCGATTCTTTGCAGCCACGTGACCGTTTCGTGACGTCAGTGAAGAACCTGTCAGTTTTTGTGTTTCAGCTTAAACTGGTGGTGAAGTGGGAGCTCAAGGATGATGCCAAAAATGACCTGTTTTGTTTCGTTGTACCCGCTGAAATCACGGACTGAACACGGATCAAATAAGGAGTGACGCGTCGTCAAGACAATCATCTGTAGCCTAATTTGACTTAAATTATCCTTAAATTCATATGAATATGAATACACACGAATATCTGTACAAACCGGTTTGTAATGATTTTTATGATTCATTAAAGAAACCTGGATACACGTGGTTTTACCTTGTTCAGATTTTGGGTTGGTTTACCGTTTTTTCATAAGATTTCTTCTATGTCATATACATTTCAACACTAGCCATCGTGAAATACACTAGGTGTAGCTATCAGATAAGGGACAGGGGTAGCTCTATCTGGAAAAAACAAAATAGACTTTGTCACCGACGTTCGAGGGGTGAATACTCAGCCTTGCCGTCGAAAGAGGAGATGGGACACTTCTGTATGGCCAAGGCCTAGTGAGGGCTGTTAGTGCCGAGGTACATGATACCAGTGCGGGCCGAATGAACCGGGATTCTTTCTGATAAATTGAACACCCGGACGAGTATTTTGATCTGAAATCAACGGAGGTCGAAATGGCCGTTTTGATGGTGCGAATGTAAAGAAAAAGACAAGTATTTTTTGATGTTTGATGTTGCTCATGGAAGTTATTCAACTACAGAATCACAATGCAGGAACGTCGCAGTCTACAATCCCCAGAATAACATCTTTATTCCAAAATAACCAACAAGTCCACTTTTTATTTTCATTTTGTCGTACATAAGTATATGAACATTGTGCGAATATACGTTATACCTCCATGGTTGATAGCTCCGTTCGGATAATTTGCAAGAAGTTCGCTCTCTGTGCATAAATTACGGCAGTGATGTCATCCATAATAGTCCTGCTGGTTCTTGTTTCGCCCGATAGAGAGCGCCATGCTGTCACCAGCAAGATGTCTCATTCGTCTTCTCGTGTTCACGTCATTTCCGTTCGCATGATAGAAATTTATGAAGAATAAAGTGCAGAGCGGGATTATTTTATGCACACGAAACTGAATGAATACCTATACACTTTATAAATATAAGCACGTCTATTTACACAGGTATTTCGGCCATTACGTAATCACAGCCAGCTGAAGGGCCATAGGAAAGGATCGTTTGTTTCCAGAAATCACCACCAGGCGGCGCTAGGAGCAAAATCATCCATGTTGGATAGAGAGACAGGTCCACATAGCTGATGTGGTGGTGGGAATCCTGGCGCCGTGAATGCGAAACTGGAAACAAACGATTTGGAAAGCTTTGACAATGGAATCAGCTAAGATTAGTTTCCAAAATGGCGCAGGGCGGGCAAATCTGGCCATTTTGGACGCCACTATAGCTCCACCTGGTGGTGGAAAGATACCTCATTCAGAAAGGAAGGCTTGACTGCGCTTTTTTACTCCGATCGAGGCGCATTATTAAAACGATAGGGTGAATTTTCGCTACACTTTCGAATCCTTTAATCTCTCCACCACCAGGGGTAAATTCCATGCTACATTTTAATTAAGGGGGATCACTCGAGTGGTTTAACCTCAAAAACAGCGGTGACTCCCTTGAAGTCGACGTGATTAGGTTTTGTATCGTCACTAGGCAAAGCAATTTACATTCGGCTTTAATAAAATATCTGACAGGCTCCTGTAATAAAATAGATTTTATTCCTATTTTGTTAAAATTGAAGGCGGTTCCTCGGTTACTTTGAGAAAAACATGAGTATGAGGCCAACCGATCAAGTTCCCCTATGTTTTGTTTAGATCAAAACGCCCTCTGGGCAATAGCTGACTGAAATCACACAAAACCAAAGGCAGGACATTGTTCATCGACTCAACATGTCACATAAATTGTGCACTCCACCATGGTGGTGTCCAAAGGTTACTCCATGAGCTAGACCCATGTCTCACCATTGTCAACCGCAGCATGGTTCCAAAAATTATCGGGCAAATCGTGTCGTAAAAATGTTCTCCGGTACGGGGTATAATAAAAAGTTTGAAATTGAAATGTGACTTAAAATAATCCTACAGTAATAATACACCTTGCGTGACCTCTCTACACGGTGGGAGTTTATGAATCACTGAGGGATTCAGAGGAGTCCAATCGGGGATTTCAATTGTAGAAGCCGCTCTTCAACAGACGTCCAAACATAAACTTGGTTTCCTCCCACGCGCTGTCGGGCATTCCCATTCTTCTCAAAGCATTCTCGTCCCCAGTTCGGATAGCCTTCAGTGCCGTTTTCAGGTTCTTCATTTGTGTACTATTCAATCCAACTCGTCGCCTGAAAATTTCTATCGATGGGCTCACTGAAAAACAGAGTCAGAAAGTTTGAGTGTGGGGTCCGGTAGCTTTCTTCACAAATGGTTCGAATTCAATTTGAACTGTTGTTGGAGATATCGAGTATGTACGGTTGTGACGTGGTCTTGACTGAGGCTTTTGATGTCTCAGCGGACGGTGGAGCCGGAGCGATAAACCAGGTGTGGTAGGCCTGTATATATTTAACATCCAAAGTTTCAAGGTTTGCATTACGACAATGGACGTGTTTTGACATCGTACCTGCGAGGTAATGGACAATTCTATCCACATCTTGTTCTCCAAGAAGGTGGGGAAGGATCCACTTTCTTTCCTTCGTTATGAATTTTTTCATGTCGTCTGCTGGGGGACGTTTCACTGAAAAAGTGTAAAGTATACAATGTATTAAGGAATGCGATACCGGCAACACATAAAATGTCATAAAGGTTTGGTGAACAGACTTAGCATCTGTAGTGACCGATTTCGACCATGCAGTGTATAAAGGCTTTCATGGGTTGACAACGCGGGAGGCCGGGTGTAGAGGTTCTTCACTAACGTCACAACGGTCACGTGACTGCAAAGAATCGGCCATGGTTGGCCGTCAATGGCCGGCAACGACGTCAAAACAGTCACGTCATGACATTTTGACGTCACGATCTGTGTGTTGACGCTGTGTTCATGGCGTGACATCGCTTGACATTTTGGCGGCATCGTGTCGTCATGGAAATGTGACGTCACGTGGTAAACCTCTGTAGGCCGTTACGTCGACAGAGCAGAGTGTCGCCGCGGCGCCGCGTCAGCGACCGTCGTCGAGCGATGTCGGACGAATACGCGCGACAGAAGCAAACCAGCCTGACCCCCGGTCAATGTTTTATTTGTTTTTTTCTGTCGGTCTTGTGCCGTTTACTCACTTGCTGTGCACAGACCACGTTCCTCATCGGAGCCATCCTCACAGTCGAAGTTGTCATCACAGACAAATTTCATAGGAATACACTGTGTGGCGTCTTTACATGGGAATGGCTTCTCCAATAGCTTACAGGGGTTGAAGTCTGCAACGAAATAAAGAGGGCGCCATATGAGGTGGCGTGTGGTCGATGACATAAAGGCTAACATGATTATGTCCGAATGTTTTGACTTTCAGCGCTGTAAATGAGATTTGCTTGAGTCAGAACAGGTCGGCAGAATAAAAACGTGATTTGTGAAAAACGCATTCCAGTAGAATCACCTTCCTCCAACGCATTTCATTCCATGGTAACTAAAACCAGGTCATGCATACATCAAGTACAGCTAATGTACACGAGTCTTGTCCTGGGTAACGCTAAAGCACTCCTCTTATTAGTCCCACCAGGATTAGGCCCGGGAGACGGCAGTAATCACCCACAATGCATTTGTTATGCGGCCTTAAAATGAGCCCCCTCATTTACAAATTGCAATCTGTTTTATAATTGATATGGTTTATGGATGCTCCGTGGAGAAGTGACGTGCGGTAAGCTCCGTCTCGGTTGCCCCAGTAACTGACTAGAAGTCCCAAGCCTTACCATGCCTGCCTGGTCCGCCATTCTTACTTCTTGTTCCTCTAGCTATGGGTATAGAGGTTCTTCATTGACGTGACTGCAAAGATTCGACCGGCGATGACGTCAAAACTGTCACGTCATGACATTTTGACGTCACGATCTGTGTGTTGACGCTGTGTTGACGTCGCTTTGCATTTTGACGGCCAACATGGCGGCATCGTGTCGTCATGGAAATGTGACGTCACGTGAAGAACCTCTATAGCTAGTAAACAACAAGTGAATGAAAAAGGTGCGTTTTCCCTTTGTGGTTTGTCAGCCTGAAGTTGCTGCTCCACGTGAGCGCTTTCCCGTGCGAGTTGGGAATTCACCATGATTGATGGTTTCTCAACGATTTTGACCGATGACACAAACGACAGCCCACACTTCTGACGGCTGAGTTCTCCATTGTGAATAACCAACTTGCACGTTCACTTCAACATGATTGCTAACTTTGTGCTAACCAAATGTTTGTGTCTGTGCAGATGCAAAATCGTACTCACAAATTCTCCTTTCATTTTCTTCATTCGCGCACTGTTCTTCTCCAAGTTTCACACAAAAATTCCGCCACCGGAAGATGAATTCTCGCGAGATTTAAGTTCTCTCCTTGATATACAACATGTAGATCCAATTTTCCGAAACGAAGTCAATAATTAAGGAACCCAATTTCAGTGGTTTGACATCACATGTCTGTCAATATGCCACTTAACTCACCATGATCGAGGCGAGGCCCGACTTTGAGGTGAAGCTACCTCATCTAAATTCTTTTTTCAAGTTGATTAACCGTGCAAGATTTATAACCCAGTGGATACATCGTCAGGCTGTGTCAAAGATTAAGTACTGAATCAATTCAATTGAAGGAAGACACTAGCAAACAATGAGGGCTTCTTCTCAAAAACAGCTTTTTCATTAAGGCCTACACTCAATTATTCATCGGCCTCAAACCATGTTCTCCTCCACCGAAAACGGTCACTGGGTTGAGGCTGAGGCCGCTGCCGGGTCCGAGCGTAATGAGAGACTTTATTGCCGTTAGAGGCCGCCTGTTTAGCGGTCCTACAATGTAGAACGTCACAACGAAAACGTCATGACGAAAGCCATGGGCTCACGTCATTATCGATGACGCTTGTGCGTGCACTTCTTCTCTGTGACGTCAAATGTGATGACGTTCTAGGACTGGTGGTGGCCTCTAACGGAAGTCTCCCATTAAGGCCAGGCGAGACGCCGTGGTCCCTTCCTTTCCTTCACTCGATGGCTGCTTCAAGCCTCTCTTCCACCCAGACCTGGATATTACACCTCCGAGCCAAACATTCGTCAGGAACAGAAGACCTTGATTCATGCCAATGTCTCGACTAGATTATGATGAGTGACAGTTACTTGTGGGGCGAAGAGAGAAAAGGAAATGAATGCGGACAGCCAATAAAACACGACTAACTTGATGGTAAGACAGCATAACTATACACCCCAAACTCAACCATTGTCATCCACTATTTCCGTAAGTGTATTTCGTTCGCCCATTATATGGTTATCCCGTCTCTTCAGGCCGGCGGCCAGCCGATGCCACAGATGAGCACTTCTCAGCAAATCATGATAAATAGCGCACAATAACGTCTACTTAAACTTGTAATATGCCATTGATTGAGATCACAACATAGGTGGTGGGAACAATCTTGTGTAGCCCTGGGCAGTAGAGACTGTTCCGTGTAATTAGATAGCAAGATGATACTTCGTGAGCTGTTGGCTGGGAGAGGAAGTGGAGGCTGCCAAGGGAGGAGCACGTGTAAGGAGGAGGGCAGAGAAACCAGTCGGAATGATCTCTGAAAATGATGAAATTGAGATACGATCCATACCAATCTTCGTACAAACATGCGGCTCATCTACTGTTCCTGTATTCTTCGAGGGAAAGCTAACATAGCCATTGGCACGTATTTTAGAATGCTCCTCAACGTAAAGGAGTTCCGCAAGCCTTGAGGAACTCCTTTACGTTGAGGAGCAAGGCTATTATTCTCCTCTATTGTTCTCCTGTTGAGGACAGTAGCTTTGAGGAACTGCTTTACGTTGAGGGAGCATTCTGAAATACGGGCCACGCTCTCGAATCGGACATCGGAAGTCAGGCTCTTGGCCAACAACTATATCGTCTTTCTGTTCGTCCGTTTGGTACAACATTGGAGCATTCATACACTTTCACGTCACGAAGCAGAACAAAATGTTGATTACCGAGAATGATCAGCATGTAATCTCATGCACTTGTGACACTTCAACCTGGAAAAACGTTAGTTGCCAATTCCCCCAAGTCATTTGTCGGAGTTCTATGACGCACTGAACTTCTGGTATGAGAATGCTCAACTAAATTGGCCGTGGAAAGTTTGATTTACTCTCCGAGTCAAAGATCAGTGTTCACTGCCTTGGGCAACGAAGCATGTGGATCAAGCTGCGAAAAAATGCCAAACTGATTTAGTAGTCATGTCTAACTTGATTGAGGAGACGCTTCACATGGTGAAAGAGCCGAGGAGGCCGAAGCGTTATTGGCCGAAAAACTCCAACTCAATGTGGTTTATCTCAGCAGAGTTATTCTGAAGAAGACACTCGTGAATGAACAGCTGGACTTGTTTGTAGGGCGTTGACTGACACAGACGATGACCCAACATATATGATTCTCCATGTAACCCTGATACAGTTAAAGCCACATCCTCTTCTGACCCCCTCTGGAACTCCATGCCTAAGGGAAACCATTGAAAGTTCGAGGACGTCAATTGCCGGCGACATGCAAGGACATACCAGCGGCCCCTGGAGAGGTAGCTGAGGTATCATAAATATTCTCTCGTCCAATATAAGGGAACTGTCGAACCCCATGCCTAAGAAGGAAGGTTGTTCGAAGTGTGAGGACGGCAATTGGCGACGACAGGTTAGGACATGCCAGCGGCCTCTGGAGAGGGAAGCTATCATAAATATTCTCTTGTTCAATATAAAGGAACTGTGGCCATAACACGGGGTCCCTCCTGAGTATTTGATAGGTAATCTATTGTAATGAGACACTTGTCTGGTTATTTCGT
The DNA here is from genome assembly GCA_002633025.1 of Notospermus geniculatus. NCBI lineage: Eukaryota > Metazoa > Nemertea > Pilidiophora > Heteronemertea > Lineidae > Notospermus > Notospermus geniculatus. The sequence goes on from NMRB01000471.1 coordinate 96,415, forward strand.
GCGCTGGTGGACACCAGAATTCCAATGAGTCTCTCCAGCCGTCTTGGACAGTGATAGACTGTGGGAGTCTTTTGATGTCGCCTGACTGTGTGTTCCATAACAGGTGGCCCTTTAACTACTCTCCGCCGGCTACCCTCACAGCACAAGTTGTCATCAACCCGGCTGAAGAGACATGGAAATGCTGCAAGATGTGTAACCGACATTCACAAGACACTGTTTACGGCACTGCTGCCTCAAAGTAGTTCACGAGGCACTGTTAACGGCACTGCTGCTTTAAAAGCAGCTCACGAGGTACTGTTTACGGCACTGCTGCCTCAAAGTAGTTCACGAGGCGCTCTTTACGGCACTGCTACTTCAAAAGCAGTTCACGAGGCACTCGTTACGGCACCGCTGCTTCAAAAGCAGTTCACGAGGCACTCTTTACGGCACCGCTGCTTCAAAAGCAGTTCACAAGTGTTTTCTCGTCTCTCGAGAACCTTTCCTTGGCATACTGAACAGTCTTTTCAGCCCAGTTGAAAGAACAACCAGCGCCTCTTCTGAGGACGGACTCCCGGGCCTCAAGGAGATGGGTCCGAAGCACCACCAGTCGCGCCAGCGTGGTCCCTGCGAACAGCAAGGACTACCTTCTATTCCTCCAAACGTCTACGACCCACCACCTCTGAATCTGTTGATGTATTGGCCTACCTCATCATCTCCTTAGCTTGTTATTCACGTACAAATGCCAGCGCAGGAGTTAATGGGTAAAATTTGCCAAGAGGTATTAGCTTAACTGTCTGGGAGCTTCCGATTGCAAGGAATCGTGCTCTCACAAACATAGGTTCGACAAACATGACGTTTCTTGTAATGCATAGAATGCCAGGTAATCGGGTAATAAAACTACACTTTGGGTTGGAATAACTAAGGTTAGATAAGGAAGTGTTGCATTGCTCTTTAGTCCAGAAATTCAACTGTAGCCGGCCAAATTCTCGAGTCAGACACAAGGTAAACCTCATTCCTTGCTGCTGGACAAAATGGACGTCCTTTCTTAAACTATAAAACTTTCAAAACAAACTCGCACTGAATGAATTGATGACAGAATTTGAATAACGACATGAGCAACTGATGGCGAAAAACAGATCCCGAGCGAGGTTTTTCGCGGCGTATTAGAACCTCCATTCTTCTTCATAGAGCCAACTAACTGCCCTTTTTCCCCCGACTGAAAACTTTTAAAACTGTCTCCATCAATAAACCATCGCCAATTCGTGCTGTGGGCATTACTACCTGCTCCCTTGACCATCAGTCATCCCAGCATAAATGTGATTTCCATCGATCTGAGAAGTTATCTATTCCCTCTGGCCAGCCGGCCTAGCCTGAAGAGTGCCAAGATCTGCTCCGAGACTGATTAACCAGTGGTTAGGACGAGGGTTGGACTGAAAGCATGCCGACACATTTAACTGGGGACAATTTCCCGACCAGTATTTATTGTCGACGACGCGACTATACATTAAAACACCAAAAATGGCCGAAAGATTTATTCTTGTCGTGGAAAACAAAGGAAGAAAATCGATTGAGGAGTCGGTTGTCGTGGTTCTGGCAGGAGGCGACGACGGCCAGCACTTGACCAAGACTCCATTCACAAAGGAGATCAAAATTTTCCGTATGACATCAGACATTCAAGTTACCCACTGAGGGCAGTTTCGACGACAATTAGCCAATAGGGATCGAAGTTTCTGGATGGTTTTAGCCAATGAGGATTAAGAATTTAGTGGTTCATCGTTAATCAAAAATAATAAAGTTCGTGAATGACGTCAGCAACTGGGGTCTGGTCTGTGCCTGTGAACTTTCGGACATGAAATATCTGGGCTCCGAATGCAAGTTAACATAATTATTGGATAGATTTTGCACGATGCTACGGAAAAATCAATGTTTTTATGCGTTGGGAGTGTCTGTCATTTTGATGTTGAGCTTATATGACCTGTTTTCAGCCACGGGTTGTGTGTTGAATCCTTAATAAGCAGGAGTTTGCTCTAATCCTGCTAGATATATATAGGAAATTAGGATTTGGCAAAAATACCTTAGGGTGATTCATACATGATTCAAGGTGTGATGAAGCTGGCTCCAAGCCAGTAGTGTTCGTTGTTTGAAAGCGAGATACCCAGTAATACAGGTTGTTCACGTGACATCACATTTCCATGACGACACGATGCCGCCATACTGGCCGTCAAAATGTAAAGCGACGTCGCGTCATGAACACAGCGTCAACAAACAGATCGTGACGTGAAAATGTCATGACGTGACAGATTTGACGTCGTCGCCGGGCATTTTATGGCCAACATGGCCGATTCTTTGCAGTCATGTGATGGTTGTGACGACAGTGAAGAACGTCTATAACCCCATCGACTAAACTTGGTCGATTCTGGCTGTAACATACTTTCGGTTATTTTAATTCAAGTATGTTATAGTTAGGTGGCGATCAATAGTTCATTTGGTTCATGTCATAGATTCATATTGCCAACTCAGACAAGTTAATGTTGTGACGCACTTCAAGTTAACCAACAAAATGACACAATCATTCGGGATATTTGGATTGCGTCTGCACTTTAACACGTACGTGATTAAGTTATTAATGAGACGGTAATCCAAATTGGCTTCACACAGCATCATGTTCATCCTGAGGGCGTCCCATCTACGGTTAAACTAAAGACAAAAAGATGTCTGCCTTAATCATCATCACAAACTGTGAAGGGTTGAATGGCTTTTTGTGATCTTATTGGAACCACAGTTCGCCAGAGAGTGGCTGGGTTTATTTTCTATTTCGGCCCGACACCTTAATGAAACCACAATCCCATCACACGGTAAGTATTTCCTTTGACTGCTTAGCCCGAGCTAAAGAGATCGACGGACCCGAGAATGAACAGAAGTATCATCCTGTGTTTGATTATTCACGTTCATTTTGCCCTAAGATGTCTGGACACGTCCACTTTGAGGACAGAAGTCAGAGGTTCGCGACCAATTAAAGTGAAAAGCATCACAGGTCACGTGTTTCACACAACAGGCGGCCATTATAGACCAGGTTCCGTTCTCCACCGTGCGCCACTTGGCCTTACACTTGGAGAAAGGGGAGTTTTGGAGTGGCCGCATTTTGATCAGCCTAGCCAGTCCGGTGTGTGTCACAAAGCTGCTGCCATGTCGTGTGGACAGTGCTTTAGAAATAGGTCAAAGCCGACATAGGGGCATACGTCTTTAGAAATACATGTGTACATGTACGTCAAAACAGACCTAGGGCACACGTCTTTAGAAATAGGTCAAAACGAATCCAGGTAAAAAAGACACTGGAAAAAAAGACACCGGAAAAAAAGACACAGTAAAAAAGACACTAGAAAAAAAGACACTGGTAAAAAAGACACTGGAAAAAAAGACACTGGAAAAAATGTCACCGGAAAAATAGACACTGGTAAAAAAGTCAATGGAAAAATAGACACTGGGAAAAAAGAGTCACTTTTCACAAAACCATCACTCATTGTTGCATGATGAGGAAATGGACAATTCAGGCAAGATTTCCCCATTCACCCCGGCCCCATATGAGCAATATGACGAGAGGGCTATGTCGGGGGAAGAAGGATGACTGCCTCTGCCTGGGGCAATTTAATCCAAGAATTTCGACATTGAAACCTATGAACTACATTGAAGTTATTGGAAACATNTTTCGACGACAATTAGCCAATAGGGATCGAAGTTTCTGGATGGTTTTAGCCAATGAGGATTAAGAATTTAGTGGTTCATCGTTAATCAAAAATAATAAAGTTCGTGAATGACGTCAGCAACTGGGGTCTGTCTGGTCTGTGCCTGTGAACTTTCGGACATGAAATATCTGGGCTCCGAATGCAAGTTAACATAATTATTGGATAGATTTTGCACGATGCTACGGAAAAATCAATGTTTTTATGCGTTGGGAGTGTCTGTCATTTTGATGTTGAGCTTATATGACCTGTTTTCAGCCACGGGTTGTGTGTTGAATCCTTAATGAGCAGGAGTTTGCTCTAATCCTGCTAGATATATATAGGAAATTAGGATTTGGCAAAAATACCTTAGGGTGATTCATACATGATTCAAGGTGTGATGAAGCTGGCTCCAAGCCAGTAGTGTTCGTTGTTTGAAAGCGAGATACCCAGTAATACAGTTTGTTCACGTGACGTCACATTTCCATGACGACACGATGCCGCCATATTGGCCGTCAAAATGTCAAGCGACGTCGCGTCATGAACACAGCGTCAACAAACAGATCGTGACGTCAAAATGTCATGACGTGGCTGTTTTGACGTCGTCGCCGGCCATTTGATGGCCAACATGGCCGATTCTTTGTAGTCATGTGATGGTTGTGACGTCAGTGAAGAACCTCTATAACCCCATCGACAAAACTTGGTCGATTCTGGCTGTAACATACTTTCGGTTATTTTAATTCAAGTATGTTATAGTTAGGTGGCGATCAATAGTTCGTTTGGTTCATGTCATAGATTCATATTGCCAAATCAGACAAGTTAATGTTGTGACGCACTTCAAGTTAACCAACAAAATGACACAATCATTCGGGATATTTGGATTGCGTCTGCACTTTAACACGTACGTGATTAAGTTATTAATGAGACCGTAATCCAAATTGGCTTCACACAGCATCATGTTCATCCTGAGGGCGTCCCATCTACGGTTAAACTAAAGACAAAAAGATGTTTGCCTTAATCATCATCACAAACTGTGAAGGGTTGAATGGCTTTTTGTGATCTTATTGGAACCACAGTCCGCCAGAGAGTGGCTTGGTTTTCTATTTCGGCCCGATACCTTAATGAAACCACAATCCCATCACACGGTAAGTATTTCCTTTGACTGCTTAGCCCGAGCTAAAGAGATCGACGGAGCCGAGAATGAACAGAAGTATCATCCTGTGTTTGATCATTTAGGTTCATTTTGCCCTAAGATGTCTGGACACGTCCACTTTGAGGACAGAAGTCAGAGGTTGGCGACCAATTAAAGTGAAAAGCATCACAGGTCACGTGTTTCACACAACAGGCGGCCATTATAGACCAGGTTCCGTTCTCCACCGTCGTGGCGCCACTTGGCCTCACAGTTGGAGAAAGGGGAGTTTTGGAGTGGCCGCATTTTGATCAGCCTAGCCAGTCCGGTGTGTGTCACAAAGCTGCTGCCATGTCGTATGGACAGTGCTTTAGAAATAGGTCAAAGCCGACATAGGGGCATACGTCTTTAGAAATACATGTGTACATGTAGGTCAAAACAGACCTAGGGCACACGTCTTTAGAAATAGGTCAAAACAGACCTAGGGGCACACGTCTTTAGAAATAGGTCAATACAGACCTAGGGGCAAACGACTTTAGAAAAAGTCAAAACAGACCTAGGGGCAAACGTCTTTAGAAATAGGTCAAAACAGACCTAGGGGCAAACGTCTTTAGAAATAGGTCAAAACAGACCTAGGGGCACACGTATTTAGAAATAGGTCAAAACAGACTTAGGGGCACACGTTGGAAGTCTTTTACTTGCATCATCTTTAATCAAGCAGTCCATGTCATAATTTTCGCTGAAGTTTTCAATTCCCATAACGACCGCGGGGAAGGCAAGTTCTTTTCCGTTGGATTGTGTAAATTTGTGAAATAATTAGATCAAGACGCAGGTATCTCAGATTTCCCAGCCACCATTGGGAAGAACAGGCGAATACATGAAAAAATAAGAGGCATTCACCTGAAATGGCCGGTAGAGAAAGATAGGGACTCAATTTAACAACGTCGGAGTGTTTGCGACATGAGCAGCCACAAAACCACCATAAACATGAAGTAGACCAATGGACGCGATTCGCTCAGGACCACCAATCAGCGTATCGCCGTATGCCGTGCAACCAATCAGCATTGTGCTGCATACGTATTGACCAATGAGCTTCCACTACTCTCACCCTAACAGCGTTGCGCCATGCCATACTGACCAGTAGTCTGTCCTTTCTTAGAGCCATAATCAGTGGATTTTTGTTGCCAAGTCAGAGCTTACAGTGCCTGGTCGGTGGCAAGGGAGGGCAGCCTCAGTTATAGCGAAAGAATTGCTCTGCGCCCAGAAAAAAAATGAATGAAATTGCGCCGTTTGGTTCCATTTTTCTGTATTCAGTCTTCAATTATTCCACCATTAGACATGATCGAAATAATATCTGACAACCCAGCGTTACCCGGTTTGTTTTGGTGAAACTTCTTGATGAAAAACCAGCAAGCGGTCTCTCGATTTCTTTGTTCCTGCTTATCACAAACTTGTCTCTTATCGATCAGAACCACAAACACGCCAACCAGGCAGATATTAAGATTCAATTTTCCATTCAATGTTTACCTGGCATTTTTGATTTGGGTGGATATGTTAGTCTTGCCGGTATGTATATCATATTCCTACTTAAGATTCAGTACAATATAAACGTACTCGCGCAAGACTGGTGTAGAATATCATTTTGATACCGCAGTGGTTAATTATAAATTACGAAGTTTTTCCACCGGGACGTGATTCCTTGCTGCCTTTCGTGACAAGAGCTAGTTTAACAATTCTGGGTTAAAATATTAAAACCTGGACGGTTGTTGACCATTCATTGATGCGTGTCGGTGAATTCTACCAGGCCATTAAACTCTGGTTGAACTCACAACAACACGCACCAAGTACCTCGCTCAGCTTCATGGTTTTACCGACTTATGCCCATGTTGCCCGAACCACACGGGTCCGATTTCATCAAATTTTTTGAATGCTCAATAAAGGCTAACATGTGGGTCTATACACCTAGGGCCCTATGGGCCCCGAGCGTGAACTTGCAAAAACTCACATGCAATCTTCGACCGTGGGCATTAGATATACAGGCATCTGATGCCCCCCCCCCGTTCAGGACCGACTCGGTGGGCATAACATTGTTTGGGGGTTGGAGAACTGATCAACAAAATTAGACAGATTCAGGTACCTTCAATATCAAACCCTTCAGGGGCAAGTTGAGTACGAATCAGTAGAGCCTGGTCACCGCAGATACCCACAAATTTCAGTGTAAATCATTTTTACGCCGTTAACATGGATTGTAATTCATTTATCCCGTCTCTTACTCGTTCTATTACTCCTCTGCTCGATTAGGCACCACACACATCGCTCTTGCTAATCACAAAGTGGCAGAATTATGGTTATGCCCTCAATAAAACTCACCCATACAATATGTTCTCTGTAACGAGTAAATCACCTCAACAAACCACACCCTCTCCCCTCATGGCTTCATCATGATCATATAATACAGGTGACAGTTGGTGAACCAAACCACCAACTCACCAGTTATTGCAATATGGAGAAATTAATCATTGATGTGTTTGGAAAGGTCATTGAAATACCACTTACTAGTTGCTACAATAGAGTGTTTAGTTTTTCCCCGTATACCTGGGATGGTTCAGACATTTGTTTGCTGCAGTGTGCTGTATTTCTGTGCTCGGAACATAAAGACGTCATCACGGTTGACGGAACCACCCACTGATACTTGGAACCTTCAGGAATCGAATAATGGTAAATAAGATGGAGAGACAAGAGACTAGTTGGTTGCTTTACTTCAGCCTTTGGACCCACTGGAACCTTGCTCACTGTGACCAACGGCAGGGCCCTCCAACGCCTAGCTACACGTACATATATACCTGAATAATATACTCTCATGATAAATATTACATACTTACCATACTTAAGATGCTTTTATACGTGGTTAAGACAATAAAGATTCCACACATATAAAAACACAATCGGGACTTCACCCGGTTTAATACCTTATTTCAAGTGAATTGTACATACGTTCTTTCTTGTCCCCAAACCTGACAGCAAAAGTCAACGAATCCATGGAAGCATTTAAGGTATGCATCCAAAGGAAAGAGTAGGCTCACCAGCCTCCTTTGTTGAATGTACATTTCGTTTACATTCAACAAAGAGAGGCCCGGCTTCCCATGAGGCTGACAGAACCTCAATACGCACAACATGCAACCAGTCGCTTTTCATACGTCATGATAGTCAAATTTTCACTCACGTATTCGCCCGTTTTATACCATTACCAATACCACGAAAACGCTGATTGTTTTTAACTGTCCCGAGGCTGTAGAGGATAGGAAAACGGAGGATGGACATACTGTGTTACAGACTGTACCCTCACATGAAGCGAAGTGGATAGTGCAGAGTGATGCTCATAGTTGAAGTGGTGTTAGATAACCAAGCGTTGATGAAGCTGGACCAAGGCGTGTGGGACCAACACGGTACAACAACGATCAAGACACAGATCACAGTCACCAGACAAGGGTTAGGCAGAGAGGAAAAAATGGCAAGTTTATAATGAAAAATTCAAATGTAATCTTGTGTAGGTATCACCTCTATCACTCGACATGTTGAATATTACATTATATATAATGGAAGTAGGGAGCCCGATAGAGAATGAGGGTTACCATCAACGTAGTACTACATTTATTCATAAGAACTGCGATTTTCCCTGCCAAGTAGGCCTACTATGAATTTTTGTGAAACTCCTCGAGGGCTGCTTGCAAGGTTGGGTGAGAGAACTCCACTTCATGCCAGAATACCAGAGGCTCTGCTAATGAACTCGTCTAACTCGACGAGGAACTCGCCGACATCACTGCAAATTTTAACTCTTGCGATAAACTTAACGAGAACAAACATCTTTCAAATCCTAGTGTTATTGAAGACATCCAGGCGTAGTGGACGAAATGTTTGACGTCTTCATCTTCACCGTATGTTGTACTCCATTCGCTATACTCTCTTGGCAGTATTTCACTTTCCAAGACATCAGAACTGATATATTTCGTTACACCCTGTATAATAGACGGTTACTGTCTATTGCGAACGATACTGATGTTTACATAATGTGGATATCAGCAAAAAAATGACGGTAAAAACAAATGAGCGGAAATTCGACAATCATGACAATGCAACCTTAAAAATGCTATGTGCGTAAACATACGGTGGCCCATTGGGATCAGAACTGTCGGTGGTTTTCATCCACTTCAATGTATTCCTTGTTTCAGCATCTTTTTTACAGTCCAAAACTCAGCATAAGAAAGAAAGGAAGAAAAAAAGTTTTAAAAAGACAAGAGCATTCGTCAATATCGCTCTGTCCTTCCATCAGGAATTCAATTCTCCCTCAGCAGTCAGAATGGGAGAAATTCCTGCCGTTAGAGGCCACCACCAGTTAGCGGTTCTACACTGAAAAACTCTGCTTCGTCAAAATGACGAACTTAGGTTCGTTTTCCAATGTCACCAACTGAGTATCTAATTCGTCAAAATGACAAGTCCACGTTCGTCATTTTGACGAACCCTTGTTTATGTTCGTGGAGGGAGGACTGCCAGTTCAATTTTTAGTCCTCGGTTTGTATGTATGGGGGAGGTTTGGTCTCATCGGATCTTTCTAAGTGCAGTTCGCTGAAACTAAGGAATTACTCGCGAAGAGGATAGAAAAGAGACGTGTCCTGTCCCTGTGTTCCACTGTATTACATTCAGAGGCAGATTCCAACGCTCCTACAGTTGGCAAAAAAAGATCATAAGGCAACCACGTGAAGCATATCCACTGACACCAGACCTATACTCACGTTTAAATAGACTCATATGTACAGTCCCCCATATAACTAAAACAAAGTGATAAACAAAGAAGAAAATGAGAACAGAGGTTTAGGTTGTAAGTAAGGGAGGGGTAAGCTGCATGAGTGAGGGTTAGATGAGATGGGGTAAGGGTACACATCAAAATACGAAGTTAACAAATTGATCGCCAGATTTCATCGAACTTTTTCTATGCTTGGGACAGTCAAACAGGCAAGAATGGGTGAAACACACAGTTCTGTTTCGCGAAACCTTTCGTTAACTTCCTATTTGTCAACATGACCGCTTACCCCTTTCAGTCTTACTACAGTAGGACTAACAGGACTCACGTACTGACAGATTCTACTGTGAAAATGCCAAATGCACTCTACACAATGCACTGCTTTCGGCATTTTAAAGCACAGACCTGAAGATTACTCATTCCAACGTTAATCGGCAGCCATGTCCTTTTGAAAGGAGATGTTTGATTGGTGGAAAAATTGCTATGGGCAACAAAGGCACCAATCAAAAAAACGACATCGGTGGTATTCCATTTGGATAAAGCACTGTAAGCTTGGTCTAGCTCAATCATATAGCGGACGGAAAGAACATGATAAGGACACGAATCATAAAGAAATTTCTCTGCTGTCGTCTTATTACGTTGGAAAAAGTAATCTTTTCTAGAGGCATCGAACAACATCAAATTTGTTTCATATCTTTTGTCAGAAACAAGACGACATACTCTGATCTCACTTATCTAAGGTCGGAATCAGACCTGCTGGCCGCGCCCCACTGTCATATCATGAATAGAACCATTCAGCTGAGATGACCAATGAGAATTGGCCATCTGATAATTGATATCCCTTGTCAGCCCCTCCCAACTTGAAGTAATCGTTCTAAGCATTTTGAGCAGCCGACCTCAGAAAAGTGGTTTTGGAGCAGATATCAAACATAATGCAAAACATTTCGTCAGCGATAATTTCGATACGAAATGATTTGAAGGCAAATTTGATGTTAGGCAAGCTTTGGCTCAGACCACCTACGCACGGACAATAGACTATACCTACACAGGTAACATCTAGTATGAAAGAAAAAGCGATTTTTCTTTCACATTTGAAGTAACTTGTTACCTTTGTCTGCAAATTGGTGAAAAAGGAAAGAAAAGGTGAACAGAATTAATAATGGTGCAATACATAGATACTAAGAACGGAAAAAAAAACATTTTGGGTGCATTCTACTGAACTAAACATGTCATTGAAAGAAAGGCAGACTACTCAGCCCTATAAGGAAACTCAATAACTGCTAGAGGTGCCCCCTATTGGGAAACATTGACGTCTACAGGAGGTCAAACTGTTACCTTCCTCTGATATTGGCAGAATACAAGAAAAATGGACACATTGTAATTCAATACGAATGATTGTTATTCTGATTTAGCTCTGCCCTTGTTAGACCATCGTCTGCACATCACTTGAACGAGGTGAACATAGCATGGACCAACATCAAACGACCTGTCGAATTTTCTGCACTTGGTTCAATGCAGCTCGACCAGACGACATACCTGTCCCTGGTTCACCTGAAGATGGGCTGGTAATAATACCAGCTGCCATTCTATGGCCACAGACAATCAAAAAGTCATGGCCTACAAATGAAGAAAACTCGACGATCTGCTGGACCCTCCAAAAGAAATGACGTGCACGAAGTTCTGCTGACAAAATATGGACTCTTTTCTTAGCTGGGAGTATTTACAAGTCAGTGTGCTGCCTTCTGCCTCTCGGCGCTAATATTGTTTTGTATCATAAACGTCGCACCGAATATATCCATGTGCATGTGCATGTACACTACACACAGAGTTTTCTGGCCAATGTACATGTTTATACTGATAATGTACACGATAATACAGCATAGGCCATTCTATGGAGAGAGAAATCAGCCCGTAATAGACAACACGGGGACATTCATCTCTCATCAATTAGTATTCTGTCTGTAAGGACAAATTACTGCGTTATCTGGAACCTGCTACACTACACCCTGAAAGCCAATGGCTCAAGCTAACACACATTAGTATGCACGAAACAGACAGAAATAAACTGGGAACACATTTGCATTGCGAAGTGCTTAAACGACAGTGGGCAAATTTGCCAAGTGTGTCTTCTTATATTCGATGAATGTTGATATGGTACCCAATGGGACAGTTACGGGGGTCCCCTGGTGGAGGGGTATTCTGAACACGTCCTACACCCACATAGAAACAGGACCAAGACAGGTTGCCGAATCAGTAGAGGTACAGTGGTTATACTGTGTTTAAAGGTAATAAGAGGCGACAACGGTTGACACCCTTTTTTGGCGTTGCACTTTACATGGCAATGATGACTTCGAAGAAGAATATCTTAAGATGTATATCCTTGGAGAGGTTGGTGATTGAGGCGTGATACCGGGGGCTTATCGCCTCCCTGACAACCTGTTGGTGAATAAGGAATCATAGCAAGGAATCCGAGTAATCAGTCCTGAAGATTGAGCCGCGTCTTGGGAGCAGACGACTGACACGCGGGGAACAACTCAAAGCACTCGATTTTGATGTCAGTAATAACCGAATAGATTGCTTTTGCCGGTCGAAAACTTGAAATGACATCCACCGTAAACTTTCCTACATTCATTACAAATCAAATTGACTTTCAGTAAAGTTTCAACCGCTTCCTCAGGAAATAAAGAATATGAAAATAGAAATCGGGTTTCTAAGGTGAAAGACTTCCTAAGGTGAAAGACATTGCTTCCTACCAGATTCGAACCCACGGACCCTCGCATGAGGCATCACTCGCCAGCACTAAGGGGCAGCACGCCTTAACCACTCAACAAATCCCCATCTTCCTCAGGAAATGATACTGCTTTCATTTTGAAATAGGGCCTCCGACTTGGAAATATTCATCGAAAACGTTCAGAGAATGAGGAACCTGCAAACCTTATCCCGACAGGGCGGCGCTGCTAGCGGTTGGTACCGATGACGTCAAAAACAGAGCAAAGCAACGCAATGACGTCGCGTCACGACGTCCTTGACGCAGTGCAACACGGACGACACGTCGTAAAAGAGTAGCGGTACTTCTGCAGGTTCTTTATCAACGGATCATCAATCATGTGACCACAACATCTTATTTGGCCTTCATTATGATCTGGCTCCAGTCCGGCCAGTCCGTTTTTACTCCCCACTCTCCTCAACACCCGTTCAAATCAGTCGAGATTCTCATTCTGTGCACCGTGTGGTTCTTGAAACTGAACTTAGGATCAACATGACAAGATAACGAACAGCGATGACTTATATAACTAATCTTTTAAGCCTGTCGCCCACGTCAGGACTTGGAGAAAAGTGGAACAGATCGCTCAAACATATGCAGACGTGTCCAGCGTCTTAAGTTCATCATATTCTGATTCAAGGATGGTGTCTAAGAAGATACATTGTATGCGAGGACACTTAACGGGACATAACATGGCCATTATGTTCTTCTTTTCAGGAAGGGGACAACAGTATGTAGCAACAAAATCTTGCATCATTTAACAGATTAGGGGCAGTATCTTCCCCATATATAAGGGCCCTACCACGACAACAGTTCTGCAGTAGTTGATCAAGGGAGCCTCCCCCGTTGTTGTCAATCATATAGCGTTCTTTTCTTTTGAAAGAGTAGAAAAGATTTCCTAAAATGATACCGGTTATAATTTGATGGCGATACATCAATGACATCACAATGAGAGAAAGCTTCTTCTTTAATATTTTCCATTTCATTTAACTCTATGTTTCATTCTTTATTTATAAGTCTTCAGTCAATGAGTTGAGCGCTCCCCAAGGATGCACGTTCCATCCTTGCTCCGATCCGTCAAAGTTCTTTCTGTTTGCGATTTGACTGAAGATAATGAGAAACTTGTTAGGAAGAAAGATCTCCTTGTCAAAGATGATCTTTCACGTCATATGTCAGGGAGGAGCCGAGCAGAAAACAGATATTGGTCATTTTACGATGAACCATTTTGGATCAGAAACTTCGTTGTGAAAATTTTTAAAATGACGACAGGGACGTTTTTAAGTCGAAAGAAACAAGCGCTGTTTTGTTGCTGCGATCAAAAGACGACAAGATGTTGTCCATATTGAAAACGACCCCATTTTCATCAACAGGACTGAGACTCTTCTGGTTGGAGGGGTACTAAAAACCACTTGACAGTTTTACCACTAACATACTTTAACACCGTACACTTTAATTCTTATCAAATGAACAAATGCACATAAAACCAGTGTGACTCGTTTATTTCCTTGAGAGATGGTGAGCCATTCAAACATCCACTTGTCCACAATGTGTAAGTTATGGTGATTAAGTTCAAGCACATTGTTTAAGCTTTGCCTTTCTTCTTGACAAAGGAACGTTTAGGAGTTACGTATCACTCTGGTTTACGACACGTGAATGCAGAGAAGGCAAGCTTTCTTTCTTTTACATCACGATTTAATTAAAGATAATGAAGAGGGTGTTGGAGGTAAGTCAGGCGGATGATTAAGACGCTCGCACAGTGATTGAACTTTGAGTGAAGCAATCAGAATGAGGCAGGTTTGATCGAGGTTTGTCTTACAAAGGATTCAATACGAACCTGTCATTCCAAAAAAGATTATTCTATAGTTACAAGAGTAAGAATGGGCTTAGGAATGAGCCACAGGAGTCTCAACCATCATACACCCGAATCTAAACGGAAGATTAGAGATATACTGGTGATTTCATGATCAAGCTTCCTGTGAAAATCACGTGATTACTTTCCACCAATCAATGACACCCACCGCAGGAAATGGGAATCATTCAGAAGAAACGACATTATGTCCCAACTTGCATTTTGAATCAGTCGACTACAATGGCAAGCCTAGATACTTGGCCTCTCCTCTGACAAATGAATGAGTTAAACAGAACAAGTAAGAGCAGACTAAAACTAAGAGGCCAATTTTATCGGACAGGATTGGTAGTAGGGAGTTTAAGAAATCAAACGATAAACGTTAACTTTACGACAACGTTATTTTTTGTACCGAAAATGCAACTGGTGAATTCGCAGTATGAAAAATAACGTTATCGTAAAGTTAACGTTTATCGTTTGATTTCTTAAACTCCCAAAAAATGCCGCAGCGGACGGCCGTCATACGACATTTCTGGAAATTTGGTCGAGATGAAAATGTTTGATCATGAATCTTCACCCCTCCAGACTAAGTCCATTCCGTCTCAGCTGAACCAGTACAACCTTAGGAACTGAAGATGTTCAAAAAGGAGCCTGCAAGCCCGTAGATAACAGCAGCCATACAGAGAAGAGATCCTTTCTGTTCGCAATGGTGTTTTCTCTACAGCGTCTGATTCAGTCAGACAAAGCTGTCTCGAGTCTTGTCGGGTAAGGCGTCATCTAACTTTCTCTGATTCTTCATGTGTTTTTTCTCCGGCATGTCTCAGGCATTACAGAGATAAGAAAAAGAATCATGAAAAAAGAAAACATGATCGTAAGGAAAGCCCACTTAATTGCATTAACTGAAAGATGATGTTGATTAGGATCCGGTTGACTATTAGCGTACACGACCATTTATCATGCTGAATGAGAGTTGGAATTAAGAGAAGAGAGGGCATCATTGAACAATCAAAGGCTAAAACTTTCATACGAAGTTGATTCAGCCCTTCGTACAAAAGCTATTCCTCGTCTAAATGCTGCAGCAAGCTTGAAATCGCAAATACCGTCATCGACATCCGTGTGGACCCAGCGTGGAGGTTCGCCATGGCTGAAGGCTGGCTACCACTGCCTTACAGATCCTATCAGAGAAAGGATCAGGCAAAACCAACAGATACACACACCGTCAGATCCAAAACCTGAAACCCATGATTACTCCAACCTTATACCAGCGTGAAAGTGGCGTTGGTGAGATGGCTTGGACGACCGTACATTGGACGACCACGATGCGCTCAGCCGAGAAAGCTCAAAAGATCGGGGAACCTCCGAAGATCGGGGAACCTCCGATAGAGGGCAGAGGGTATTGTTGAGAGGAACGAATGACGTCACAACCGGCATGGAAGAGAAAAGTTCGGCTTACTTATGGATCACGTACCAACAATCGGCCTACATCAGTTTCGGGCAGGAACGGATCAGTTCTTCAAACTTTGGCTGCCAAAGTGCCTTTAACCATGATCCAAGAGATCATGAGATGGCACGGAAGGCCAAATCAGATCCTCGATCACAATAGGATCAAGAGCGCCCCATCCGGGTATTATTTTGACGTGGTCTGGTTTTCATATCATGTTATCGTTGGTAATCTGTTCCTCCTTTAGCTGCGTTGCTGCAGAACCCCCTCCCCTCCCTCCGCTCTCTTCTGCCTGCCAGAACATAATCTGATCAGGCATAATCAATTATTAGCCAGCCTCTAGATTATTCATAACATCTTGCATTGTTGATCAGTTGCATCGCCAGTTCTCTCAAAGAGTGAGTGAATTAGATCGAGTTTATTGCCCCAAGCATCTGGCGAGTGGTATTTTAGTGGGCATCAATCACTCGTGGCCGCCCTACAGGACATCACCTACACAACGGACCACAGACGGCATGCAGAACTCTAATCAAATATCCACTGGGAATTTACCAAATATGTAAAGGTGATCTATTGCACGGCAGTCTGCATGGTTGAATAATTGGTCACCAACTCTGGTCTTACACAGCAGGGTAGGTTTGCATACATCAAAGATCTACATGATCGACCAAAGGTCCTGTTCAATGTTATCGTTTATTTCATGTTGACCGCGGGAGCAAGACCAACATACGATAATTAAACGATTCGACAAAAGTATTGAGCCACTTTTTTATTCACTAATCTGCTTAGTGCTACTTTTTACATCTGAAGCCACACAGAGGTAAATGTTGCACGTTTGTCTGGTATCAAATGTTCCTCTGAAGTGGTCTGAAAAATCGACGAGTAGTTTCTTGAGTTCCTCATAAAGGTTTCTTGTGAGAGAGAAGTAATAATGCTTCAAAAGCCGCCCCATAATGGCTGTTTAGGGAGCAAAAGCGAACAAATTGGAGGCAAACGTATGCCGACCATTCTGCCCCAACTGCTTCACTCATCATCTACATTGGCATTCTGTCCAAGCGACCACTGCTTCATCTCAAAGTATTCAAGTCACCATCCCGATCAAAGTCAACTGAAAGTACATCCCAAGAGTGTGAAAGTGTACGGAAACAAAGAAGTGCCCCAAAAGGGTGACAGCCATGGGTGATTGGTAGTCACTCCTTGTCAATGTTCCAGGCTCAGAGTTCTGTGAAAAAGAAATGTTGACGTGAAGTGCATAATGTAACAGTAACACTTCCAAGCCGACCCCAAAGGGAAGGTGCCGCGTGTTTTTTCAGCGTACGTCCTGGACCTCACTAAAGTACACTAATGAGCTGCAAAGTCATGATCAGCAGGTCAGTTTTATCTGACGATGATCTGGAGTAGAAGGAAGGACCATCATAAAAACATGATGAAGGTGCTTGAGAGTGGACCGTGATCCTTCACTGAGGCCCATATTTTAGAATGCTCCTCAACGTAAAGGAGTTCCTGAAGGCTTTGTTTTTAACAGGAGAACAATAGCCTTCAGGAACTCCTTTACCTGAAATACGGGCCATAATCTCCTGCAGGACTTTGGCTCTTTCCTTACCGCCTCTGGCAGCAAGTACAGTCACGAATTGTACTTCATACGGTCCCAGCGTGTCTCGACACTGGACACTATTACGGCAGGAAATTGGGGAGTCTTGAAACTGACCGTCTCTACGTGTGGCTCCTGTCAGCACAAGTCTTTCATGTCTACAGTCTTCCCATCCTCTCAGCTTCACCAGGTTTTTGCCAACTTGTCCGCCATTGGCATTACGTTCAGCATAATCAAACGTTTGAGTTGGGAGTCACGTTTTCAATATTGAAGTCGGGGGAGTTTCTGAATCTGATTCATAAAGAGGCAAACATCACTTATCACGGCAGTTACTTGGATACATAATGGAGCTATTAATCATGATTAGGTTATAACAGGCGAGTCAAACCCTAGGCCATTCCTGTTGATTTATCGGCCAGATCTTAGTCAATAATGGATTTCTAACAGAGAAAACCTGGAACAACTCAAAAGACGCTCGGTGCATTCTTTTCCAGAGAGTCACGGAAGCAAATCCGCCGACGACCAGTCATAGCGAGTCAGGAAGCCAAATCTGCCAACAGGTCATAGCGAGTCATGATGCCAATCTGCCGACAGGCCATAGCGAGTCCAAGGACAGGTGGAGAAAGTACAGTTACTGATAGGAGTTCCTTGGATGGCCAGCATTGACAAACTGGAGAATGACGTGTTTTCAGAGGCCCAGCTGTTAAAGGAGCTGGACGTCCAAGTTGTAAACACTCACTCACTGGTTCTCTATCCACGCGACGCCTGCGGTGCTGCCACCTATTGTCGGTGATATGTACTGACGTGAATATCGTGAGTGAGTTGCATTGGACCGGGCACCAGTCTAACGATCACGGGGCGCTACTGGTGCTGCCACCTTCACGAAGGAATAAAACTAGTTTGCTGGCCACTGTTTGTAAACAAACCAGTTTGTTACAACTTGGACGTCGAGCTCCTTTAAGAAGAAGATATGATGGTGTGACGGACGGATTGACAGACACAGGCACCACGACCAAAAACAATATGGTTCCCTCTCATGAAGACCATGAACCATAACCATGCCATCAGGACAGGAAACCGATAGTTCCTTTCATCTCCGGTATATACCTGAAAAGGCTCGCCCCTCTTCCACCCTAACCGATTCAATCACGTGAATGCCTCATAATGATCACTTCAATACAACTATAAGTTATTATTCTTTGCATGTTGCATGGTTGCTAAGTTCCTGTGGAAGGAAAATGGGTAATAATGCGGAATAAGGAATAGAGATATTGAGTTGTATGGTGAATACATTTGCAGTGCAATCAAGCGGTTGAATGTAGCGACACACTGTTACAAAGCAGCGACCAGAGTAATATTTCAGCCAATGGAATGATTCTGTGCATTTGCTGCCTGATGACAGTTGAGTGAGTTGAAGGTCGATTGACGGAGGGAGATATCATTCATGAAGTCACACAAACTTCCAGCGCAGTAGCTTGCAATTCTCGAAAAGTTTTCATCGTTAGCGCAGTCAAGCTTTGAGTAGAGCTAGAAAAAGTGTGTTACACGGTTCAAGCGGCCCTCAGCCAAGCATACACATTAAGAATTCATGCACACAGTAGTTTCTAGAGTGATTCCTCGCACCTAACGACTATTTTACTCAAGTGGTGCATATCCCTGACATTATTTCATCGATAATTTAAAAGGAAGTTGATGATTAGAATATGCCGTGTGTAGTAGTTTCTCAAACAGGATCTGTTGAAGGGGAGAGTGTGACGAATGAAGGTGGCTGGCCGAGAAACACAAGTGTTCCAGACGGCATATCCAAGTTGTTGCTTATCATTCTTCCTCGTTCTGAAATGATTCCGTTTACCAGCTTCAAACTTCTATTTCCCATCACGTTCTTTTTGTTCATGTTTTTTTTGTGTTAGATTAATGGCCAGATTATTCAAGTGATTGATCGGAAAGTGAAATGACTTTAACAAAGTGACATTGTTCTAGCCGTCAGCTGAGTCAATGGCTTCACCAGTAAGCAAGTTACGAGAGCCTTACCTCCCGGACAGATTGAGGTGAAGTGCCCCACCAATGGTTTGCATTGACGGCCTATCTGAAATGGGTTTGGTAAAGTAATGTAATTCCAGGTCGAATGCAAGGCAAGTCTTCCCTCGAGGGCGTTTCAGTTTGTTTTCATGAGAACAAAGGCTGATCATTGTGGCTAGCTAACGTGAGCTCTACTCCTGTTCTAGAGTTCGATAAGATATGCCTTAACAGCTTCCAGCTTTGTTCGCGGCACTTTTTTAATGCTGAAGGTAACGTTGGAATTCCTAATGGGGCGAGCTGAAGCACGACCGCAGATGTTGTGGTAAATAGCACAAAAATGTCCCTTGTCTCATCGGTACACATTCACCTACTTTGTTAATGTACCATGCCAGACCGAGAGGACAAGGTAAATAGACATAGAAGGATCGTGTTGGTTCCGACCACCTGATTGGACAGGAGCCAGCCATGTAATGGATTTTCACCCTGATGACTGATTTTTTATTGTACCATTAGAATTAATGAACGGTCAATCGATGCGTGACGTCAGCAGTGTTTACACTTCACATCATTAGTGATTGGATCATTTGCGACCTCGTTTTGGATGCGAGTGCATTATGGCTTTCAAGGGTACTTCTGAATGGTCTTTTACCGACGTGTTGAAATGCACGCATGTACAGTAATGTATGTATACCGCTTATTGCGGAAGAAAATCCCTTTTGACAGGCGCTTTAACAGTGAATAAACTACCAGGTGTGAGAGGGATAAAAGTCCTAGAGATGTAAGTCCGCATGGCTTTGTTAAAGGTGGTGGTCAGGGTTAACTGCGGGTTGATCGGGCAGTAAAACAGGGCCCGGACTTTGCTTCCAGGAGGCACCGATTATGATCCCTGTCACACCTGTATTCAAGAAAAATATAGTCGCTCAGATCTTTGTTTGAACAGATCGCTGTGGGTAAAAGGCCCTTCCACAGGATTGCTGCGGAAAATGAGAAGCCAGCAGGTCCGTTTCGTACCGTAACGACTTGGACACGAGTAGCCATTAAATTCGATACATTATTTGATAAAACTATTCCTTGTTACCGCGATGTTCTACAAAAGTAAACACGGACTCGTTCTCTATGTTGACTATATTAATTGCGGTCGGTTTGCTTTTGATAAACAAGACTGCTTCAAATATGGTTAGTTAATGGCTTTTATTCTGCTCAATTTGGCCTGCACTCATGGTGTCAGACTGAATGTGGATATTTCCTCCCGTGTAGCAATAACCTTCCAGCCAGACTCATAAGGGACTTGATAGCAGCCCGAGTCCATTGGATACCATTTTACTGAAGAGAATCTCAAATATTGAACAGGGATTTGACTGACGTCTGAGACAATACGTGTGGAGTTGGGTAAATTGCTTGTATTACGCAAAGATGAGGTGCCATTCGGAAGCAACAATGGGGCGCATACAAAAGGTTTGGATTCGGTATTGCTATGTAGTTGAATCTATATTGGCCAATCGGGGTTCTGTAAACACTATTTACAGCTAAACAGGACGGCAATATTTGAAGTTATTTCGAAAATCTGATGATTTTGTTCAGCGACGTATCGTTTTGATAGACGAATGGAAATGAGCCCAATGGATGATGACATCAGGACCTGACCAACCCTGTTATCTCTAGTGAATGGACCAGGAAAGAATAAAACATCATTAATGTATTTGTCTTTGTGGATAAGTGTCACCGTTACACTTCCATTATTTGGGCAAACACCGTCCGGGAATACTGATGGATGATAAATCAAGAGGATTTTATCACGTGTAGAAGGAAATTACTCGGTCATGATAGCCGTGTTATGAGCGCGTGATGTGAGCTGGTCACATGTCACTGGACTGCTTCATTGTTAAAGAAAGACCTGAGGGAAACACACTACATGTACCATCACCCGTTGACTTGTCGTGGCGTTGTGTTTCCACGACGTAACTTCAACAATGTCCGCCATTGTTGACGTCGACATCAAGACGCAAGCCGGGGGCAAAACGCGCAACAAACAGAACGATGTTACGTCATGGAAATGAGCGTAGGTGACGTCACTTTCGCTCTCAGGGATCTATTAAGAAGGGTAACCCGATCTCCTGAAACCCTCAGTAGGTTCACGATACGAATGATCGTCCAGGAAGGTGTCATATCCAAGTCACATGAGATTTGGAAGGCAGTCCTATGAGATCTCTCTCATATCTCAACGTACGTAGCATTACGTCTACGTTTCGGAACTGTAAGCTTGGCGCTAATTGGTTTACAGGCACGTGACTGACGGCGCGAAAGCATGGGTCTTTTGTTCAGTTAGGTCCTCCCGCTGATTGGTGGTGGCAGAGCGGTCAAGCGCGAGGCTCGTGTATTGTGAATAAAAAGAAGGCGGAGACATGATGGTGTCACAATAACGATCATTACAGGGGCCT
>NMRB01000471.1:141608-214768 GCA_002633025.1 Notospermus geniculatus
TATAAACTCATTTCCCTGTGTACTAATACATGACTCCATCAGTCAAAAAAACAAGCCCGACTTGAAAATTAATGACGCTAACAACCGCACGTCTGTTATCAAGAATATATAATCAGGAATTTTGGTTAACTGCTTTGATGGGGAGGAAGTTCTGCATTGTGCGAAAAGTAACGTGAAGTATAGCTTTTCGAGATCAGGCCAAACTATCCGAAGTGGGCGGAGAAAACGACCGACAGAAGGGATGAGGATGATTGATCACTTAGTTTGGTATGTATCTGTAGACGATCGAGTACAGGTCGGTTTAGTATTGATGCTCGTGGCAAAAAGTATCATCAGAAAAGGAAATGAAAATGAATTGATCATCTGAAGTATCCGGTTCATCTTTATTGTCAGGATTTCCCTCGAGGGAGGGAAAGTTCCACCGATGACTCGCCGCAAACCTCGGCTTTTATGATTTAATTTCTTTCTCTGTTCTCTGAGCCGGGGGCGGATGCTTAACAGGGATCGGCGCAAAACTTGTTTTGATTATAGCAAATGGCATTTCAAATCATTCCCAACAGCACAATACCACATCCCACGTGGACTCGGCCACATCCTAAAAACACGGGGAAGATACCAGTAAAAACGTGTGGTTGTGGGTACGAAATAGGAGATTAACCTTAAAGAGAATGGAAGATTTTACTGCCGTTAGAGGCCGCCTGTGAGCGGTCCTAGAACGTCACAAAATTGACGTCACAGACGTAAGCCATGGCCTCTACGTCATTATGCATGACGTTGTGGCGTGCATTTCTTCTCTGTGACGTCAAATTTCGTGACGTTCTACAACCGCTAACTAGTGGTGGCCTCTAACGGCAGTAAAGTCCCCCATTTTAAGAAGAGAGGGGTCAATGATTGCGTTGAGCTATTTGACCCTTTCAGACCTGTTGAAAGTGAAATAGTGACATGATCAAGCATCGAGTGTGGATATCCCGGTGTAATGTTTTTCACTGCCCCCCGTTTGCCAGTGCCTCCCAACAAAAGACAGACGGAATAAGCTGCGACGTGACAATGGGAGAGGCACTGATCAACATGTCTTTCTGATTTGAGTGTCCGCCGAACAATAAAGCGGGCATTGTCATACGGGAGGCATTCTCATACATTACACCTGGCACGGCAGGTTGCTCAATATTCGTATAGATACGTACAACATGGACTTGAAAGCGCCCCCTACTGAGCCCCAACGGTCGTTACCTGTGATGGCGACAGACGATGACTCACCGTGTCCACCGGGACAACCATCCTCCACGCTTTCATCTGGTTCACGGCGGTTTTATTGGATGTTTTATAATTTCAACCATAGTAAACAATAACTTCTGTAAATGTGATCTCAGTATTTCGTGTCTGGACTCAATTTTCAATATCGTTAATGAAAGATTTAGTGTTATTTGATGATAGTAGTCCATCAAACTCTGTATGGCGACCGATGAATAACCAATGAATGGAAAATAGGCGTCGGTGATTCAAAGAGCATAGAGAATAGGTGATTACCTGAACGTGAAAATGATCCATTGAAGAAGGAATCAAGAACAAAAAGGTTGAAGCAGACGATTGATTATTGAACAAAACTGATCGTGGAGATCGTCAGAAGGCACGCGTCATTCGTCATGATTCACATGTGCACACTCTTTCGTCACTCATTGCGTTACTGCATTTAGTGTCTGATCGATTGAGAACGTGGCCGTGATTGGCCAGTAAGGGACCTCCTGCAGTCATGGCCAAAGCCCTGTCTACCAATGGGCGCAGATGGCACTTAGAGTCGAACACAGATGCAGCGACATCAAGTCGGCAAACCTTCAAGTTCAAACTCTCGATGCACGTCAACTCTTTAAAAAAACGACGAAGCTTTGCTATCCCAGACAAATATTCCGAACTAGAATGTATGACATGTACCAATTGAAGCTCCGCCATCTCGATTCAGTAATGGAAAAATCATGTCGAGAGATCTTGATGGACATAACGCGGAGATTCGCATGACGGCAGCCACTTTTTCTGAGCAATTAATTTAGATGACATCGTATGGAGGGGTGCAGATGTAGGTATATAATTCTTGTTGAAGGAATGGAGGTCTTCATAGGGACCCGCGAGTCTCATGGTTTTTTTCTGGTTCAAATTATTAGTAAGTTCGAGAGGGAGTTTTTCGCGATTGATTTTGACATCAGGGCCGAAGCGCAGACATTTGCTCCGTGTAAACGTTTGCAAAATCGAGGGAAGGCACTGAAAGGGCCAAGCATCTTCGCTGTTTCCCAGTTTTACAATACTTCTCCTAAAGGTAGTAACATACTGCTGACAGTGACATGGTACAAAAATGATTCAATCCAGTGTCCGTCACGGAGTTGCATTCGTCACAAAGCCTGGCTGCAGCTTCCCCAATAATCAGTTTACAGCCAGACACAAGGTGACGGGAGTTCGATCGGTCGACCAATCCACCAACGATGCTATCATTGCAATTCAATTACGAAATGAAAGCTGTTGGAAGAGGCGATGTATCATATTGTATTGGACTAGCACACTGGGACACGATGATATATGCGGGACCCGAGATGGATGGCACTGATATGATAGAAACGTGACACGCATAGGGGGCCACGCACGGCACAAGTTCAACTATCTTTTCTACATCGTTTTCTACCGATCATCTCACAATTCAATGAGGACCCGCGCAACTTTTTATCTCAACAGGGCGGCGCTGTGAGCGGTTGACCGAAGGCGTCAAAAACAGCGTAGTGCAACAGGGTCCGAGACGTCAAAATGCTACAAATGCTCACAGCGCCTCCCAGTGGCGGTAGTTCCTCATTGTCTCAATGAGACTGAGTGTTACCTCGCAAAGGTACAAAAGATGGATACAGCCATATCTCGTGTTATCTCGACACCAAGAAACTCATTCCACTTTTTTCATCCAGATCTGTAGGTTTTCAATGTTATGCAACAATTCTCGGCAAAAATGAGAAATATTCGCCTCCCGCTGTGATAATCTCAAGGCTAATTTGATGAGATCGCTACTTGATGAACCGGAGGCAGTAAAAATTGCAAGGAATCCCCAGCGCCAATTTAACACGGCTACGCTGGTGAAATCCACATTGCTTTGCGCTTCAAATCCAACCTAAGTAGCAGGCAATGAAAAACGAGCAATACCCGTGCATTATTCAAGACTAGAGCATCTAATTCAATCTGAAGCCGTTATTTATAGATGAGTCATTAGGCGGTGGGTTGCTGCGGGATTACAGCCGCCATTTTGATTCTTTTCCGGAAATGATGTCATATTATATGCTGCGTAATTATATAAGAACGGTAACTGTGAACTTTCTGAATGATGCATCCAGATTCATTAGATACAAGTTTCCGGCCAGGACGACAACTTGTGTACGGCCAGGACGACAGACTGAAGTGTACGCAACTTATGGCCAGGGCGACAGACTGAAGTGTACGCAACTTATGGCCACGACGACAGACTGAAGTGTACGCAACTTATGGCCAGGACGACAGACTGAAGTGTACGCAACTTATGGCCAGGACGACAGACTGAAGTGTACGCAACTTATGGCCAGGACGACAGACTGAAGTGTACGCAACTTATGGCCAGGACGACAGACTCAAGTGTACGCAACTTATGGCCATGGCGACAAACTGAAGTGTACGCAACTTACGGCCAGGACGCCACACTCAAGTCTACGCAACTTGTGGAGACAACTTTTGCGGGTTCGCCCAGAAGACAATCCGTTGTCGAAATTGGTGTTGTTGGTTTTTATTCTGACTTCCGGGGTGCACACTCTAACAGAAACTGAGGAAAAGCAAGATACGGCCCCGGAAAGTCTATCTATATTCTACGGGCTGCTTTTAATCCCAGAAGAAATGATACTACGGCATGCTGTGAGGCAACTACTCACTTTGAGATGTTCTCGATATTTAGATAGGAATTTCAAAGACTATTATGCGGCTGGTAATCAGAATGAACTACGTGAGAGGAATATGGTCCAGGTGAAGACGAAACAATAGAGGTTGTCTTTCTGATCAGTGCTGGCTGTGCATACATCCCTAGGAGGACGTCAGGGCTGCTTGGAATGCGGGAGCAGTTGAAATGTTGTGTGATCTCAAACATTCGGGACAGAAGACATTTTTTGAAACTCCTTTGATGTACTCTAGTGAAGATGTATCCCGACACCAGCCGTCACAGCCATATTCCAATTCCAAAGGAGCCCAGAACCGTTTTTTCTTGGTCTGGATGAAGCCCAGCATGTGCTCTCTGCGCCTGAGGTCATAACAATCTTCCGCCTGATGGGGAACCCAGGTGTCCCTTTTACATGATTGCCGCTGCTGCATGTTTCTCTTCCCCTTATTGACCACCAGAATGTCCCTTCTGGTCCGCTAGACAGCTTGTAAGGTCCACTGCGCTATCTCATTATGGCTTGCTGATACAGTGCCGAGGATGTTAGCAAGTCGGGTCGTCTTCCCCCTCTGATTGTCTCCCCCAGTCCTGTGTTCCCTCAGATTACATGATATGACCGTTCGTCATGTAAATTGGTGAAGAAACTGACAAAATGATGTAGTAACAGATAAAGGCATTGCTGTCCGTCCGCTCTAAATGTTTCTAAAGTTACAGAATACATTGTAAAGATGTCCTGTCTGACTGTCTCAGACAACACAAGCAAAAAGAAATAAGATGGTTTTAATGTGATATTAGAGCAGGAAAATGAATTAAGATGGTGACGGTGGTTATATCCCGCGCGGATGAACCAAGATACAGACAACTGTAACCATTGTGAGTCAATGTAACGGGGCCTGGAGGAGACACCAGTATGACAAATGAATGTCTGTTTAGAAACCAAGTCTTCAAGATGATAATACGAGGCTGTGCTCTTGTCATTTATACAAGGCGTGCGGCGGGATGGTCGTAATGAAATTCTACTTTCGCTCACGAAATGACAGTAAGGATGGTGAACATGTAGTCTATCTAACGGATATTAGGATCACTTCATTGGGAAAGGAATTGATGAGAATGGCTCCGAGAGAACGCCCAGTCTTTAACCCCCTGGTCATTTATTGAGTCCTCAACGATATTGCCACGCAATAGCAGGCTATTGTATAGCGGACTTGCATTCCTGGGATTTTCTTCTCTCGTACACCGGATATGTCATGTAGACCATGTATTACAGTTTGCCTGCTAAGTAGATGGTGATTGGTTACAGTTCTGTGGCGTCATATGTCTCGCGCACTACCTGACCAATCAGGGATTACTTTCCAAGGCGATTTGTACTCTGCAACTTTGAGCTTACACAGCTCCGATCGTCTGAGGAATCGTTCGAACACCTTGGGGGGTCGAGAAGTCAGCGGTACTTGGACGCGAGAAAAATGCACAATTTGATCTGCTGCAGTGTGGAGACTGTCCTAGGGTCATAGCTCACCGTTTAAGCATCTTGATTTATTCTTTCCTCGTCTGACTGCTACACCAGGAAAGTAAAAGGACGAGGCAATACGTTTGAGCAGCATTGTTCAAATTGAAGAAGAAATATGGTAATCTGTTTAGATGATATGGATAAGCCGCAGTAATTCCCCATCGATGGGAATGTTGTCGTGATGAGCTGACACTCTGGGCTCCGGGTTCATCGTGATACAGGGGAGATAGGATGACGATGGAGGCTGGGAGAGCTCGTGATACAGGGGAGATAGGATGACGATGGAGGCTGGGAGAGCTCGTGATACAGGGGAGATAGGATGACGATGGAGGCTGGGAGAGCTTCTTTTACAAGTATAGATTAAACCTCCAAGGGTTTGTCAGAAATACTGAACATTCTTAAGGGAAGGAAGTCTGGGAGATGGTACCATAGAGGAATCAAACACAAAGGTTCAACTTACAAATTTAGTGTTTTATAAATGTCTGATTCCTTTACGAATTCTATATTGTAGGCATTCAAGATGACTGTTCAACCAAATGAACTGCTTTCACACGGAAATAGTCTCCGTGTTCAGACAAGTTGTTGAACGACTTCTCTTATTGCTCATTGTAAAAACTTGGAAAAGAAGCTAGTGACGATTTCTGTTCGGATTCAAGTTCCTTTGGGTTATCCTTAAAGAAAGTTTAAAGTAAAATCGATGAAGTATTATGATTAACTTGTTTCTTTGACATGTGATTCCCCGGAGAAACTCAAATTGAAATTGAGTGGCACGCACTTGGGAAATTCCATAATGAGTTACCGTGTTATTAGTCTCTGTTTCCTGTCGAGCCGAACAGCTTGATTCATTGAATTGAAAGTCAATCACTCAATCAGCCAGAGATGGGTGCATGATCAGCAACACGATCATAGGGACCGCGAATCACGTGATCAGAGGGCAGGAACATTGGGCAGTCAGCCTACAAGGCCTATCAAAGTCTCAAAATGCGCATATCAGAGCGACAGGTTTGCTCCCAAACACCTCTCACTACCTTTTCGGATATCCAGTGACAAGCAGTCCTGCCACATTTGGACACCTTTACGGCCTAGTGAGGGCTGCATAGATTGGCACAGAAAAGTGTATTCTACTTTGAAGCTTCCAAGTACTGTATTTCAATACTTTTGGGCGGGAAATCCTCTTGACAACAAGCTCTGAGCCCAAAAGAAATCCCTGCTGCAGCGGTTCGAGAATTTGGTGCGTATGTCTGTGAGACTCACGGGCTGTCAGAGGAGAGGAGACGGGCGATGTATAACTTGGAGAGGAACATCCATTTTAGGTTGATGAATACGTCTGTGGGAGAGCCACTTCCATAGCTGGAAGAACTATTACCTTCTCAGGTCAGTGACATACGAAAGTGGTCTGGCGATGATCAGATCGATGGGGGGGGGGGCCTCACCAGAGCCCTTAAACTAAACCGCGTTGATCTGAAGCCCTGCCCGCGACCTGGAGGAGCTGAACGGCCAGAATGTCCTTAAAAACGATGAAGAAGACCTCGCGCTTTCATGCGACACCTGTTGGAAAAGATCACAGCGAGAAACCTCTCCGTGACACTTCTTGCCAATCTTACCATCCACCAATCCTAATCTTACCATCCACCAATCCTAATCTTACCATCCACCAATCCTAATCTTACCATCCACCAATCCTAATCTTACCATCCACCAATCCTAATATTACCATCCACCAATCTTAATCTTACCATCCACCAATCTTAACCTAACTATCCACCAATCCAACTCTAGAATGGACATATGGACTCTTCGTGCAAATGCACGGAATCTAATTTACTTTTCATACATAAAAGTACAACGGACCTGGCAAGCCATCGGTCTATGGGAAACAGCGTGGGCTTCATGTGTACGAACATGTACGCGCGGTCTCACAAACCCCGCCACGATTTGCATCAGTACATGATTGATGCAAATAGAACTTTTCAGGGCCAACCCCGCGGGGCCCCATCCTACTATTGGATGAACTCAATGACAATACTGAATTGATGAGTTCGGATTAAGTTTCCAGTTAGTTGACCTGACGATCATGAGCCGAGCAGATAGGTCATCCCAGCGGACGGACTGGAAAAAGCATATCTTTGTGTTCGTTGATTGATGGCGAGAGACCGCGAGTGAGGAGTCGGTTCTTTCGACCCATCGGGCCTCCCGGCGTCATGTGGCGATTCTCTTTCAACATTCAACGGAAGGTCATCTGGAAAACCTGTTACAAGGATATGAAGTTTGTCTTTTCCGTCCGACGGTCAGTCTGTCCAACAGGAGCAGTCAGACTGTACATCATGCTTGTCGGACTGTACCAAGTCCTAGGAATGGAAATCGATCTAATCCAAATCCCATTGTCAACGGTTGGTCAGGGTACCGACATAATCCTTCACTAGGCTTAATCCACTGGGACAATAACACCGGACTTGGATTCCAGGAAGATTTTTTCCACATTTACAGACCTTACATCATGCAGATCAGACTGTACTCATGCAGGTCGTACTGAACATCATGCATGTTGAGCTATGCACCATGCGGATTAGACTTATGTCGGTTGTACACTAATACTAGTGTGCCACCGGCGAATTTCGGCCTGCGACAAGGGACGAATGAAAAATTCGTAGATCTTCGTAGACTGTCGTCTATGTTCGTCGTGATTCTCTGGCTCCATGATCCTATGCAAAACACATTAATGCTAAATATCGCAGCTTGTCGAGGGAATGTCGCAGACTTCAGATTCGCCCCTTGTCGTGGGAAAAAGTCGCCAGTGGGACACTAGTATTAGGATTTTTCTAGTACTTAAAAAATATAAATGGGCTTAATGGGTGGTCACAATGCCTTTCAGCAAGGCAATCGGTAGCCTTTGACCGAAATCACCCTTCATGAGCCTCATTTATAATTTTTAGTAAGAAAAATCCTAAGTGTACAACGGGCATTAATCACACAGGTCTGAGAATTCCATCACTGCTCGAACAGAAAAACATCACCTCGAGTGTGGTTGTTATGTCACGTCGACCGTATGTCAGCTTCCTTACCAACGAAAAAAAACTTATGAAATGTTCCCAAGGAAGAGAAAATTGAGTTATCGTAACTTCACTAGAAAAAGAATATCAAATCTGCGGATTGAATTACGGGTTTCCAAACAGCTTTGATTGGATTTTCCTTAATCGTTGTTTTTGTGGGCTACGTGGTGTCTGCTCAAATCTTCTCGTAATGCAGTGTCAGTGGAAGCTGGCTAGGGAAAGCAGGGCAGAAGAAAGTTCTTGTCCATTTCTTTTATCAGCTCCGACATGTTCGGAAGACCTGGCGAAGGACGCCCATTTCACCAACTTTCAGACAAGTTGAGAGGCATTGAATTTCGCTCATGGACAGAAATGTTTACTATATCCATTTCAGATCCATTAATTTTGAAAACGATGCTGTAAATAACCAAGCGCATGGATTGAAATCGGTCTGTTAACATCATCAATAATAGATTCGCTGATTCTGACATGACATGGAATCTGCCGCACTTCAATCATTAAAAAATATCCATATTTCTGCAGTTCACTTGTTTATGACCAACCTGCAGGCACCGTGCGACCCAAAGCCGACAGTTTAGCGTAGATTTATTTCAGATCAAGCTATCTAACGAACCAAATGGTAGTCAGATGAATAATAAGTATCCCCAAACATGAAAATGTCCGTGGGGTTGGAAAGTTTGACAGCATGTGGGTAACGACATACTGGGGCAAAAAAATATTCGGCCAGAAAGCTGCGATTACATAATAGATAGAAGTACACGCTCGCTGCACGGACACGGCGGTAAACAAAGGCTTCACGGTCGCGAACGCTTTCTATTGGTTGTGAAGATATTGTTGACCGCTGTGTCCGCGTGACGTGTACAGCGCTATGTATTCGAAGTCTTGGGGCCGAAGCTTGTGCACGCAGCTCAACGCAATAGACGTCAAACCAAAAATGAATCATTTTACTCCGTGAAAATCTTAAGGTTTGGATAGTGAGAAAGAGAATTGCAACCATCGTAAGAATTCTTGTTGCTCTCTCTGACATTTGGCGTGGTGTCATCGATCTTAAATCTCCGATTTTCAAATCATCTGATGCCAAAGCACTATTCTATGGATATAAATGAGTGACTGTCATTACACCAATTGCTTCTTACTCGTTTGAACTTTACTGATATAAGAGGAGTGCGATTAGAGAAGGGTTATTCGACTCGGAAGAGAAGACTTAATCTCATCACACCTACAAAACCAGCACAAACGTTTACTTCATTTCCTTTAAACGTTAAAGTTTAAATCTCCCTCATCGATTTATCGTTAATCTGTCAAAAGTTGGAAAAGTGACTGCTCGATTGACATTCTCCTAAAGACAGAGCACTTTTTCCACGAGAAAATCACGCAAAGGCAGCAGCTCAATACATCCGTTCACAATATCGAGGACTTGTCACATCAGCTTAAATCTTATTTTATTGATGTCGACTTAAAATGTCAAAGCGGAGATCTCTTCAAATGTACAAACTTCCATGTGTTCATTCTCAACCTCCAACTCCACTTTCTTCCAGACGGAAGTAATATCAGTGTATGGCTTCCTAGTTTACGGCTGTTCATATTGGTTCGATAGGGATATTGGTTTCTTTGTAACGTCAACCGAACCTTTGGTGGCAAGTGCTGATTTCGCACGCAATTGTTAAGACAAAAGACAAACGCAAGGCGGACTTTTTTGGATTCCACAAAGGTATTCTTGACAGTTCCAATGTTTTTGGAGACATACACCATGAGACACAAGCTGTACCTGGTTTGTGGAAAATCACTCATTTGTCCTTCGCTGGTTGTAATGATGGAGAAGATAAGTATATTAGCCAAAATATTGGATGGAAGCTGGTATCGCCATCCATAGGAACAGGATGGCACTACGGATTTGGGCCGAAAAATGTCGATCAAGCACCCTTCCTCCTCGCCCCCTCCCATCCTGACAAAAAAGCTAGCTACGGCCCTGCTGTACAGTTGGCTGTACTCTTACCCTTCAATGTTTAAGATGTCGATATGTGTAAACGGCCTTCGCAGCACAGTTCCCAAATACTAGGAAACGTTCCTCACGTTTCTCACTACCAATCGGTTGAGACTTGAGGGAAATTCCATCGAATATCACTATATAGACCAAACCAACATGGATATCCCCAGTCACTGGCGTGTGCTGCTAAAGAAAACGAGTAATCGTTTAGCCATCGAGAGAGAGAAAGAATCTCAAAGATGACACGGGGAGATTAGTGGCCAGATCGAATTGATCAGTTATAGATTATTGATACCGACATTCTGGTGGATGGCAATCAAAGATGAATTCATTTCTCTTCATATGCTGGCTTCCCACAGTTTATTAACTGATGCACTTTGAATTAGTGGGTTTGGTGTAAGGATAAGTTACGTTTCAGTGACGAAACTAGCTCTGATCGCTTACACCATTGAACAGGGGGAGGACCATGCTGAAAAGTCAGCAGTTTCGTGTACACCATATGAAACATACGGTGGTGATGGTGAAATGTCAGCAGTTTCATGTCCACCAGACGTGGGACGAGACGCCAGACCAAGGCGTGTCACACGAATTGGGGGAGAATTACGTGGGAGTAATGAAACACCATTTGAGTTCCATCAAGTTTCGTCAGCAAGCTTTTAAGATCACACCAGTGTACGATGAATTCTACGCACAAATCCTAAAATCTCCGACTTAACATATAAATATGATGATATGTGAATGATGACCATTCGTCTTGGTCCGTCCAAGCTGTCATATAAAGAATGGGTAATCTGGCTACACTAAACCTTCAGAAGATTTCTCATACACCGAGCCGTGACCATGCATTAGAAACAAGTATTGTAACGGCCATTCTCCATCTCATCATATCCCTCATATCAACCACGTGACACATCATATAGAACTTCGGGAATTAAAGGGCTCCAGTGAATACTGGAGACTGGCCCCTCTGCAGGCTGCATTCCCTGAAGCAATAGGAGGCGGAGGGAGGCCTAACCTTGCAGATCATCGGTCTAGACTAGTCTATAGGGTTATGTGTTTATGCATACATGTATTATGTAGATACAGGCGAAGTATGACACCGCTTGCCGTATTTGGATCATTGACGGTAGGTTCACCTATTTTATCGAGGTTCTTCACGTGACTGACGTCACATTTCCATGACGACACGATGCCGCCATATTGGCCGTCAAAATGTCAAGCGACGTCACGGCATGAACACAGCGTCAACATACAGATCGTGCCGTCAAAATGTCATCATGACGTACAGTTTTGACGTCGTCGCCGGCCATTTAATTTTGACGGCCAAAATGGCCGATTCTTTGCAGTCACGTGGCCGTGTGACGTCAGTGAAGAACCTCTATAATGTGCACAACGTCAGTCTTCACGTGACAAGTTGCTGCCATAGCGGCATCGTTGCAGCATTCCCCAGTTGTTGCACTTTCTGTTCATCAAATAAACATCGGCAGAACACAATGGTGAAGTCTAATGTTCTCCACAAAAACAAGATATTTATGAGGGTAACGGCTCACGAACCGATTCGCTGGAAAATAGTGAATTATTGCAAGTCGTAGCTGCAGGGCTACTTGAAGTGCTGAATCTAGAGATGGTTATGAATCATTTAGTATCCAGAAGAGGTTTTGTTGCATGTATTTACCGATAGAAAAGAACATAGGAAACACATTCAAATCACGTATGTAATGAACCACAGCATGTATTTTAGGGGACATTTCAAACGCCTAAATCAGCGTCGCCGCCAGCAACAAGCCATAATAATCATCATTGCGTTGCTGATGTTAAACAATAACCTTCGACCTTCACTGAACAAAGAGCCTGTGCACTGCCACCTTTGTGTGGACGTTAACGAAATCAACTACAGATTAAGCTCCACGCAACTGTCGTTTGATAACACCACACACCCAATATCCACCCGACTGGAAATCCATGCTGAACTGGGTTAAAAGGAACAACGTAAGTTATGGAGGTTTGGAATTCGTTCACCTCGTTGAGAATATCGATGAGGCCGATCCTAGTTCCACTGCTCCCGGCCACCACCCCGAAACCTATCCCATGTCGGGCACTACCATCTGATTCTCACCAGTCTATTTGGCCTCACGGACATCTAGCCTGGTTTGAATCCATCGCATTTCCCGCTTCTGAGGAGCTCAGAGCCTCAGCCAATCATCGGTGTGCGATGGCAAATCGACGTGCCAATCAAAATCCGTGTTACAATGCGTGCGTGAAGAGAAGAGAAAGTGCCGAACGGCGAGTTGCTTCACGAGTTGTGATTGGCTCGGAGGCGGGGTCATTTATAATTTATGCATTAACGCAAAAGATGACATGATTCGGACAAGGCTAAAGACGCAGTCGATGGCCTTGTTTGGACAAGATGGGTACTACAGGACACGAAATCTCCCATCACAGCTGGCATGACCCTATCACGAATTCCAGAACTAGGAGGGAACTTTCAGACATCAGACTTCGGATTTCTGATGAAATGAACATTGTCGGTGTTGACAGGATTATAGAGGTTCTTCACTGACGTCACAACGGTCACGTGACTGCAAAGAATCGGCCATGTTTGCCGCAAATAGCCGGCAACGACGTCAAAACTGTACGTCATGATGACATTTTGACGTCACGATCAGTATGTTGACGCTGTGTTCATGCCGTGATGTCGCTTGGCATTTTGACGGCCAATATGGCGGCATCGTGTCGTCATGGAAATGTGACGTCACGTGAAGAACCTGTATAGCCCCGAGCTTTGACTGGAAACAGATTGCTTTGGGCATGCAACAAAAGATGCCTTCAGCTGAATCAAGGTCCAACCGATTAACCATCAAAATGATTCCACAACATTATTCAAATTCGCCGTGAGATGGGAAAGAAGTGTTGTTTTGGATCAGACAGAGCTGAAATTCCCCCTAGAATCCGACATCACGTCGTTTTTTGTCAATCCATCCTCAAGTGTGGGATGCCAGGGCTAACGACAACAACAACCATCAAACCAGGCCCACGCTGATCTCTCGAGCAATCTGAACGTAATTGTTTAAACGAGACGCTCCCTCTAAAATCTCAACACAAACAGGAGTTACCACTTCGCTGAAGATTCGGCCTGATCAGGTCATTCCCCTCAGTGAAGGCTTACACGGGCAATTTCACCACAGACCCTCTTAATAACAGTGGGTTAATGAATAATTAATCCTGTAATCCCCTTCTTAATTAGCCTTGATAGAATCTTCCTCTCCTGCGCCGCCAACTCGTCCTGTTAGTGGTTAGTGATAAGCCTGCACGCAATTTCATTTCTAAAAGTCAGGCATGGCCCACATCGATAGCAACAACAATACACTAATTAGACCAATAACTGGTCTTTTTAAAAGAAATCAATGGCATCTCATTGGTAGTGGAAGAAATTAACAACAACATGGGCTCATCTCTAATTCTAGGACGCCTCTAGTGCATTTCAATTCAATTGAAGTCGAAAAATGTTGGGAAATTTGCGTTACGAGAGTGTCAAAGTACACATTGCCGATTTCATTTTGAAGTCAAGGGTCTTTTACCAATCTTGAGATGAGAATACACGTCAGTAATGATGTGACGAGTTCACCTGATCACGAAAATGTGGAATACGGTGGAGATGTCGACTCGTTTCTCTCGCCGATATCTGAGAATCACGCGGTTTCTCTCGCCGATATCTGAGAATCACGCGGTGGAGCCGATATCGGGGATCAAATGGCTCAGGAAAGTGGAGAACCAAACTTTCTTCACGAATCTGTCGACAGAGATGCAATCATGTCCACCGGCATCGAAATACAGACCAACATGCCGGGGAAGCCATCACTCTCTTTGTATATACTGAAATATTCGGAGGGCCAGACAAAAGAAAATGACTGTTCCATGAATTATGCATTGCTGAAGATGATTGCTGAAGGAAAGAGAAAGGCTGTGGTATCCCAGGGGGCGACAACGAGCGTCAGCATGTCCTTTGACTTAGGGCTCCGTCCACACGGGGGAGTTAGCTCACTTAATGAATAAGAGCAATCCAATAAGTATCTCTCATTTTTATTGACGATCTGAACTTTTTTCTTTTGGTGGCCGAAAATGGGCAGTTGCTGTCAGAACAGTGCAGACATTGTCGGTGTGATCGCTGGTCGGACCCCATCTTCGTGGGATAGATACGGCGACTTTCTTTGACTTGGCGGTTTTCTTGGGGGTCCGTCACTCCTTCTTGCGATACATTTGCCCAAACTTTATAGATTGGTAGTTTATCGTGAAGAAGTGACGTCCCATTTTAGCTGTAAATATCATAACCCATCATGTGATTCTTCGAACGTGACGTACACACGCTGAATTGTCATTGCCCGAATACCCAGTATTCGGCTTCACCTCAATGCATGCAGCTACATGGATACATAACAATTAAAAACCCGAGAGACGTCTTCAAATAAATTCACCGATTCTATGAGGAGTTGTAAGAAATGAAGTTGATTAGAATTTCAATCCACAGAACACACCAACATGCTGGGTTTAATAATTGTCAAGTGTTTTCCCATTTGCAAGCGAAGATGGCAAAATCAACGGGAGAAATTAACGACGGGCCAAAATGTCTCAAGTTATTTACGTCAATTACATCTTGTCGCCATTTTCATTGTCGCCTCGTGATTGGTTGTGACGTCATCAATTTAGGAAGAATGTGGCACAGATGGGGATGGTGTGCGAACAGGGTGCGGTTTTCGAGTTGGTTTTTTAACTATGAATGTTTAGCAGCAGCGACTTTCAACTTTACTTTTTAGATCGATCACAATTTCATTGATTTCTGGTAAACGTTTTGAACAAATTTCATATTCATTTGTAGTTTCTTGTGGTCTTTTCGGGGAATGCCCTGCCCAAGAATCCCATGCGGTTTTCAACCTGAGATATTCAGTTTCGATTTCAGTTTAACCAGACAATATATTATTGTACAGCAATACACTACATGGTACAGGGAAAACTGACGTAACGTTGGTTACATCTCCTTATCCCTATATGACACAAGACACCAACACAAATCGTTTAACAATACACTGATATCATGATCCAAGCTGAGGTGGAACAGATGTGATGATGGATGCCACACCTGCCTGAAGACGATGTGGAGGAAACGCTATGATTACCATGGGACATGATGCAATTTGTTTGGTAATTAATAGAAAATTGGAAACATCCATTTATTTATTAATGTATTAAGACCTGGAGTTTACACGAACCATTGCCGACATCCCGACGCCCTCCTACTGTGACTTCAAGACTCGCAAAACGAACTTTAGAATTTCTTCGAGAATTGTTCATTTTTTAAGGAAGCTGAAGAAAGGTTAGTCCGGATCAGCTCAGAGATAAATGTCACAATACTAGCAGCGATCGAATCCTCTCAATTGTGTTAGGATTTGTAATCCCCGTCTTATGCAATTCTTTATGCCAGCAGTTTTAACCCTCATTTAACAGATATGTCCGGTGAGTCAAGCCGTCTATGTCGGATTATAAAGTTTGATTGTTTGCTATTTATGAGCTGCTGTGGAGGCAGTGTCTAGGTAACACCGGGTACACAGCAGCATAAACTCATCCTGGAGAGCCAGCATCATCAACTATTGCTTCCTTGAAACGCCATTACATTGTGATTAAGTATCTCCTTCCTTGCCATTGTGGCTCCCTGGCAGCCGCTCGTGGTGTAATAGGAGGCCTTGTTAGTCTCCATTCATCCGATGGCTATTAAGCCGCCTAATGCATCTTGGAATAGTGTAGGACAGGCTCTTAGAATCCGCAGTCAAAGTGCAATTACAAGGTGAAGAACGTGAACAGGTTACTTATGGCTGGAGGTATTACTTAAGAAAACGGTGAGGTGGGACGGCGCGGCCCGGGATGACTCTGATGGGTTCTAACGAGAGAACGAGGGAGTGATTTCTGTTTTGGTAGAGGGTCAAATGTGGAAGAATCAGAACGAAGACAGAAGTGTAAGATTGTACTTCAGAAACACTTCACTTCCAATGCATTTTGAATGAAAAAAACTCACAAGACGTTCGATGATGGCGGCTGCTTTATGTCTGGTTGTCGAAGAATGGTAAGCGCAGGTTATTCTTGACCTCGAGTGAACTGATGATGTGTTCAACTAGTCACAAACCCTTACCATTGCGTGTCCGTGTTCAGGATAGTGTGACCGAGTCTTCCTTGGCCTCTGGTATCATCACCGATAAGCAACATAGTGATATTGCATCAAGGCCAGAATCTCGTTATGAGATCGAGGCGACTACAGCGCCTCTGCTGTAGAGAACGCTCATTAGCCATAGCTCGGACACGCATGCTCGGCTGAAGCTGCCTTGAAATTTGCCACCAAGCCATCGACCTCCCACTATCTGTCACGGTACGTTTTCCTCCCACGATAACACTCATAATCTACTAACTTAATCTCCCCTTCTGACCTTCAGCGCTTGATCCGATTGGCTGCCCCTTGTGACCTATTATAACGCCAGTGAAATCTCCTTATAAACATGCATAATTTAGTGCATCATTGCTTTTAGTGCTGCTTTATGACTCTCAGTGCCCGACCCTATGACTCACTGACTATTTAGTTCGACTCCTTGCCGCTAGGATGTCGAGCCTCGTCTCTGTCTTGGTGTGACTACGAACGGTAGCTTTTCCATACGCCACGAAATATCCGTCTGCCTACTGAGTGTTGTACTAATAGGCTCCGGTCTCCAGTGGTTTGAGTGACGTACTCTTCTCCTAGTACGAAATTTGTATACTCAAGGCGGCTTTTTGGTAATTTTCTCTGTCGTGTTCACGCTACTTAAGGAGCGAGAAGTTGGGTTTAGCTCTGTCGGCGCTCGTTAACTGATGGTTACACGCAAGTGTAACAACAAATGACTCACTGTAGGTTTGAAATGGTCAGTAAGGGAGATGAAGAAACAATCTACGGACAGTACCATCCCAAATGGGTTTTCCCTGAGTTGTGTCTAAACCGCAGAAGCTGAGCTGGAAAAGAGACAGTGCCGCCTTCCACATCAACATGCGATGGTCAAGAAACTGGGCCGAGGTGGGCCGGGCCGCAGCTGGTCTCCATAACAGAGGTAAACACTGCATTATGAGTCTCTGTCCTCCGCCATACGAGGACGAAGAAGGTCCAACATGTCGTAAAAACCAGACGGACCGACATGTCGCACCAACCCCATGTTCTCGATGCTGCTCCCGACCCCACTTTCAAATGTACATGAATACTGTTTTATACACTGTTATAACAAAGGAGATAGAGTGGGGTCACACCCGAAAAGTCCATCATAATTTTTTGGACCCTTCAGGCACCTGCCTAAGGCTGGTAGTGCGTAATAAAAACACCCTGTAAGATGTAAATGTGGGCTATAAAGATATAATTTGGGGTAGGTTATTCAGAATTGGCTCCTTTTGATCGGAGTAGTATATTTACATTGTCTGAGAACCAAAAATAAGGCGAGCACAAAAATCGACACACAATATAATGGCGGATGAAAGCTTAGAGGAATTCCTCTTATACACGTATATACATGATAGGCAATTTCCAGAGTGTTTGCGAATTTTCGACCCCAACCGGGGTCTTCTTCAGGCTGGAACTTTACAATACGAAACTCTAGAACAGCAACAGTCTGTTCTAGAGTTTCGGATTGTAAAGTTCCAGCCTGAAGAAGACCCCGGTTGGGGTCGAAAATTCGCAAACACTCTGGAAATTGCCTTTTTATTTATCATATATTGTGTGTCAATTTTTGTGCTTTTCATCTCTTTATATACATGATAGAGTTGTGTAATTTTTTTGATGGCTAAAACAAAAATTTTCTAATATTTTCTAACTTCTGATATCAAGTAACAAGACCAAGATTTACAGGATATCAAAACCTCCCCTCCCACCCTAACTTTTATACGTGATAAACTGACAGGAATTTTCAACCAGATGGCTTCAGGCTGGAACTTTACAATCTGAAACTCTAGAAAAGGGGTCATTTCTAGAGTTTCAGATTGTAAAGTTCCAGCCTGAGGAAGGCCCCGGTTGGGGTCGAAAATTTGCTAAATATTCTGGAAATTGACTATTATACTTTATTACATTGTCTGAGAAAATTGCAAATAAAAAGAATTAGAATGCCAATCGAGCCTGTGAAAATTTGAATCAACTCCTATTTGTAGTTTTTGAATTACATGTATTTGGCAAAATGTATGTACAGTCGATGTACAGGACGTGTACAGAAAATTTAATTGTGGACCCAGCCCTATAGTTCTTCGCACGGNCTCATGGCATGATCACATGACCGGTATCTCATACCGAGAGTTTCTCATTCACCTGTGGGTGTTCGCCATCAATTTACAGAATCAGGGGACATTGGACGAATTGTTGACACGCATATTATCAACATACAACCATTCTGGAGGCAGGAGAACCCAGCAATCATTACTGCCATCTTCTTCTGCAAGTCGTCGTCATTAAGTATGGACTGCCCATGACCTCTAAACAATTGGTTCGAAAAACCTTCAACGGCCCATTCAGAGTTCGTTGTTCCCTTTATACAAATGAGCAACTGTTCCTCAAATTGCTTGCTATTTTTGGACTTAGTGAGCAATAAAGACAAAAGACTCCCTAATCACTTCCAAGTTTTTTGGCTGACTGACTTCCTAAGGGCCGTGTGCTCCAGTCGGACTTTAGCCACACTTTCATCAAAGTCTGACTTTTCTCAATGCTTCAAGCATGGATCAAGTCTAACGTGAGCTAAACGTTAGGCTAAAGTCCGACCTTAGCATACGGCCTCGACTCTACGCCATTCAGAATGCCAGGCTGTTTGCGTCTTTTACGCGTGTACGTTTTGTAGCAGCGGATCACTTGGTCACATGATATTCTCTGCCAACGTTAAAAACAGCAAACTCGCATCATGCGGAAGTGACACTCTCCCAAAACACAGTGCAAGTACATGGCTTCACGCATCGATAACATGTCAAGCTCATGGTATAAATACACATATAAACTGTACCAGCGTGGTACACCGGTTTTCGGGTCTTCCTAACTCCATCACATCTCAGTTCACCGAGTTCATAATCATTGACACCTGGATATGACACGGTCGCCAGAATCTGACAGGTATTGATGTTCAATCGGGAGAAGTAACGATCTATGCATCCAATTCCGACACTTGACTGAGCAGGAATTCCCTACTTGCGCTGACAACGGGATATCTACCGGCAAAGATGATGCCATCATATCGACAGCTGGCATAGTAAAGCATTCATTACGATCTAAGAACTGCTGTGGGACATCCTGTCGAATTGTCCAATCAGCGACGCCGAATCCAGCATTACCGGGGCTGTTGTTGCTGATCAACGAATCGCATGAGCTGTTTTAGTGAATTTTCCTTCTAATTTGATTCGGAAGATGATGAATGTGTTGTGGATGGAGGAAGGTACGGCATCATTATAAGAACAGATTACCTCACTTACCATCGTCTGCGTTGAGAGAGGTGAGTCAAGTGAATGAGTAACTCATGTGAGATGACGAGCTAATTCTCCTCGTATATCAGTGAAGACACCAAAACATTTTTCTTAATGACTGACGCTGAGTGCTGCAGACTGAGGACTCAATTATGCTGTCATTTCAACGAGGAGGGGGAGTAAGGACGTGACAAGTCCTGACGGAAGTGTACACAGCTCTGAGGGGGTGACAGAAGGTTCCGTGATGACGTCAATGACGAGAAAAATTCTTACATCAGAAACCAAGGAACGAGATCATGATGGACTGGAGAGCAAAGAGGAACGAGGGTGCTTGATATGATGAGTGTTGAACTCGGAACACATTCTTCATACAGAACAAAATACAATGTAGGATCTTTTCAAAGTGTTGAACTCGGACCATCTTCATACAGAACGATATAGGCCTAGGAGTTCTTCACGTGACGTCACATTTCCATGACGACACGATGCCGCCATATTGGCCGCCAAAATGTCATGCGACGTCACGCCATGAACACAGCGTCAACACACAGATCGTGACGTCAAAATGTCAGGGTAGTTTTGTCGTCGTCGCCGGCCATTTGACGGCCAACATGGCCGATTCTTTGCAGTCACGTGACCATGTGACGTCAGTGAAGAACCTCTACATAAAGAATAACATGGAAGATGTAAAGATGTAACAACATGTTAGGAATAAATGAGCGTGTTTTAATCGATCGAACCCATTCACTTTGTAGTATATCCTCACAAACGCCTCACAAATACGTCATACAATATTATAGTTTCCAACGGGTATTGCGATGAGTTATGATGTTGAAATGCATTGTGTGGTGATAGGAAGGGTGATATAAGGACAGATGAAACTGTAGACACATTTAGAAACAAATTACATAATGTTTACTGCAGCAGATCCCGTTACTTTACCGAACAAGGTTATATCTCTGATGCTGAACGACAAGCCTCTGGCAGGATTCGTGGAGAATTTTGTGAATGAAAAATTTAACACCAACCGATGATCGTGAACACGAGAATGTATCGATCTGTATTGCTCGAGGGGAAATCTATTGATGTAACCTCATAGATACTTTGACAATGTGTGTTTCACACACTTTTTAATGCTCTGTTCAAATATCAGTTCTGGCTGAGTGTTTGTGACTCATTCTGCTCCACCTACATACCCCAGCACCCTAACTTATTTTACTTTGTCAGCACCAATTCACTGCTTTCGACAATTTCATTTTTCCTGCCTGATTCCTATTGTTAGTCCTGGGAACTCAATTAAGAATTCTGGTTTGTTCCACGGTATAGGATTTCATACGTTTGTCGTGACCTTTTTATAAACCTACGCCAATTCGTCAGTTAAGGTATTAGTCAATAATTACACAATATTTTGTCAATCATACCATTAAACAACAAATTTAACCACTTATTTTGTATAAAAGAACAAATTATAAGGCAGGCCTAAAGCCTCTCATGTTGTCAATCCAATTTTTCTGTGTTGCAAACATTTTCAGTCAACTGTGATATTATATATTGTCGACGGAATGGGGGCGGGGGGGGGGGGGTCCTAACTNGAATGGGGGGCGGGGGGGGGGGGTCCTAACTCTGAACAACCTTAAGCAAGGAGAAAGAGTGAGCAGGGACATGGGACGGAATGGGGGACAATAACCCCAATCGTCTGGAACACGGGATGAAGCGAATGAAGAGGACGACGTTGTCATTAGGTAGAGGTCAACATCCCGTTACTTCGGGTTACAGAACGACGATGTGTCCTCCATGACAAAGACCGACGACGTGAAGTCATCCTTTTTGGTTAATGCAGTTAGGTTGACGGAGAGAGCACTTAGAAAGTGGACTATTTGTCAGATAACCTGTTAAGTGATAGCTGGACATCCATTACGCATGTTACAGGGATATCACGCTCACTGCCACCGTGTTGAGTCCAGGAAACCCAACCATGCGTGTCGTGTTCGCGAATGTTTGGTTGCTAGGGCGCTAAACACGCCGGAAGCCAGATTTGTAGCCATGAAACATGTTTTATGCATCGTGACATTCGTATCCCGCGATCAGCGATTCAATCGATGGTGAAATCAAATAGATGAATGATATATTGTCGCAGGGAATTGTAATGATTCAGGAAAAGTATTGAGAGACTGTGAAACACCTGCAATCCTTCTACACTCGTTTCCACGACGTTACATCGTTCTGTTGAGTTGCGCGTTTTGCCTCCGGCTTTGCGTCATGGACG
Source organism: Notospermus geniculatus (assembly GCA_002633025.1). Taxonomy (NCBI): domain Eukaryota; kingdom Metazoa; phylum Nemertea; class Pilidiophora; order Heteronemertea; family Lineidae; genus Notospermus; species Notospermus geniculatus. Next base: position 163,830 of record NMRB01000471.1, read on the forward strand.
ACGTCAACAATGCATTTTGCCGCGGCTTTGCGTCATGATGTCGACGCCAGCAATGGCGGACATTGTTGAAGTTACGCCCTGGTAACAATGAATAGCTAGGATTTGAACGGACCGCCAAGCTAACTTCAGGGCCTTGCTGTTGCCGATCACTAGACACCCCAACAATCCTTCTACAGAGTAGCATTCTGTAAAGCTAAGGTTTGAAGGGACCAACAAGCTAACTTCATCAGGGCCATGTTGTTGCTGATCTTCAGGCAGAAGCCTTGACGACTTGATTTGAGTGTGGTTCGATTACTTTGAAGAGAGGAATCTTGCGACCTCGAGGAATCTACCAATAAACTGCATGCAGACTTCCACTCCATGCACCCCTCCTGTACATTCGACTATAGAATTTTCTAGCTAGCCTGTGTACATTGCATATTGTACATTTCACGTAGAAGACACATGTGCTAAGTGTCCAATTAGCCAGAACATGAGCAACCACAAGTTGCCGACGTTTAAGTGGTAACAGGATTACTTCCTCATGCATCCAATATGGCGGCCCCATGAGAACATGCCAATCTGCTAAGATGGCCTGCTACAAAGCTATTTAGACAAATGGTAAGCTGGATTACTGTGTGTACACAGTATGCAGTACATGTAATACACAAGCACAAAGCAGTGTCCTACAGGGACTATCGTCATCAAGTCAATGAGCAGCTTCTTTCTTTCTCATGCAACCTCGTTCTGGCTACAGTTCGTCATCTATGACAGGGATATTGTTCTTGCTTATGTTTTTACTTCTATTTTGCCCTTGGGTCCATCATAATATGATAAAGTGCTGAGAACGCATTGGAAGCGAGGAATGTGGTGATTGGTCTCCCAGCGCTTACCACAGAACACACGAACTCTTTCATGGCTTCAGGGAGCAACTGACAAAAGTACTCAACAACCATCAACGGCAGCAAGCGCCATTCAGAAACAAAAGGATTAAAATCCTAATATTTCACAAATTGGTATATTAATGCCACGGCTCAGCCTAGTCCTTTACGTTGCCTGCATATAACAAAGGCGCCCAGTTATGAAGTACATGACTGTGAAGTCAAGATATGGCTACACTGTTTGGAGGATCCGTGCGCATGTCTGTACCTGTCTGTAGTATCTAACAGTTCGGTGATTTTCATACCTAGCATATATCCGGTTTGTTTTTTAATCCTTTCGGAAATTATGTATTAGTCCTGACACCCATGACAAATATGAAGCAGATTGGTGCTTGACATCAGTTTTTTTCACGGCTAAAGAATGGATTAAGCATCCGAAATAATGCCGCCATGTACAATTCGCCGGAAATTGAATGTGTCGCTAATTCATCGTGATATGAGCTTTTCTTCTCCTTCTGTGGAAAATACTTTTCAAGTAAGGTTTGAATTGGCTCTCTCAAGCCATATCATGCCACTCTAAGATATTTTACCCTCCTCAGGTCCGTGCGGCACCACATTAATTTCCGCCGCAGGATATTGAATAAAATCTTTTTTTATTTTGATCTAGGCGTAAACCTTTTAAAGAAAATGGCGGAGATCGACGTAACCAATTATCATTAATGGAGAAGAAGAGGTTTCTTTATTGCCGATGGAAGCCATGCCAACAAACAATATAAAGAAACTGTCCTTGCTGACCAATGATATCAGGTCATCCTGAGCCCGAACTCATTCCCGAATGAACTCACGAAAAATCACGTTCCTTTCAAAGATTACTCCATGGTTTAAAAACAGACGTTTTCAGCTTTGCCAAAAAATACCAATTTCAAATTGCTGGAGCGAAGTTTGGTGCTCCAACCTTCAGTATCATGATAAAGCAATTGGAAAAACCCCTCAAGTCGTGTTCAACAAATATTGATATCGTATCCGCGTAATACAAGATTTGGAGTAGGCATGTTGCCCGTCTGATATCCTCGAGCTAATTTCGGTCAAGCCGCACAGATTAGCCTGACCAAGAAAGTAATTTGATTTGTTCTAGGCGATTTGCCAGCCAAGCTCCTCAGAATATCAATGTAATAAAAGTTAAATTATGCCCCAAAGAGACGGCTACCAAAGCTGTTCATCACACAAGTGTAGGCAAATAACAGCCGAGAGATCCTATACATATACTTTCAACTTGGACATGGACATGCGTGGGATTTTTTAGTGTTTTCGGGTCAAAACCGTAAAAATGCCACATTAGGCAGGCTGCATAATGAAGAGGCTGTCCTGGGTGGTGGACTCTTGACTCAGCAAGTCAATGGTTTAAACCTTTAGGCGTCAAACTCTCTGAGAATTAGATCAACGAAATCTTTAGCAACTTATCCAACCAAAAGGTATCAGTGAAAGCTGCTGTCTTCCTTTAATACATTCTGTGGCTGGTTTTTCACTGATGTCACAACGGTCACGTGACTTCAAAGAATCGGCCATATTGGCCGTCACATGGCCAGCGACGACGTCATAAGTATCACGTCATGACATTTTGACGCCAGGATCTGTGTGCTGACGCTGTGTTCATGCCGTAACGTCGCTTGACACTTTGACGGCCAATATGGCGTCATCGTGTCGTCATGGAAATGTGACGTCATGTGAAGAACCTCTACGAACTTGTATAATTGATACTTCATATACGCAATTCAGTGTGTCCACGAGATCGTTTGGGATGCCGGTCACGCATTTGGGGGCATTTCCTTTTAATTTCTTTTGTCCACAATTAGATTTGGCTTCAAACCTAATATACGGCGCCTACAACCAGCGCATGAACAATATGAAACGTTCTGATCAAAGAACACCGCGGCCATGAGTAACCAGACCCAGTGTGACGGCCGTAAACCACTTGTTGAAATCGGAGGTCGCCGATTGGACAAGCCTGCTGCTAGTATAATAGCGTTATTCTGATTGGCTAGTCATATCAAGAAACGTAACCAATCCCGCTGTGGTTACCTTCAGACACTTTACTCGGCCAGAAAATTTTCTGATTCACTTTGAAAATACAAAAGTAGTTCTTTATCACTGAAATCGACGGGGACACATATTTCGCATGCTTTCATTTTACGGCAAGTCTTGCTATTAAAATATTCATAGTCGCTATGTTCTAGAATAACTTGGTGAATACAGAGGCTTTCGGAAGAAATGAGAAAAGACTTGAGAAGGAGTGGATTGGTGAATTAGTAATGACTCCTGGACTCATGGAGTGCTATTTTCTCTGTGAAGGACATAAGCACGCCGTGATTTCAACAGATTGCTCTTGTGTTTATCGTCCACTTAAATCAGCTGTGAGATGGAAAGTTTGTAAAAGATGTGTGTCTGTTTGATGTGAGACCCGCCGGACAAAACATCATCACTCATAAACGGTCGACGGATTATTTTGTTGAAATGAACTCAGCGGGGAATCACTATTGCTTTGGTGAAAACAATAAAAGGAGCTGCGTCAAAATGTTCCAGATACGCCTGGAGACAATCCTTGGACTGGCCTGGATTGAAGAATGCTTTCCCTGTTCGCACATGACTTCTACCAGAAACAATAGAGGTTCTTCACTGACGTCACAACGGTAAAAAAACGGCCATGTTGGCCATCAAATGGCTGGCGGCGACGTCAAAACTATCACGTCATGACATTCTGACGTCACGATCTGTGTGTTGACGCTGTGTTCATGCCGTGACGTCGCTTGACATTTTGACGGCCAATATGGCGGCATCGTGTCGTCAATTAAATGTGGCGTCACGTTAACTTCTTCAAAATGCTCCAGAAACGCCTGTACTGGCGACATTCCTTGACTGGCCTGGATTGAAGAACGGTTCCCTTGTTCGCACATGACTTCCATCCAAAACAATAAGCAAAGTATTCTGCTTACACTCTGTTGTATCTTTCATTAAAACGTGTTTTGCATTGAAATCGTCTCAGCAACAACGATGAAATGCAAAAAGAAGTAATAAGTAGTCAAATGCTGGGTACTTATTTATGTGAACTGCTTTCGTTATTCGATCGAGAGCTGTCAAGTAGCCTAACAACAGAAGTAGGTTCAGTGAGTGCAGAATACCAACACGCCATACAAAACGTGATGAACTCAATAAGTCTTTCAAATATTCTAAAATGAAAGCGACACCGAACTCACAGGTGTCCATTTAAAGCAATTCTCTGATCGAGGTTCGGACCGATTTTCTCAATCACTCGTCTCTATGTGATCAAACAATCCCCGGCCCCAGAGCATATTGCCCGGGGGAGACATCGGGATATGTTTACACGAGAGCCGGCGCATTTCAATCTTCATCATTCTGTCATCAAAGTGGAATATAATGAGGATCGAACATGTCGACAGGATTACCTGGCTGATGTAATGGTCAGTCGAGTCCCATCGAGAGAGGTCTCTACAGTCCTGGCACATCTCCCAAAACACCGAAAATACCCGGGTGTTTGTTCTTGTCGCCAAAGGGTTTTGCTGCCAGTGTAGGCATATGATGTGTGGTCAAGCCTGTAGGCTTATGCACGGCACACCTACGTGTACATCCGCAGTGGCCAGAGTCTGCATGCAGTGAACAGCTACACGCCCCGTGTGGGATGCGAATGAACCCGCAGTATCCGCCTGATGAAGATTCCTCTGTGATTTAATATACGACCACCACCAACCTCAGGAGTTCTCTGATCCATGCACATCTTCGGAACACCCCGAGGGATATTTACTTATTCATACATATTCCTTTCCAAAAGAGTGTTTTATGATTTAGACTCTGTCTACCTCAGGCATAAAATAATTGAGCCAGGAATCAGTTCAGAACATCGACGGGAAGCAATCATTTACCAGTCCCCCATCGACTTGGGGAAGATGACCAACAGCATTTTTCTCAGACTTATGTCTTGGAATATGGCAAAATGAATCTTTAAACGCCATGCCTCCTGGGACTATAAACATTCTTCTTGTTTTGCGCACAAACGACTGAACAAGAAGGAGCAGAAGAGATTACGAAGATTGCACAATGAGCGGTAGGCCATGTTGGCCTACCGGAGCGGTCGGCCATGTTGGCCTACCGCTCATTGTGCATCTTCGAGTGGTCGCGTCATTTATATTAGCTTCCTGCGCTCTGATATCATTTTGAACTCTCCAAAAGTCCAGTTCCCAGCAATTTTGATCACCGACATCCACAAATTCAAATGTAGGGATGTTTATACGTGCATGCAAGTACATGTCCACGCCTGCACATGCACACTGACATGTACAAGCAGTGCATATACGCATATTGGCTCTTTCTACGGGCAGAGGTGCACGCCTGATGGGAAATTGAAAAGCAAAAGCCCACTTTGTAAAATTTTCAGTGTTTTCCATCCAAAGGTTGTTTCATGGCCTTTAGAATGAGCCGCTTGTGTGAACTTGGACACCAAGAACATGTACGCTCATGCACACAAACATGTACGCGTACGTTTATCTACACGTTGCCGTAAGTAGGCATGAACTGTTTGATAATCTGGCGCAATAGGAGCAATCAGCCGCGCTTATTGCTAACAGATGGCAGCACAGTCTTAGCGGACCAAATGTACAGGAAATCTATTATGATCGCTGCTCGATCGATAATGACTGGGTCCGCTAGATGCATTGAATTGGGCCCTAGTGACACCTAGTGGTCAACTCGCTGACAGCTCCTATTAGTTTGATTTTCCTGGAATAATGAGAAAAAAACGCACGATGTAATCTCCCATTCTGATCAAAATACCCGATAGACGCAGCGATTAGTGATAATAAAATGGATGGTATGATCAGATTGAGATATTAATCTGACGGTTTAATGATGAGTTATCCTGCCCCAAGACTATGAACGATGGTGCTTCTATTATAAAAATGGAAAGAATAACTTGATACATTTTGTCTTTCACAGATTAGAAAAAGTTGTAATCTAATGGATGTGCCGATAAAATCTGTTTCCTATTGATACCAGAACTGACTGTATTCTATTAGACATTGATCAAGCACGCCATTCTCTGGGTATGTTTGCCGCAAATATAATTTGTGGTTGCAGCCTCTGAGCACCTGTAAAACTTGAGCTGATAGTAAACTCAGACGAGAAACCAATTCATCAACCGAGAGACCACTTGAAACCTGATGCCTTCCTCTCGATCGAAAAGAAATAGTATGTTCTGCTAATTAGGTTTTCTTACGGTTATATTCCCGTGCACATCTCGGCATCCAGTGACGGCAGTCGGCATGGCCTGGGGTTGGTTTGCACAGCTCTAGACACGGTTGACATTGGATAGCCAACAGACAGAAGGATATTCAAATTATACATGGTTTTCTTTGAGTATGCTTTATTACCTTCGGAGGCTATCTATATCTCTATTATTGGATTTAACCCCTAAGGGTAGGCATCATAAACTCCGCCATCCAGGACATGTCTTGAGTCATGAGAAACCTGGGAGAACGTCATGAAAGTTGGAGACGAAACGTCAACAATGTCCGCCATTGCTGACGTCGCAATCATGACGCAAAGCCGGGCAAAATGCATTGCTGACGTCGTCCTATGACGCAAAGCTGGGGAATGCATTGTTGATGACGTCGTCCTTTGACGCAAAATGCGCAACCCAGCAGAACGACGTTACGTCGTGGAAAAGATGAACAGCCATGCAATTATACCATTTGAGTCCCTCAGCCGCAGTTGGTGAGGGGCGCCCACTCCATACCTCTTCTCCTCATGCTAATCTCAGTTACGCCCAAGACAAATCACAGAGTTCCGATTTGCATGAAGCTGGCTGTTTTACCAAATAAAACATCTTNTGCCGTAAGTAGGCATGAACTGTTTGATAATCTGGCGCAATTAGTTTGATTTTCCTGGAATAATGAGAAAAAAACGTACGATGTAATCTCCCACTCTGATCAAAATACCCGATAGACGCAGCGATTAGTGATAATAAAATGGATGGTATGATCAGATTGAGATATTAATCTGACGGTTTAATGATGAGTTATCCTGCCCCAAGACTACCAACGATGGTGCTTCTACTATAAAAATGGAAAGAATTACTTGATACATTTTGTCTTTCACAGATTAGAAAAAGTTGTAATCTAATGGATGTGCCGATAAAATCTGTTTCCTATTGATACCAGAACTGCCTGTATTCTATTAGACATTGATCAAGCACGCCATTCTCTGGGTATGTTTGCCGCAAATATAATTTGTGGTTGCAGCCTCTGAGCACCTGTAAAACTTGAGCTGATAGTAAACTCAGACGAGAAACCAATTCATCAACCGAGAGACCACTTGAAACCTGATGCCTTCCTCTCGATCGAAAAGAAATAGTATGTTCTGCTAATTAGGTTTTCTTACGGTTATATTCCCGTGCACATCTCGGCATCCAGTGACGGCAGCCGGCATGGCCTGGGGTTGGTTTGCACAGCTCTAGACACGGTTGACATTGGATAGCCAACAGACAGAAGGATATTCAAATTATACATGGTTTTCTTTGAGTATGCTTTATTACCTTCGGAGGCTATCTATATCTCTATTATTGGATTTAACCCCTAAGGGTAGGCATCATAAACTCCGCCATCCAGGACATGTCTTGAGTCCTGAGAAACCTGGGAGAACGTCATGAAAGTTGGAGACGAAACGTCAACAATGTCCGCCATTGCTGACGTCGCAATCATGACGCAAAGCCGGGCAAAATGCATTGCTGACGTCGTCCTATGACGCAAAGCTGGGGAATGCATTGTTGATGACGTCGTCCTTTGACGCAAAATGCGCAACCCAGCAGAACGACGTTACGTCGTGGAAAAGATGAACAGCCATGCAATTATACCATTTGAGTCCCTCAGCCGCAGTTGGTGAGGGGCGCCCACTCCATACCTCTTCTCCTCATGCTAATCTCAGTTACGCCCAAGACAAATCTCAGAGTTCCGATTTGCATGAAGCTGGCTGTTTTACCAAATAAAACATCTTTCTTGGTAATGTCAGATTCCACACTTGAGTGGCGTCACATCGGCAAGACGTAAAGAAAAATCCTTGCTTTTCTTATTGTCGGATCTTTTGTATCTTTAGATAATGGCCCCGCGTGGGTATGTAATGCATTGAACAAGTGGGAAACATGTAGTTGGTACTAAAGCGAGCAATGTAATGTATTTATTCATATTATCCTAACACAGTCCCCTGAGTGTCGTTACGATGTGTTCACCCACAAGCTCCAGCTCGCATCTAAAATGTCCTTTCCAACCCACTCTTGTATACTTCATATCTAAGTCAATAACCACATTGCATGTCCGACTTTAGGAATGAACGCCTTTCAGTGTAATTATAATGTGGCAAAGTTGCCAATACGTACTTGAATTAATTTCATCGAAAACGTTTCGTTAACGAGATAACACAAGGGTTATGTTTAATCAATATGGTGCAGAGTCAGAGGTACTCCGGTTAACTTGGTGTTGTCATGTCGGGTTAGGTTACAGCCAAAGGTGGGCGTGATTCTTTAGGTTAGCTGCTGCTCCATCGATATCCTTGAAAGGAACTCAAACAAATTTCATACAGCGACAGTTACAGTTCTAAACCAAAGTGGGACAAACGTGCAGAAACAGCCAACTTTTGCGGGTCTTTCGAAAAGACCAAAAGGGCATGCAACCCCACAATAGAGAAGAAATCAGCGAACAAGGGAGTTGATGACGTCACCGTATCTAGGCGATTAGTATGCAACTCTGGCCCCTAACAGCCATCATTAGGTAAAGACAAAGGCATGACTTCATCAGTGAGAGTTTCTGTATTCCATGCCAAGCTATCATTTTTTCCCGTTCATTGATTAACTGCCACTGATGGACGAAGTCGAATTAAAAGCATTAGCATGCTTTACAGCGAGAGGGGCATCGGTGACTAATTGAGCTATCTTCTTTAAACCGCTAACGCCACTCGTTCATCATCAGNCTCCGGTTAACTTGGTGTTGTCATGTCGGGTTAGGTTACAGCCAAAGGTGGGGCGTGATTCTTTAGGTTAGCTGCTGCTCCATCGATATCCTTGAAAGGAACTCAAACAAATTTCATACAGCGACAGTTACTGTTCTAAACCAAAGTGGGACAAACGTGCAGAAACAGCCAACTTTTGCGGGTCTTTCGAAAAGACCAAAAGGGCATGCAACCCCACAATAGAGAAGAAATCAGCGAACAAGGGAGTTGATGACGTCACCGTATCTAGGCGATTAGTATGCAACTCTGGCCCCTAACAGCCATCATTAGGTAAAGACAAAGGCATGACTTCATCAGTGAGAGTTTCTGTATTCCATGCCAAGCTATCATTTTTTCCCGTTCATTGATTAACTGCCACTGATGGACGAAGTCGAATTAAAAGCATTAGCATGCTTTACAGCGAGAGGGGCATCGGTGACTAATTGAGCTATCTTCTTTAAACCGCTAACGCCACTCGTTCATCATCAGAGCCAATGGTACTTTCCGCAGACATATCCCGAGAAAAATAGCTAAGTGCTCATAACGTTATGCTTATCGTCTACCATCGCATAAAAGACTAAAATCTGATTGAAAAGCTATTAGCTTTTTTATATTGAACATCTTTATTGGCATGTTAGAAGCATTTTTAATTGTGGTACATTTCAGTAAATAAATTGATTAAATTTCTTTTCTAAAAACCTGCCAATAAGTCAGTGTTATAATCACTTTGTAACGACTAACGTACACGCATCGTGGAGCGGTTCTTTCGAATTATTGGATCGTTAATCAGGTCAAAATAGTCCCCCAAAAAAGAAGGAAGCAGCAGATTTATGTTTGGTGTTTCTTAAAGGGGATGAATCAGACCCAGCAGTGACACCACACACAGTTTGTATCACCAATAACACTAGTAAGAAACTCTTTAAGTGATGATATTTCATCGGAGACCCGATTGGATCAAAAGGTATCTCTGGTCACATAACTTGAGGCTGTTATCACGTATCAAAGGCAAAAGGTGTTATACCTGAGGGTGTTATAGACACTCTTAGACCTTTACCTGTTGTCATGAACAACTATAATAGGTGTACACAATAGAAAATACATGTCATCAAAAAGCATCCGTCTGCTGAACTTATCATTGAAAACCAATAACGCCTATCCCAGCCCTCATGGTGTAGAACACTCGAAAAGTGAAATCTACATATTATCGACTCGTCGACACGGAAAGTGTGCGCTTAAAAGTTTTCTTGGGAAGCTCAGCACCTGGTTACATCAAGCATTCCACTTCTCCCTACCGCTATTCTCTCTCAGCCTGAGCTAGAATGCGATTGGTCAACTGCTCGAGCATTGACTACCGATACAGGCCAATATAGCGCTGCTTCCATTACAATGTTGCGTGTGGAGCAGAATAGTTAGATTCCAATCTGTTGTAATGAATCATGGCTTAGATATGATAAAGACCGAAGGAGTTAAAGAGATATAAGGTATTTCTGGTGACTCTTGTGCAGCCTGTAACTCATATGATCAATTATCGCATTATAACGCGGCTAGTGACCCACCAATACACAACAGCGCGGCTAGTTACCCACCATTACACAACAGTGCGGCTAGTTACCCGCCATTACACAACAGTGCGGCTAGTTACCCACCATAACACAACAGTGCGGCTAGTTACCCGCCATTACACAGCAGTGCGGCTAGTTACCCACCATTACACTATAGCGCCGCTAGTGACCCACCATCACACTATAATGCGGCTAGTTACCCACCATTACACTATAGTGCGGCAACTGATCAACTATCACACTAGTTTTTCCAGTGGTCAACCATCACACTAGTGTAACTAACACCTGAAAGAGCTTCTTGTAATAACTACATAACTTACATAATAGGCGTACTATCAAAGGCATTTTTCATCCTCCCCCATTAACTGAGAACTTCCGTTATATCAGCAGGTTAACTGAATACGGTCTGCCTCCCTCTTCACTAATGATAGGGATGGGCCAAGTAGGATGAGGGATCGATACCTAATGAATATATTGGATGGGATCCTGTCACACCACTGTTATTACTGCTCAGTTTATTTCCTAGTTATGGGTTCAATATTACTCTCAATATGTCAGTCATAAAACGGTTGTCAATTTCAAAAATTATCAGCGATCGTCTTCCTCAATTTGATAGTAGAATATTGTAGAACATTCTGGAAGTCACAAGTTCCGTTTTCAAAGGCAGTTTAAACTTTGAAACCAATCTAAATGTTATCATCCGTATCAATTGTTCTCACGGAAACAAACGAGGTAATGTACACACAGGTTAATACGAGAGCATTTCAGAGGGCGCAGTCCCAGTGTACAATGGAGAGAGCTTGCCTCGCCGGGACTCCGTGGCTGCAGCGAATAATGCGCAGTCTTCGTCTGTGTGCGTTTAAGAACACTAAAGCCACGTAGATTAAGAACCAAAGTCAGCAGCACACCAGGCGATATCGCAAGCGATCTAATCGTCACCGATCTTCTCGCCAGCCACCGAAGACTAGGCGATATCGGTTTTGGTATTGTTTGATAATCACGGGCGAGCATCGTTTGGGAGAAGATTCCACGCATTGCTGTCCAGAGCACACCTGGCGTCAGGAGCCGACCGCTGCTCTATCGCCTGGTGTGCTGCTGCCGACGTGTAACAAACGGGAAGATGAAGAATGAAACAATCGCGTATTTTTTTCTCACAATGTTTTCAAAACAATGAAAATCAATAGAGGTTCTTTAACTTCCTGACGATTATTTTCGGATACAATCGACAACATCTCTTTGAATAATCATACCCAGCTTCCATTGAAATCGATTTAGTTTAAAGATTATATTGCGCAGTACAATAAATTATATTCGTTTGCCGATAATGTCAGAAAATACGGCGTTTTTTTTCATTAAGTGCACCGTTGACATTTCTCATCCATAGTATCAACGCAATAATAGGATACCTTTTATTAAGTACTCAAGTATGACGCGACTTTAAAATGCCAAGTGTTCTGTCCGTCCCACTCTGACCTTTGTCCAGCCCACAGCTTCCTCCGTCAAGATGACAAGGAGTTAGGTGCACTTGGGTCGTGGTTTCCACGCCGACTAACATCCGCAGTGTAAACAGTTACCCGAGATAAAAACCAACTTAGATGGCTCATCTATCTCGCCACACGTTGGTCAAGTAACTGAAGAGAACGACCTTTTTTGCTTGTGGCCACAGCAAACGGAAATTCATCTCCCCCACTGAAAAACATCTTCAAGAATCCACGTACTGTATAGTAGTGAGACCATTCTTCCACAAAGACTGAATGTTCATACTTTAAAGTTTATGACAAACAATGAAGACAATAATGGTCTAATATTTTGTCTAATTAATAGCTGGATATGAAGGTGTGATGACGACAAGGACATCCGCACGGGGAGGCTGACAAGCTGTTGTAGCATGATTGAGTAGCAGACAGGGTGACTACTGATGACATACCTGGGGAACAACCTGTCACAACCTCATCACATCTCTCCCAGATGAGCAATGAGACCATGTACCCCGAGTGTCATTTTAATTATGATATAACAGTCGACATGACTAACCGGTGAACTTGAAGCTAACTGCATAGCGCTCTGAGGAGCGGGTCAGTGGAAAGGTTGGTGTTGGCGCCGAGGGGGGGGGGGCGGGGGACGGGGGGGAACTCGACGGAAAGATTGGTGTCGGTAAACGAGTCACCGGAAAGGGGGTGACCGGGTTAACAGCTAGGCTGGTGTCGGGGAGGGGTCAAGAGAGGTTGCAATGGTGTCGGCGATGCGATGAATTCAAGCACAGGACCTGGCAAGTCGAGACCATCTCACCGTCTGCACAGTACCGTGGCTGGAAAATATATTTATTTTTTTCTGAATATTTATTTTTTTTTCTAAATTATTATTTTTCATTCTAAATTCGATTTTTTCAATATCCGCCGCATGACGAAAATTATTTCCACCATGCCCATAATTATTCCCACCGTGCCCATGATTATTACCACCGCCTGGCGAAAATTATTACCACCTCGCCCATAATTATTTCCACCGCCTGGCGGAAATTACTTACCGCCCATTGGTTGAGGAAATGAATATCAAGGAAATAATTATGGGCGAGGTGGAAATAATTTTCGCCAGGTGGCGGAAATAATTATGGGCACGGCGGAAATAATTTTCGCCAGGCGGTGGAAATAATTATGGGCGAGGTGGAAATAATTTTCGCCAGGTGGCGGAAATAATTATGGGCACGGCGGAAATAATTTTCGCCAGGCGGCGGAAATAATTATGGGCGAGGTGGAAATAATTTTCGCCAGGTGGCGGAAATAATTATGGCCATGGTGGAAATAATTTTCGCAATGCGGCGGAAATTGAAAAAATCGAATTTAGAATGAAAAATAATAATTTAGAAAAAAAATAAATATTCAGAAAAAAAATAAATATGATACTTTCCAGCCACGGTAGGCACAGTCCTGTTTAACTAAATAAAAAGTATCATTCACGTCAGCTCAGTCTGGTCATATTGCAGGTTCTCACATTACGCTGACTGCACATGCTGGCAGCTGTGTGTCATTCCCTTGTGACTTGCCTCTTGTGAGACATCTAAAATAATCTGTGGTTGGTCAGCTTTGTGTAAAACATTGTTGTTTTACATGAGACTTGCAGATAATAACATGAAGAGTTAATATCCGGAGACAAGGCACCCTGTACAAGAAGACAGCTTAGTCGGATTACACGACATCATGGCCAAGTAATCGGATTAGTTCGTCAACTTCCGTTGACCAATCGGGTGTTCTCATCATCACGATAACGTAATCATGTTGATTAGTGATATGATGATGATTGATTGGTGGTGATATCATCACGTGATCTAGTCACTTTGCCAGAGGTGAACGACCCCCTCCGATGTTCGAAGCAGTAAGAGCATGCAGGAGGAGCGGACGGTCCACTTTCGCAAGCCTAGTGATGGCTGGCACGTCTTTCTGTACAACACTGTGATATCCAACATAGAGCACAAAAAAATGACACACAAAATGATAGTAAACGTAAAGAAATTCGGATACGACTTTACGTTTACTAGGCTAAAACCTGTGACGTGTGATCACCACGTGACCGCATAAACCTGTGACGTGTGATCACCACGTGACCGCATAAACCTGTGACGTGTGATCACCACGTGACCGCACAATACTGTGACGTGCACTCACCACGTGACCGCATAAAACTGTGACAGAGCGATAGATCCAGGCATGGAATGAGCCAAGCAGGGCTACCCTCTCTGGCCGCTCCCTTTCCGTCACCTACCTTGCGCTGGGGGCCGAACCTTTTAAAACTAAGTATGTTGACCTGTCAGTTTCAGACGTGGTCTCCTTTATTTACGATGAGATTATTGACTCGTTGCCTCAGGCGTGGTCTTCAGGTTGCAGAGGAGATTAAACACAAGCTTTCAACGTTTAATGTTTATATGCGCCATGCATGGCTTGGTCACTTTTTTCATTTTCAGCTCATCGTTTAACACTGGTCGAATTCATATCGCTGTTTAGCGGATGAGAGTCAGGCCAGAGCTGTGACCCTGTCGCCGGTCTTCGCGTGAAACCACCACCTGGATACTCAATGAGGCGGTATGGCGAGCCTCGATTGCGTCACCAGTAGAACCAATGATAATCAGCCAAATAGGATGAGGTATCTTCCTGCTCAGGCTCAATAATCGCCTGTCGCACACGGTGTGTCATTTGAACGGCCGGGTAGCCTTTTACCATGGATCCATTACTCCACCACGAAAGTCGTGAAAAACACACATGTGCTGCTCGAAACAGGTTAGGGAGGTAAAGAAATCAAACGATAAACGTAAACGTTAACGACAACGATATTTTTGTACCGAAAATGCAATATAAAATCTGGCGAATATGTAGTATGAAAAATAACGTTGTCGTAATGTTAACGTTTATCGTTTGATTTCTAAAACCTCCGTAATTTTTTCCCATAAACCAACTTATGAAGCATTTCGACTGAAAACATTCTTTCAGTGTTGAACCTTTTGTAGACATCTATTGTGATTCGTTTGAAATGAAGTGTGAAATGTGTTATTGTATCATCATTTGTTAGGTCAACATTAGATTACTATAGAAGAGTGTAGGCGCCTAGAAAGAGGAGGTATCAATTGTTACAACTGCGTTTGAATCCAAAAACGGGCCTTTGATTTTGCGATCTGGCGCTATGACAAACCTTTAATAAGCATCAGACAAGGACTATGAATACCATGGATTTGATTTTCCAATAAAAGTTTAACGGTTGTAACAATATTTCGACTGATTTTGATGAAACCTGGTTTGTTTAAAAGTAGACTTATTATATCCTGGGAATCCAGGGTTTACCCACATTGGAAACATTTCTTCAAAATATTGCACTCAAATTTAACTTTCAGGTAAATTTCGTCCGACTGTTTGTTCTGTGTAGAGGTTCTTTACGTGACGTCACATTTCCATGACAACACTATGCCGCCATATTGGCCGTCAAATTTTCATGCGACGTCATGAACACAGCGCCAACACACAGGTCGTGACGTCAAAATGGCATGACGTAATAGTAGTGACGTCGTCGCCGGCCATTTGACGGCCAACATGGCCGATTCATTGCAGTCACGTGACCGTTGTGACGTCAGTGAAGAACTTGAATAGTCCAACACTGAACACGGCATGACTTCCACCCAATCCAACAATATATGCAGCAAAGAAATGGGTATCGGTGGCTACTGATCAGCTTTGTATATGGCATGGTACAGAGAGTTACAGGTTCGCAGAAAAAGATACATTCTATATCGACGTGTTGCTGAGGTTATCTTAAAATAACGTGTCGTCTGTTTTATTTTTGTTGCTTTTTAGTGCAATAATTAACGGAAAACCTGGTAACGATTGGAAAACAAACAGAACAGTGAGCAGCCTAGTCATACAGGCAATATTGGTACATGTAAGTATAAAAAACAAACTGAGATGTTGTACTTTAGACGGAATGGCAAAGGTCGGACTGATCAAGGTTATAATGGTCTCAGTAAAACCAATCCTTCAAACTAAACTTTCTGTTTCTATGTTTTATCCCAACTGTCAATGGTACATTTCAAAATAACAAGAGACACCTTAACTTCTAATACTCTGCTTCGGAAATCCAAGGAATCGGAATGTTGTCGTAGTACGCCACGCCCGTCCTGCAGCTTGGCTACGTTTTGGAGGCAAGTGTGATCCCCTGTGTCACCGACATGGTAACTCATGGTGGAAGACCTCGTCAGCAGTTTCATAATCTGACCTAGGTCCTGCATGTTCTTGCCTGTTCTCCCCTGACCCCTAGGTCCTGCATGTTCTTGCCTGTTCTCCCCTGACCCCTAGGTCCTGCATGTTCTTGCCTGTTCTCCCCTGACCCCTATTCCCCCTTCCACACATGATGTGGAGCCCAAACCATTGATTTCTCCATCTGTTCATGTCATGTTTCCTATAACACCATATGTTCTATCGACACTTACAGCTCGGCGCCTCGGAGAATGTCCCCCTAGAGATGTACTCAAAAGGATTAATAAAAAAGACAATTCTAAGAACTGCAGTGTTGAGCAGCTGTCTTGAAGAACTCGAGTCTGGACTCGTTGAAAAACATGTAACCACACCGTCAACAAAGTCCTAGCCGTCCTTTGCTGTTCACCTGCCGAGTCCGTATTTTGTGTGGGACACTTTTTTGAAACTGCACAGAAACTGATGACGTCACGACTCCATATTTTGGAATCCACGATGACGTCACGACACCACATTTTGGCATCAATGAAGGCATCGTATGCAAATGGACGAAATGAAAAGAAGATTATTCTCAGGACCTGCGTGAGACTACTGACTCCAGCGATTTCCTCCAAAGGTTACACCATGGAGGAATTATATTCCATGGTTACACTTATGGTTAACCTCATCAATCCGCCTACCTTCAAGCCTGGCATTTACTTTTCCGTCAAAAATAGCGCGTAATACAAATAACGATATATTTTCTGATTCAATAGTTGGAATGGATTGAAGACGAACCATCATGTTACATCCGGCATATCATTTCATTTCTTTACTCTGTGTATTGTTTGCTGGTGTTGTAATAGTTCTTGCTCTTCTGTGTTCAACGAGCCATTGTAGAAAATAGAATTAGTAAGATGGGATTCCATACAGCAGACCTTTTTCAATGGAACTCAACGATAATCCAGGTGAACAAACCACAATGTGCATATCCGGTCAACTCTCATCCCAACATTTTGTTCGGTTGTTGGCCACGTCGAGAGATTGTTGTAAATCCAACTTGCCTATGAATTAAAACATTAGAAGCGGAATTTTCTGTTTCCATACGTATTCTTCTCTTGCGTGTTTAAGTGCAAAATGACAAATTCAAAATTCAAAATAGTTTATTGCACAGCAGGTAAACAAAATGTCTACGTGGTAATGAGAAGCAATAAACGTCAGTGCAAAACAAGGTGTAACATGATAGACAAAGGCAAAGAGGAAAAGAGCTTTGGACAGCAAAAGTCAGACTGATATGTTCGAACATTCGACCAGTGCACTCAAACCTCTCCTTCACTACACGCCAACCTTTTGCCTTCAAGAGAGAGCGCATATCTTTGCGACCACAGACAGAGCATTCACATTTTGCCGTCGATATTTCATTCATTTTGTTGGTCAATGTTCTCATAGTTTCCCGTCAAGTCAACAGCCATTTTACCCATCGTTCTTGGCACCAGTTGCCGACCACACAGCCCTGTACGCTCCACCAAACTGTAAACCAAATCTCGTCATTCATTTTGCACAATGCGGTTTCTTGTCACACATCGGATTTTCATCCACATTTTATCATTCCGCTATGTTCTACCATAAAACATTAAAAAAGTAACGAATGAATTCTCCCCGTGGCACCATGTGCGAGATCGCCCCGGCCCTGTCAGGAACACTTAAATTGGAAATGCTTTGAAACTGCACGGGAGAGTAGGCCAGGCTCTTACGGGAATCTCTCACCATCCCGGACAATAACCCGAAATAAATAACGTCGCCAACAGCGAGATGGTGCACGCCATCTGCGACTTATCAATTTAACAAGAGGACAAGTCAGATTATCCCGATGGGGAGTTCAAACAGTTACAACAACAGCGTTTCACATCATTTCAATTTGCTCCGCTGCGGGAAGGGAGTTTTATATTCAAGGGTATCAGCAAGGGAGAAGAGAACATGGTAACTCATGAAGTACTCCAAGTTCAACTCGGTGTTCAGTTTGTAAGCATCCCTTGACACAGTTTGTGACCTTGGCTAACCACTTTTGGTGTATATTCAAGGTCAAGGACAGAGCGATCCTTTACCATTCACAGCTTTTAATGGAAATTAATCGAGGCAGAGCGTATCAAGGGAGGTTTGGTAAAAGGCCGTGCCATGCATGTTGCAGTTGTGACCAGAACCACTGATGAAGTAGCTTTCCATCGTCCACGTGGCTCAATGAGTCAACGACATACCCCTCTCTGTTGATTAGCTGAGGAATTTGCTGATATGAGACCAACACATGTCCTGTTGGCGACCTACACNCCCCCCCCCCCCCTCAAGAAGAGGAACGAACGAACTGAACTAGTTCGCCATTGTTTAATGCTTTTTTTTGTTTTATGCTTTTTTTGTAGTCTTGCCCTAAAATGTCATACATCAGTGCAATAGTGCACGATGTGTTCCTATACCTCGGCGGGCATTTCCAGCTAAGGCTCAGGTTATGGCACAGTCTCCCCCAACTCACCGATGGGGATATGATAAGTGTCTGAATAATTTATGAACCGCTGGCTCTTGATGGAAACTTGATGAGAGTCATTGGTGAAATGCGTGTACCGGCATACCAGCAATGTGTACGGCGGAGTGGTGTACAGGGTGAGGCAGGAACACAAGTGGGCCGACTTCAGGTGAAGGAAACCACATACAGCGAGTACGAGCAGCTAGGAATACAGCGAAGGGTCGAATTCTTGAAAGATATGGTCAATTTTTCCTGCAACAGAGGTCACACTTCTCTGACGACACGATGACGCCATATTGGCCGTCAAAATGTCAAGCGGCGTCACGGCATGAACACAGCGTCAACACAAAGATCGTGACGTCAAAATGTCATGACGCGACAGTTTTGACGTCGTCGGCGTGGCCAACATGGCCGATACTTTTCAGTCACGTAAAAGTTGTGACATCAGTGTCGAACCTCTACAGACTAAGTTTCGTGTTATTACACCTTACGTTTCAATCGATCTCGGCAAATAATGTGCCTTTAAACAGAATTCACGCGTTTCTTATAGTTCTTAGACCCCTCAGGTGCTGCAGCACGCCTCAGGCTCAGGAGTAAGTGAAACATAATCAAATAAAACGTTCTGTAACAGACTCCATGATGGCTGTGTCCGACTATGAACGAACTTACACCGACCTCGAACAGGGCCAGCACTATCCTGTCAAAATCAATCAGTTCTCACGATCAGTTTCTGGGCACCAACAATATTAGAGCTACCACCATTAGGATGGTAAGCACTTGCTTCCTCCTTTCTATCATAACTGATTCTCGAACCTGCTGCAGCTTTGAACCCCTCAGTAAGGGTTCGGAGTCATCTGAAGAATAGCAAACGATGCAACAAATAGGACGTGCTCTGTCAGAATACGGACACACCAGACATAACCAACCGATCGTTTTATCCGGATTAGGTTCCATCAAATATGGCAAAGGTCCTGCTCCAATAACAATATGTGTTTGGCAGGTCTGGTGGACATCTCACGATAGTCGGATCACCCATGGCTGGTGAATAATCCAGGCAGAGCACTTGCGATATTTCCCTGAGGAACAGCAAATAATTGGCCAGGATTGCACTCTTCACAAGATCGCCATGCATAAATTGTCCGCCGATGATCATTGTGGTCCTGGTTAAGAAAATCCACCACCGTACATCACGACCACGAACTGTAGTGATCGGGTTCTTTTTTACAAGGCACGGTTCTGAAGAAATGTCGGCCGATGTTTCTACACAAGATGACTTTCATACATTTTGAAGGAAATCTACGCATTTTTCATTCACTTCGCCTCTTATTTTTGTTTTCCTTGGACCAAAAAGAACATTTCAACACGTGTACATTGTTATACACGCGCTCAACATTGCTCAACTTCGGTGACAAGATCATTCGCACCAATAGGAGTCCAATGGGGAAGGGAATCCTTCTCATTGGTCAGATGGATTCAGCCGTCCTTGGGACAAGAACACCAGAGAAATCTGTAGATAAGACAGTTCCTCACTAAGGCTTCTTCCAGTTGATGACATTCGAACCTCTTGGACAGCGTCTTTGGCCAGATTCGTTTGTAGGACAAGAACGACACAGGAGTCGGTGGGAATCAAGAGTTCCTAACTGAGGCGCCCAGTGGATGATTCTAGAACCTCTCAAAGAATGACCTTTATCATGATACCTTCTTGGAGAACCATCCTCCCCGCTGTGAATATTTTTCATTCCTTTCAAGAGATCCTTCTTTAGCTTCTAGCAAGGGTCTCACTATCTGTTCCTTCTTCTGAACAACAGCGGATGAAGAGAGGGTTGGTACCAACATCTGGCCAATCACAGTGTTGCACTTCGTGTACAATCATGATTGTATTTGCATGCCAACAACATCTGCTCTGGTTTTTGAACAGAGAAATCGTGTTTTTTCAGTTCTACTCCAGGGAATGGCTATTCCTTCGGTGGTACTAGACTCGAGACAGTTCGTGACGAGTGCTGCCGAGAAGTCCGAAGTACGGTCTGCTCCGTCTATATAGATGAAGTGTGGGTGACTGACCGGGCAGACTTCATAACCAACGTCCTGATTCTATAGCTAAGTACTGACTACACAAGCAAGTCCCACCACATGGTAGTGAATCACTGGTCGGTCTCCTTCTCATAGGCTCCCAAACGTTAACGTAATGTTTGCTTTACAAAATGATAACATCATTTGTCGACATTTGCAAACATGGAAATCAGGTTTGGGGAAGCATTGGTCCCCAAAGTCACTCAACCTTCATAAATATCCCATTTATTTTGTAACATTACTAGTTTCCATTAGTGCTGTGATGGGGCATCTCTGTCTAGACAATAACACCAGCAACACCGATGTTGGAGCCAACCCAAGGTGAACCAGCAGCTCTGTACATTCATACACAGCGTTACATGCGAAGTCTACATGGAAAGTTTACAAATATGGATATGAAACAGAAATAAGATAGGTTCATCTCACGTTCATGATGGCTTCATGGAGTTCATACTTAATTTGGAATGTTTACATGCAGATGAATGCCATGACTGTGGTTTGAGAATTATAATGGTGATAGAAACTTCCCCAGGTGGGTTTGGTCGCTAATCTCTTTAATGAAAGAAATAAGTTAAACATGGTTTAATCATCCGTGGTTACACTACATAAAATCTCCGGGCTTTTTGCGGTCACACCTATGAATTGCCGGGCTTCAAGAAACCCGTGTCTGAAAAACACGGGTTTTTCGAACACGGCAAGCTCGCCGTGCTTTCCGAAATCCCCGTGTTTCATTAGTTCTTAGCACAGCTTCAGATGGCGCAGCCATTAAGTGACGTCGTTTTCGCGCCTCCAACAATGTGGGTCAATAGAGAAATGACCGAAGAATCAGTGCATGCAGTGCAACTGTCGTCAATGTAGTAGTGTGACCTCTCGTCGGGCTTTTCGCACACACAGGTTTGACATGGGTCTGGAAAAACACGGGTATTTTCAACAGGTGTAACCGTAGCTACTAACTCATGGAAACATTCGCATAATAATGCTGACAAAATGGTCGGCCCATGTTCACATCACCACAGTTTACAATCAGCCAATCCGAGCTTGACGGATGACCATGAAAAGTCTGTGGACCTGGTATGCCAGGTGATCGATGGCAAATACCACCTCAAATTCAAACCGAAAAAGATTACTGTAGAGTTTGAACGGAACATGCTTTAGAACTGTTTCACAGCTCACCTTCCTTGAGAACAACTAATCGTTAGATGTCGGATTACACGCAGAATGTTGGCCTGATCGACAGATCTATAGTGAATGTTTGGCGATAAATCACACTTTGGGGATGTCTTTGACCAAATTCAAACCGCTCCTCAAATCATGTTCAGTCGATATCAGACGAGGTGATGACATAGAAAACTACTTTGAACAAACAGCCTTTGGCATCAAATACAAGTATGCAGAGTTCTTTCTGTGAAACGTGAGCAAAGCTTACAAAAAAGCAATGTAAACGTTTGTTATGCTGCAGAAAATGAAAATTGATAATTGTATGAAACCTGGCTGGAAATGATTGTACATTGCTTTGGAAGACTAGGGACGTTATTGATTAGCTGAGGCCCCTAGATGCCAGACAAACATCACATTTAACATGAGGTAGTTGACAACAAATGGAAGGAGAATGCTTCAGGAGCTGCTGGTAGGAAAGCCTGCCTGATCCAAGTATAAGTCCTACCCTGAACATGAATAAAACACGAGCAGGAATAGAAGCCCTTCCTTGGAATGGAAGAATTTACTGCCGTTAGAGGCCACTACCAGTTAGCGGTCCAAGAACGTCATGAAGTATGACGTCACAGAGAAGAAATGCACTCCATGACGCTATCCTGACGTCAAATTTTGTGACGTTCTAGGACCGCTAACAGGCGGCCTCTAACGGCTACCGGTACATTTAAGTCTCCCATTGGGGTCCGATGGATCATGTCGCCTGTTACACGATTCTTGGTCCAGGCTAATTTGGGGGAGCTCAGACCTGAGGAGAGTTGTGCAGCAGAGATAACCAGTGCCTGGTTCCGAGATCGCTAAGACGAACAGAACCTGAATCTTTTGAATGCATCGTGCGACGAGCTTTACCCTCGACATCTGACCTCCTCACGTCTTGTTATCGGGCGCAGGTGACGTCCTCGAGGAGATGAAAAGAAGTCGAGACAAAAAGACTGACTAATTATAGATCGAACGTAATCCGGCGACGGAATGGTCGCCCAAGCCATAAAAACAAGGATGAGCGGATGAACGATCGACAGGTCTGACAAGCCGAGGACTTCATGTGCCAAAACAACATCTGAAAGGGAAGCACGGACTCCGTAAATAGTCACTTTTATAGGAGCTTAATCATCGAGGTCTAGGCCTTGTTGGCTGTAGTAGGCTGTCGATGGGGGCATTAAGCTTGCTGCATTCTAGGCGACATTGCAAGCGATCAGGGCCGAACACACTGAAATTCCGATCGTGCTACCGGCGCCTATCGACAGTTAAGGCCTGAACCCACTGACGCGTTTTCACGCAGCGGGAAAACGCACCGGCAGAAAATGCTTTGTTAAAAGGCAGCGGACCGAGAATATAACAAAGAATTTGTCGGGCGGCGATGAAACCGCGGCGGGAAAACGCGACAGTGGGTTCAGGCCTTTAGGCTAAGAATCCGTTCACGCGATTTTCGTGCCGCGCGATGTCGCATCCTTTGTCCACGACCAACGCGGCGGAAACAAACAATGCTTTCGAGCGTCTGCGGCAAGAAAATCGCGTGAATGGATTCATAGCCTTAGGCTAAGGCTGGCTTTCAATTCACGCGATTTTCGAGCGGAAGACCCTAGAAACGATGCGGCGTCGCACCGCTTGAATGGATTCTACGGTAAGGATCCATTCACGCGATTTTCGAGCGGCAAACGCTCGAAATCATTGTTGGTTTCCGCGGCGTTGGTCACGGACGAAGAAAGGATGCGGCATCGCATCGCTCGAAAGTCGCGCGAATGGATTCTTTCACGCAATTTTTGAGCGGTGCGATACCGCATCCTTTGTCCATGACCAACGCCGCGGAAACAAACAATGCTTTCGAGGGTCTGTCGCTCGAAATTTGTTGTGCTTTGGCTGACTCAGGATTATGTTGATGACGTCATCAGAAAGGTCAATTTTAATTAACCTGTCGACTGGCTAAAATTTAAGTGCTGTCATCCAGCCAATATCCACAATACTCTAGAGTTATTTTGGTATTTTTGTTGAAGTGGCTTCCTAATTGTGAGGCCGGGGACCAGGTGGTGGAAAGTGGAGAAATTCTATGGGGAACTCGATACATCGTTTGATGAAGATCACTTGTATTAGAGCTCAACTTCTGCGACTACATCATGCTGGAAGACCATCAAGTGATCAGCTTTAAGAAGACAAGCGGTGTGTGCTTGCTCATAGACGGCTTGTTGAGGAAACACGTCATGGAAAAATTCCCCTTTCGCCCAAATATGGCAAAAGTGCCCCCCCCCCACCACCACCAGATAAAGCAAAATGGGCACTTCGACAACTTCATGTGCAAACCCCGTCCCAATGAGGAACCCGCATAATTTTTACCCCGTCAGGTCGGCATTGCGAGCGGTTGTACCGAAGATGTCAAAAACAGAGCAAAGCAAGGTAATGACGTCGCGTCACGACGTCCTTGACGCAGTGCAACACGGACGAGACGTCGGAAAAGGTACAACCGCTCACAGCGCCTCCTAGTGGCGGTAGTTCCACAGGTTCCTGTCATTACATCTATTGTAAGTCAAAGAGAATGTGTGACAATAAAGTCACAATTCATGATGAAATATATTTAGTTGCTGATTCACCTCACAAAGGGACCTTTCCAAAACAAGTGTTGATTGCCCAGGAGTGGTACCGACAATAACACACACCTATATTTATNACGCGGGATTTCCAAGATTTATGCCCTGGCAGTCCCTTGTTATCTCCTGTCAACATTTTACACACACCCGAAATTGATTTTGCGGATTTTAGACCAACCCACCTTAGCCGATATATGGATGGCTATTAGTTTCGTCTCAACACAAGGGTACAATTTGTATTTCCTCCACTTCGCCTCAAGAACCCTCTTGTGGGGTTTTACGGCTACAAAACGTAACGCGGAGATTCGAGTTTTTATCATAGGCGTCGCCTAACTTGGCGCCGCTCAAGGCCAAGACAAAGTCTGAGGAGGAGAACTGAACACAACATGAACTAACTCTTCCTCATTGATTTCATCACATGAGCCGCAATGCCGGGCTGCAATGTCTTCTCTTGTTGGTAACAGGTAGCTAGTCACGAAGGATTTTGGAAAGCGAAAGAGAAGACCTGATAAGGAAGTAATGCTTGTCAACATGGCCGATTCTTTGCAGCCACGTGACCATTGTGACGTCAGTGAAGCACCTCTATCGTACTCTACAGCCCACGACAGATCTGTCAAGCTTGGCTGTGCTTTGGCAGGGTTGTGTTGTTTTTCGAGTTGAATTGAGAAATTGTGAATAATTGATCATCTAATAGCATTTTGACGGGATAGATTTGGTTTGGAAAGAGATGAGACCTGTTGTTTTGAGTGAGAAGGTTGTGCGGAGGATTATGTCGTGCTGATAGAAGTTCGTGGATAAATCGGCTTGTCATTCGAAATTGTCGTTCGTTCGTTGCTTTATACCAGCAACATGTAGTTACTTGTATCTGTTGTATCGTGGTGGCTTCCACCACGATTGCTGTAGACCTACTTTCTGTTCTAACTACTTACAGTCATGACAGTAGGAGCCACTACCTTCTTTGCACAACAAATCATGACAGCTGACCAGAATACGTACAGATTAAAACCTGTACCAGTAGAAATGATTCTGTATTCTCTCCCTTACCATTCATTACTGTCGCAGGAAAGAAAGAGTTTTTAAAGGCATTAGTGTGGCAAGAATAGGGGCGATAGGCTTGGACGTTTCTGAGGTTATGTGTGTGTCGGTGACAAGATCATTCGCACCAATAGGAGTCCAATGGGGAAGGGAATCCTTCTCATTGGTCAGATGGATTCAGCCGTCCTTGGGACAAGAACACCAGAGAAATCTGTAGATAAGACAGTTCCTCACTAAGGCTTCTTCCAGTTGATGACATTGGAACCTCTTGGACAGCGTCTTTGGCCAGATTCGTTCGTAGGACAAGAACGACACAGGAGTCGGTGGGAATCAAGAGTTCCTAACTGAGGCGCCCAGTGGATGATTCTAGAACCTCTCAAAGAATGACCTTTATCATGATACCTTCTTGGAGAACCATCCTCCCCGCTGTGAATATTTTTCATTCCTTTCAAGAGATCCTTCTTTTGCTTCTAGCAAGGGTCTCACTATCTGTCCCTTCTTCTGAACAACAGCGGACGAAGAGAGGGTTGGTACCAACATCTGGCCAATCATAGTGTTGCACTTCGTGTACAATCATGATTGTATTTGCATGCCAACAACATCAGCTCTGGTTTTTGAACAGAGAAATCGTGTTTTTCCAGTTCTACTCCAGGGAATGGCTATTCCTTCGGTGGTACTTGACTGAGACAGTTCGTGACTAGTGCTGCCGAGAAGTCCGAAGTACCGGTAAGGCCTGCTCCGTCTATATACATATAGATGAAGTGTGGGTGACTGACCGGGCAGACTTCACAACCAACATCCTGATTCTAAAGCGAAGTACTGACTACACAAGCAAGTCCCACCACATGGTAGTGAATCACTGGTCGGTCTCCTTCTCACAGGCTCCCAAACGTTAACGTAATGTTTGCTTTACAAAATGATAACATCATTTGTCGACATTTGCAAACATGGAAATCAGGTTTGGGGAAGCATTGGTCCCCAAAGTCACTCAACCTTCATAAATATCCCATTTATTTTGTAACATTACTAGTTTCCATTAGTGCTGTGATGGGGCATCTCTGTCTAGACAATAACACCAGCAACACCGATGTTGGAGCCAACCTAAGGTGAACCAGCAGCTCTGTACATTCATACACAGCGTTATATGCGAAGTTTACATGGAAAGTTTACAAATATGGATATGAAACAGAAAGAAGATAGGTTCATCTCACGTTCATGATGGCTTCATGGAGTTCATACTTAATTTCGGATGTTTACATGCAGATGAATGCCATGACTGTGGTTTGAGGATTATAATGGTGATACAAACTAACATTTCCTCAGGTGGGTTTGGTTGCTAATCTCTTTAATGAAAAATAAGTTAAACATGGTTTAATCATCCGTGGTTACACTACATAAAATCTCCGGGCTTTTTGCGGTCACACCTATGAATTGCCGGGCTTCAAGAAACCCTTGTCTGAAAAACACGTGCTTTCCGAAATCCCCGTGTTTCATTAGTTCTTAGCACGGCTACATATTAGCACGCAGCCATTAAGTGACGTCGTTTTCGCGCCTCCAACAATGTGGGGCAATACAGAAATGACCGAAGAGTCAGTGCATGCAGCGCAACTGTCGCCGGGCTACTTTTGTAGTAGTGTGACCTCTCGCCGGGATTTTCGCCACGGGTTTGACACGGGTCTGGAAAAACACGGGTATTTTCAACAGGTGTAAATAACCGTAGCTACTAACTCATGGAAACATTCGCATAATATTGCTGACAAAATGGTCGGCCCTTGTTCACATCACCACATTTTACAATCAGCTAATCCGAGCTTGACGGATGACCATGAAAAGTCTGTCTCGTTTAGTTCCTCGGTGGACCTGATGCCAGGTGATCGATGGCAAATACCACCTCAAATTCAAACCGAAAAAGAATTTCTGTTGAGTTGAACGAAACATGCTTTAGAACTGTTTCACAGCTCACCTTCCTTGAGAACAACTAATCGTTAGGTGTCGGATTACACGCAGAATGTTGGCCTGATCGACAGATCTTGTGAATGTTTGGCGATAAATCACACTTTGGGGATGTCTTTGACCAAATCCAAACCGCTCCTCAAATCATGTTCAGTCGATATCAGACGAGGTGATGACATAGAAAACTACTTTGAACAAACAGCCTTTGGCATCAAATACAAGTATGCAGAATTCTTTCTGTGAAACGTGAGCAAAGCTTACAAAAAAGCAATGTAAACGTTTGTTATGCTGCAGAAAATGAAAATTGATAATTGTATGAAACCTGGCTAGAAATGATTGTACATTGCTTTGGAAGACTAGGGACGTTATTGATTAGCTGAGGCCCCTAGATGCCAGACAAACATTACATTTAACATGAGGTAGTTGACAACAAATGGAAGGAGAATGCTTCAGGAGCTGCCGGTGGGAAAGCCTGCCTGATCCAAGTCCTACCCTAAACATGAATAAAATATGAGCAGGACGAGTCCTTCCTGGGAATGGGAGACTTTCCTGCCGTTAGAGGCCACTACCAGTTAGCGGTCCTAGAACGTCATGAAATATGACGTCACAGAGAAGAACTTCACTCCATGACGCCATCCTGAAGTCAAATTTTGTGACGTTCTAGGACCGCTAACCAGCGGCCTCTAACGGCAGTAGGCCTACCGGTACATTTAAGTCTCCCATTGGAGTCCGATGGATCATGTCGCCTGTTACACGGTTCTTGGTCCAGGTTTATTTGGGGGAGTTCAGACCAGAAGAGAGTTGTGCCTGGTTCCGAGATCACTAAGACGACCAGAACCTGAATCTTTTGCGACGACCTTCCCCTCGACATGTGACCTCCTCACGTCTTGTTATCGGGCGCAGGTGACGTCCTCGAGGAGATGAAAAGAAGTCGAGACAAAAAGACTGACTAATTATAGATCGAACGTAATCCGGCGACGGAATGGTCGCACAAGCCATAAAAACAAGGATGAGCGGATGAACGATCGACAGGTCTGACAAGCCGAGGACTCCATGTGCCAAAACAACATCTGAAAGGGAAGCACGGACTTCGTAAATGGTCACTTTTATAGGAGCTTTATCATCGAGGTCTAGGCCTTGTAGGCTTTGTAGGCTGTCGTTGGGGGCATTAAGCTTGCTGCATTCTAGGCGACATTGCAAGCGATCAGGGCCGAACGCACAGAAATTTTGATCTTGCTACCGGCGCCTATCGACAGAGGCTAAGGCCTGCTTTCCATTGGCGCGTTTCCGTGCGCGAAAACGCTCGAAACCATTGTTTGTTTCCGCTTCGTTGGTCACAGCGCGGAAAAAAACAATGCTTTCGAGCGTTTTCGCGCACGGAAACGCGCCAATGGAAAGCAGGCCTAAGGCTGGCTTTCAACTCACGCGATATTCGAGCGGCAGACCCTAGAAACGATGCGGCGTCGCACCACTCGAAATTCGCGTGAATGGATTCTACAGTAAGAATCCATTCACGCGATTTTCGAGCGCCAAAGCTCGAAATCATTGTTTGTTTCCGCGGCGTTGGTCACGGACAAAGGATG
This sequence comes from Notospermus geniculatus, assembly GCA_002633025.1. Classification (NCBI taxonomy): domain Eukaryota; kingdom Metazoa; phylum Nemertea; class Pilidiophora; order Heteronemertea; family Lineidae; genus Notospermus; species Notospermus geniculatus. The sequence goes on from NMRB01000471.1 coordinate 192,953, forward strand.
CTGCATCGCACCGCTCGAAAATTGCGTGAATGGATTCTTATTCACGCAATTTTTGAGCGAGGCGATACCGCATCCTTTGTCCATGACCAACGCCGCGGAAACAAACAATGCTTTCGAGGGTTTGCCGCTCGAAATTTGTTTTGCTTTGGCTGACTCAGGATTATGTTGATGACGTCATCAGAAAGGTCAATTTTAATTAACCTGTCGACTGGCTAAAATTTAAGTGCTGTCATCCAGCCAATATCCACAATACTCTAGAGTTATTTTGGTATTTTTGTTGAAGTGGCTTCCTAATTGTGAGGCCGGGGACCAGGTGGTGGAAAGTGGAGAAATTCTATGGGGAACTCGATATATCGTGTGATGAAGATCTCACTTGTATTAGAGCTCAACTTCCTCGACTACATGTTGGAAGACCATCAAGTGATCAGCTTAAAGAAGACAAGCGGTGTGTGCTTGCTCATAGACAGCTTGTTGAGGAAAGACGTCATGGAAAAATTCCCCTTTCGCCCAAATATGGGAAAAGTGCCCCCCCCCCCCAGATAAAGCAAAGTGGGCACTTCGAGAACTTCACGTGCAACCAACCCCGTCCCAATGACGAACCCGCATAATTTTTACCCCGTCAGGTCGGCATTGCGAGCGGTTGTACCGAAGATGTCAAAAACAGAGCAAAGCAAGGTAATGACGTCGCGTCACGACGTCCATGACGCGGTGCAACACGGACGAGACGTCGGAAAAGGTACAACCGCTCACAGCGCCTCCCAGTGGCGGTAGTTCTGCAGGTTCCTGTCATTACATCTATTGTAAGTCAAAGAAAATGTGTGACAATTCATGATGAAAGCTTTACAAATATATTTAGTTGCTGATTCACCTCACAAAGGGACCTTTCCAAAACAAATGTTGATTGCCCAGGAGTGGTACCGACAATAACACACACCTATATTTATAATCCCATTCTGTTTATTATTCATGAAGCCTCACAATGTCTTACCTTTCAGTTTGTCTAAAACTGGCTGCGGGTGGATACAACGTCATGCGTTATTTACTACACTCTTTTTGCCCATTTCATCTTCAACCCTAAAGCCACGTTAGTACTTCCCGTAACTCCCAACAACCTACTCCCCCTCGGCACTCGTTGAACCCTAAAGCCACGTTGGCTGTTCCCATAACTCCCAACAATCTACTCGCTCTCGGCAATCGTTGAACCCTAAAGCCACTTTGACTGTTCTTTAACTCCCAACAGCCTACTCCCCATCGACACTCGTTGAACCCTAAAGCCAAGTTGGCTGTTCTTTAACTCCCAACAGCCTACTCCCCATCGGCACTCGTTGAACCCTAAAGCCAAGTTGGCTCTTCCCGTAACTCCCAACAACCTACTCCCACTAGGCACTCTTTTAACCCTAAAGCCACGTTGGCCGTTCTTTAACTCCCAACATCCTACTCACACCCGTCGACTCTCTCAACAACTGGTCTGAGAAGATTAATTGGGAACACCAGAAAGCTAATCTGAACGGGAGGAGTTAGATATCAACATATGTGAACAATGATCGGTCGAGACAGAGCTGACTCGAGTTCGGGTTAATGTGGCTGATAGTGAACAAGTGATGAGCGATGTCTCTTGGTCATCTCATTATTCCTTGTTGTAGAGAAACCTTCCCTTACAAGGCTTCATTAACTAATACTCGACTTTCTCTATAGAATTCGACGTGGACTGACTTTAAAGTAGGTTTTGATGGCTTGTTTATATTGATAGCCCTGCATCAACCCCACGCGGGATTTCCAAGATTTATGCCCTGGCAGTCCCTTGTTATCTCCTGTCAACATTTTACACACACCCGAAATTGATTTTGCGGATTTTAGGCCAACCCACCTTAGCCGATATATGGATGACTATTAGTTTCGTCTCAACACAAGGGTCCAATTTGTATTTCCTCCACTTCGCCTCAAGAACCCTCTTGTGGGGTTTTGTGGCTACAAAACGTAACGCGGAGATTCGAGTTTTTATCATAGGCGTCGCCTGACTTGGCGCCACTCAAGGCCTCATTTGATTTCATCACATGAGCCGCAATGCCGGCTGCAATGTCATCTCTTGTTGGTAACAGGTAGCTAGTCAGGAAGGATTTTGGAAAGCGAAAGAGAAGACCTGATAAGGAAGTAATGCTTGTCAACATGGCCGATTCTTTGCAGCCACGTGACCATTGTGACGTCAGTGAAGCACCTCTATCGTACTCTACAGCCCACGACAGATCTGTCAAGCTTGGCAGGATTGTGTTGTTTTTCGAGTTGGATTGAGGCATTGTGAATAATTGATCATATGATAGCATTTTGACGGGATAGATTTGGTTTTGAAAGAGATGAGACCTGTTGTTTTGAAGGTTGTGCGGAGGATTATGTCGTGCTGATAGAACACTGTAAAAACGAATGGGCTCGAGAGACCCATGATTTTGTCCACTACCTGGACACATGGGTTTTGAAACGTGTTCAATGGAGAATGGGTCCATGGTGCCCAGAATAGTTGTTCTTCGAGCCTGAAACGGACAGGTCTATAGGTTCCAGTAACCCATAATGAGAGTTTCATAGGTCACTTTGGCCCATCTACGAATGCTACCGTGGGGTGTTGGCACCCATGAGCAGCAATAGTAGATGGGCCAAAGTGACCTGTGAAACTGGTCATTATGGGTTACTGGAACCTAAGGACCTCCTCGTTTCAGGCTCGAAGAACAAATATTCTGGGTACCATGGACCCATTCTCATCTCAAACCCACGTGTCCAGGNTATTCTCTCCCTTACCATTCTACACCTCAAGAACACAAGAGACCATCATCTCTCTGAGAAGACAGGTCTCCACACTGATAGCTGAACACTCCATCCTGACCTGACCACCACAACATAGATCACTTAGCTGCTCAACAGAGGGGAAGTGTGTCTCAAGAGGACGCATCCATTTCTACCAAGATACGTGAGAAGCACCAGTGAGTGCAGATTCTATTCCTTCGTGATTTCACATTACTTTGCGTCATATTTCGGAAGCAGGTTCTGGACAGCTGTAACTTTGCATTGTTATGCCATTTCGCTAACCCTTTGTCGGCCGAGAAGGCCTAGGATGAACGCCCGTGTTCGCGTTCTCCAACTGATCCACTCAGTTGTGATTGATCGGCCGTGAAAGCACGACTGAAGGCCCCGTAGTTTGTATTCTACGGGGTTCTAACCGTTGTGATCACAGAACAGTCAGTCAGTGAGGCTGCCTGCCAGGTTACGGACCTCGACACCTTTGAAGGTAATTTATTAAAGGGTATAAAACTAGTCATGCAAGACCTCTTCGGAAGGTGAGCAATCGAAGGCCGTGTTACGTATCCAAATCAGGAGCAAGAACAGGAAAAAGTACTTATAAAAGAACGCTGAGTGAGGAAAGAACAAAGATGTATGTAGGCGTGAGTTGGGTTGGTTAGTAATTAAGACCTACAAGTACAACAGGAATACTAATAAAATATCTCCTTCTTCACCTTCCCGATGGGGATTACACGGATCCCTGACTCCAAGCAGAGTGTCGGCAAGTATACCCCATGTCGGACATGTATCGTCAAAGAGCGACAAACAAAGGGAGCGGTTTGCATTATTCAAGAGTAGGATTGGTGATCACAAGGACAAGATTCCGATCCATGATGGAACCTGAGGGGCGGAAAAATGGTGGATATGATGTGGAATAATAATGATGTGGGGCCGGCGACGTCACAAGTCCAACAGATTGCTTCTGACATGCAGCTAGTAGGCCAAAATGACTGTTTCCTTGAGAGTGTGAGCACTGATGTTGGCTGACTCGTTCTTCATGTTCTGAGAAAGTCGGAAATACGCCCAGGATGGGACACCCCTCATCGGTCGACGATGCTTTTGAAATAAAAGCTGCAAAGGTCGTTTTTGATTGGGAGGGGTATCACAGTATGAACGGGGTAGAACTACAAGATGATGTTTGATAAAAGAGGAATTTGGCCAGACTCGATCAACGAATAGCTATTAAATCCATTGAAGCTTCTGTAAATCGTCATCGATGGTGTGATATGATGCGAACGCGCTGATGTGGGAACTTCGGCAGGTGGGTTCATCGTTGATGATGGGTAAGTTTATGACAAGTACAGCTAGGAAGAGACAGTAAACAATATGACATGTATGATGTATTACATGTAATCTCCGAACACGCTGACCATTCACGGCATGAAGTGTTTTATGTTCGCGGGAACCTCAAGCACCACGGTATTGTGGTGAGTGATACAAGGAGATAAGTCGGGTTTCCTATGAAAGCTTTGGATTTCAACACCAGGAGGAGAGGCCACAGCCTCTAGAGGACATGATGCCCAAGAAAACCTTATAATAACTCAAAAGCATGAGCAAACGCAACCAAAGTTGTCGACAACGACGTTTTTGGAATGAAAACCCGAGTTCGCTTTCTGTGAACTGATCCATGATGTTCTGCTTGATCGACCGTGAAAGCACAGCTGAAGCCCCCGTAGCCCGTATTCTACGGGGCTAACCGTTTACATCAACAGAATCGTCAGTCAGCCAATGAGGTTGCAAGGAAATCTGAACGAAGTCGGGAAATCGTCGGGAAAAGACTTTCAGAAGAACTTCAAATATACACTGTACGACTGCGTCAAACGTTTCCGAATGTTTCCGGCCTGTACATCTCGTACGCGACTGCTGACGTCATACTCTTCACTGATTTATCCCAAGCTAGTTCTGCAGCGTATTTCCTTTTTTAATTACCACACGGATTGTGTGAGAAAACCCTCAGTTAGCAGTAGTCGCCTGGTTTACTCCCCAAGCACGTTCTGCCTTCAAGAAAGGAACTCGAACGACTCAAAAAATGCTCAGATGTGACAGAAATCGTTGACAAGTCATGTGACCACTCCTGTCACAGCTGTATCATTTTGTCCCCAGCACGTGACAACTCTCCAAGAGGAACAGAACAACACTCTACGCACGGGAGTTGAACAATATGAGAGAAACGAGGACAACTTCGAACAAGACTAGAGGAACGTAAACTAGTGAAGTAATGAAGAGGCAGAGCTCATGTTTTATTCCGTGAGATTTCTCTGGCCATGCACGGGTATCGAACTGAAGGAATTCTTTCAACGTTTAGTAATTAGAACCCAGCTCTTCATACAGATAAATGGTCCGACTTATAGGTTTATGGAGATTTCCAATAACTCTGAATGTACCATCCATGCAGCGCATTGCTGGGTGTTCATCACTTGATATGCCAGAGAAATAAGTGGAATGCCACGGTATCGACACGAACTTCCTCCTTACAGGGAGAATACTTCATGTAAGATAAGGAGGAACGTCCGCTTTTTGGAGGAGGTGTCATAAACAGTGAAGGTATTCACGGTGAAGGAGATCTGAGAGGAATATATAGGATGTCTTTATTGGTGAAGTGAAGCACAGATACTTTAAAAGATTCTTTAGCGTTTAGTGGATTCTGTGACGGTGGTGAATTAAAGCAGAAGTTGCACAAAGGCGGAGTTAAATGAATGGAATTATTGGACACTGTTGACACAGAATATGACACTACACGTGATTTGATATTCCATTTCTGAATGGATATTATTACATGAAGTTTGTTTAATGAGAAATAAAATAAATGACAGTTTTGCCGATCAAATTTATCATGAACGAAACTGTTTGCGTCACGGGCCGTGATCGAAACTCAGAGGTTGATTATGAAGACATAGGTCAGAGGATTGAATATTAATTCATATTGAAAAATAAATGTAACAAACTTTCTCCAAGGTTCTCGTATGTTCAAGTATAGCCATGGTGAGGCGAGGTCCTACCAAAACAATCAGAGACTTTCAGGCCCTTGGTGAAGGGAAAAATAGTTCCAGCGATGGGCAGAAATTGCTGATCGCTCTGTTTTTTATCCCAGGCCGTAAAGATTAGGTATTAGCATACCGGCAGAGGAAGTTTTTCACCCCGATTCCCCAACTGACTGCGTGCAAATGAAATCTTAATGACGTTATTCAGAATTTGACTTGTTTACAATTTACTCTTTGGATGGGCCGTGTTCTCTCATTTCCTTTCATAATGTATAACCAATTCTCCAGAAGGGCCGAATGACCTTTCTGGATTGCTCGCCCACTCTTGGTGTTTCTCAGTTCTCCCGTCATTTCTCTGAAGTCCCCAGTTCACACAAGACAATACGCGGTGTTCTCTCTCTTCATAATACCACATTAATGAATGATTGATGTTAACCACATCCCGCCAACCGCCAACGTGTAACTATTTCACTTAGGGACGTGCGATGCATCTTCTAAAACATATCGCGTCGTATTCCTCCAGTGACGGCATTATCTACCACTTTACATTATAGACTCATATAGACGGGATAAAGATCAAGTAATGCATAATTTAGCGCATACTCACAGGCGGACAGCGCTCTACAGCTCTAATAAGTATTATTAGAGGAAATCTATGAAACATACATCTATACCGGTGGGATTTGGTAACGTCAGTACGGAGCCAGTTTGATAACCACGCGACGATGTTACATCTTGCAACATGTCTGCGCTGGGACAAAGACAAGTTTCAACAAACTTGTGTCACAGTTTTACAATCGGAGTTCATACCCGAATCGGAAGAGAAACTACAGTTTTCAGTTTAATATCTACAAGTCTAAGTAAAGGCGTCTCCGAATTTCGCAAATTTTCGACCCCAACTGGGGTCATTCTCAGGCACTTTCTAGTCGAGATCCCAGAAGTGAATGAGCTGGATTCTTATTGGGATTAATAGTTGTACATATAAGTGAAGAAACCCTGAAAAAACAGGAACTTGTGAAAAGTTTAGGTTAGTTCTCAGTTTATCGGGTACATATGATATCCTTTTCCTTTTCGACATCGAAACGTCGTCATGACCGGTAAAGCCTTATATCGCCAAAAACTGTCTGTCAGGTGTGTTTCCGTTGGTCACGAAGACACCGACAGCGTGAAAAATTCTTCTCGCAGAGCGACGGGACGTGAGCGTCACCAAAAAACCTTGCAGATCAAGTATACATGTTTCATTTGAATCCTTGCACAGACTGAAATCCCTGGCCAACCAATATGGAACGATTATGTCGAACATACCTTTGTCAGAATACCTGCATTTTGAAGAAATAGGCCTACACCCTGACGAGTGGATGAAAATGTCTCTACGCCCGTGACTTTTCTGCTCTACTTGTTCGATATTTGTGACTTACAACCGAGCAAAGAGAAAACATCAGCATAGCAACACGGGAGTATAGCCACAATACGACACATCAAATATGATATACAAAATAAAATGGGGCCAAAAATCAACGATCGATTTGTTGGATTACATTCTCCTTGGTTTTACCCCTCCCCCTCNCCCCCGAGAGGACCACGTCGCGTCGGTCGTTCATTTTGTTTTACGGACAGAACTCGAACGTGCGGCAAAATAGGACTTGCCCACTGAGCTGACGGCTGATAGGGGTCACAACAGAAAAAGGTTTTACCGATGTTTTTAGGGGCACGGACATAACCCTTAAAGGGTTTCAGAAACTGAAAATTTTCACATTAGCTTCTGTGGAAAGATAAGAGGGATTGGAGACTGACCTTCACCACAGGCTCCGAGCTAATTGTGTCGAGAAAACACGAGTATTGACATTAAACATCAACTGAAGCCTTTGATACCTAACACTACACAGCGAAATGAAACGCATCACAAAAACGATAAAAACATCTTTTGTTACGTGTGTTTCATCTACCTGCGTTCTTCACTAAAATAATTTTATTCTCAAGCGGATTTGTAGCCGTTTTCCATGATGTAAACCTCAAAAACCGATACGGAAAAAACTCGGCCGTGTTACCAGCATCGTGAGAGTGCATGGGATAGGCAAGACGACCATTCCGCAATGACCGACCGAGTCTACATAGAGTTGGCAGCCGTAAAACGAGACAATAAAATGGAGGCTATAATGTGAGCAGAATATTCATAATCCGACCGGACAAATGTAGAGTACCTCGGACAGTATGATGGCGTTACACCAAGGAAACAGAAAACTGAATAGTTCACAAACGAATTTCTTACACACTTTTTAGCTGAAGGTTTCGCTTTTCTCGTAAGCGGACCACTTAGCGTGTTTAGCTGTAATATATGTTTTAACAATTGAAACCGCATGTCACCTGACTGCGGATTATCATTTTTGGGACCAGAATTTCATGCATTGAAAGGAATGTGTTCCAAAATGATGCCGTGTTCGAATAAAGTGAGAATGTTAGTTTTTCCCTGCGAGGAACATCTGATGCTAACCGACAAGCCAAGAGATCGGTTACTTTATCACATACTTCCCGCAGGCGATACCATAATACACTCAACGAAATTAGTGAAGGATAATATAAATTAATAATACTTTTATAATCACAAATTATACGGCAAGTGTACCCGTCATCGACCAGCCTGCCGAGTTCAACAGTACATCATACTTTTAGCAGATGAAAATGTATTTTGTTATGGATATTCAACCGAAATATTTTCGACATGCAGCGAAAACATATACACTTTGCATATGATGAATTTTTATGTTGCATAAATTAAGATGTATTTTTCGAAATAATTCAAAAATTTTGAAGACACAAAGTTTGTCATATTGGGGACGGGATAATGATGATAAATGTATTTTTGTGTCCTTGTGCGGTCTTTGTGATAGGGACCCGTGGATAAGGAACATACCGGCGGACATTGGTCAAGAAAGACTAAAGCAAGAGTAATAATAATGCTGACAGTAAACTGTACTTACCCGCCTTTGTCTGGTTCGTGATCCGTGCAATAACAATATAAGTTCCGACAGTTTGCGAAGCGTCTGTCTCTCTTAGGCGTTCCTTCCTTGTAATTATGCTTCAAAATGCAAAAGTTCAACTGGATACCCTGTTATAAATTATCGACGAAGAAGTACGGCGAACTCTGGCGGAGCGATCGGTAGTTTTACCCTGATGGGACACCGGCTCTGACGTCACACCATGCACTGGCTCCCGAGTAGAGCGACGTCGAACAGTTCAAGAATCCGGTTGGCTCAGCTCACGGCTGACTAATCTCTCCACGTCGACTCTGCGGGAAGTGTAAAATTGCCATAAGCAAAGCGATTGCACGCTATGTTATATAGTGATTGTATCACAGGAATTATCCATTAGTTGAGATTTTAGATGAGAATCGGGTAGATGTATAGATACTACATAGATAGAATGTAAACATATCACGAAATACGGAACATCAATGTTCTAGGGATCTGTAATGGTTTGAGATTGATTCAAATATAGCGCCTCATTAGTGGGTTTACACCCGCACCCTTGCTGTAAGGCGCAGGCGTACATCTATGTACAGGGCCAAAGTGTTTTAGTCAAGAACTACAGGCACGCGTACATGTACACGTACACGTACCACAACTTCTGTCGTGACAAGATCAAAGTCCATAATGGAATATAATATACCTTCACCGCTGTTGCGTCCGTCTCCACCTGTTTCAAGCGAGGAAGTGAGTGTTGAGGGCGTTATTCACGGAGCTCTCGTAACATTACGGAGTGCATGACCGTTTACAAGTCCATCTGCGGCAACCTATTGTTCACTCTCAACCTGCGTGATGTAACGGGCGTTTTCTGAATATTTCTATTTTTACCAGCGAAGGTCGGACAAATATTAGATAACAAGTAGACTTTACTGAGTGACCACATTGTCGATGGTGAGACAGGACAAAAGCAGGGTCAAAAATGAAATAGACACGTCCGACGTCACTCGGGCCAGGGCCGGATCCAGGATTCACAGAAAGGGGGGGGGCGTAGCTCGACAAAGTTGGTGAGCACCGAAAAAGTGAAGCCTAAACGGGGGGGGGGTCTGGCTCTCCCCCAGAAAAATTTGACAATTTAAGTGCTTTTAGATGCATTTTCCTGGCATCTGAGAGCAAAATACTAGAATTTTTATGTTATTAAATTTTTCTTGCTAAAAAAAATCATTGCTCTGCCAAAAATAGGGGGGGGGGCGTACGCCCCCCACGCCCCCCCCCCTGGATCCGGCCCTGCGGGCGGTTCGCTACCAAATACTCAAGGCCAAGTACTCCCTTGCTGTGTGTATTACAAGAGTGTGTGGGTGAACGTGAGACAAGTACTGCTTGTAGTATAATGACTACAGTGTATGACTGGCGGGAAGCATACACACTCAATTCAAGGAGATCATTCCCCATCCCAGACCGACACCGCGTGAACCAGGCATATCACAACAGGTTGCCGCCACATGACACAGGGGGCTTACGTTGCCATGTCTCAGAATCTCCATTAGACAGAGTAAACAGGTGCTGAGCACTCACGGGATGGATCTGACCAATATGTCTGATCATAAACTTATTAGTGTCCAAGCTACGCTCTGAATTTACGACATGTCTTCAGTGACAGTGGGATGCTGTGTAGGCCGAGTGACGGGGTAGGCAAACATGGGCAGACCTGAACAGATTAAGTCAGCACGGGGGCAAAAGCAGGCAATGCTCGGAGGAAATGTTTCAGTAGGTCTCAGATGAGGGCCGACTCTGGACGTGTGGCCATATTTAAGGCCCGTTTCCACTATAGCGGATTCTGCCGCGTCTTGCGGCGAGCGGTGCGGTTTTCACAGGCATTGGTATAATCAGTAGGCCATTGTATTGTTAAACCATCGAAGGATTATCCAAAGCCCTGTGAAAACCGCACCGCTCGCCGGAAACCGCCGCGGAATCCGCTATAGTGGAAGGCCCGTTTCCACATGCGCGTTTTACGCTGCGTTATGACGCTTTGCCCATTATTTGGAAGCAGAGCGGCGGGAAATAACAAAAGATTTAACGCATCACGCAGCGTGAAACGCGCATGTGGAAACGGGCCTTTATGAAGCCTTCGCAACACTCGAGGAGTGGAGAGGTTAAGGCTGCGTTCGTTTACTGAACCCAGAAGCTCTGAGCGTTTGTGACTAATCGAGCAGCATGTGCAAAATAGTTTCCGTGAAGAAAGTCTCGCAAACTGGCAAAAAAACTTGTTCCTTTCCTGAATTCGATGGCACAAAGCTATCAGTCTACTTTACCGAGCGGATCTTCTCACGTGTACGAAACGATGGCTATGTTAGTAAAAACTTGCTGTTTCCGGATGCCGTACTTCTCGTCGAGAGGTTGACGGAAACCTCTTGCTTTTAGTCGTGATGCTAGATTTAGGGAACTAAGATATGTCACCTGGTGGAGAACACCCGCAGAGGTGACCCTTGGTAAGCGATGAGCTATAAATAATGAAGGGTTTTACTACTTGTACAAACGGGGAGGGGATATTATAAAGGTGCCATCTTCAACTGCACTTGAAGATTTTGTGTAAGTCTTTCCTAATACTGGAACCATTCAATATGTGTGCATCGTTGATGTCATCATTGGTGTGCATCGTTGATGTCATCATTGGTGTATTACCTAGTCTTGTCTGTTAACTGGCGAATGTTGTATTTAAAGGTGCTCTAGTTCGAAATTGTAAACATTACGGTTTGTTTATTTACATGGTTGATTATAATAGTTATTTTTCCTCGGACAGGTGGCAGCACCGTGTATACCAAAACGTTAATGTTATCTATTTTTATATCTATCTTGATAAATATTCTTGTAACTGAAATATATTTATGATTTTACGCTCAAAAACAAACAAAAGTTGTGAAAGGCGAGATTTAATTCAATTTTATCTGATTTGTTAGTACCAGAAGTTGACAATAGGTGGCACAACGTAATATTTACAATTCGAACTAGAGCACCTTTAAAGCCTCACTGTATTGAATTTTACGATATTTTCAAAGTGTTAGGAGAATGCAGGAAGAGGTCTCATAGCCTCGCGAAGGTCAGCAAAATGCTTGCCTGATACGTACTTCAAAGAATCAAGGCCTAGTTTTCAGCACACAATGAAAAAACTGCAGGCAGAGCTCTAATGTATTCAGATAGAGCATAATACATTTTACACTACACTAACGTCGGAGGACGTAAGCACTTTCTGAATTCAATACAGTGAGGCTTTAAGTTGAATATATTATAATTTATGTAGGATGTATATTCACGATGGTGTTACACGATCTGCATCATATTTTACTTGGAGCATGTTTTAGTTTCGTTACAAATTGGAGTTACCCAGCATCCCTTCAGGGATACCTCGATACACAACCCGCCTTCTGTTGCTTTTGTTTGGAATGCACTCGCCCGAAACCATAACATCAAAACAATGCTTCAGAGAAACCCTTTGTCATGCGCCTTTTTCCACATAAACATAACAGATATGAGGCTACACAGAATAAAAATCTTCAAAACCCAAGTAAACTTTATGATAACTTTATGATAAAGGTAGAGAATCCTTTAAAGGCAATCCTTCTAGACGAACAAATGTTAATTAAACCCAGATTGACAATCTAATATTACCAAAACTCTTAAGGGCGTTATTCCATGTGAGAGTTTTATCGCAGTTGGCTCTCTATGGGCAGCTCAAACGTGGAAAGCTATGGGCAGCCGTTTGTCTCATTGGTCACAGCGAGAAACTGCCCCAGGTGACCGTTTTCTGGGCAACTAAGAAAACTCACCCACGTGGAGGAGCGCATTCACCAACAAGCTCAAACCGATGAGCGAGGGCGTGTGGCGCCAACTTGAACACCTGGGGATCGAGGTTAGGGGAAGAAATGATGAGAAAGTCCTCCAGAATAACAGATAACCTTGCTCCCACAAGCTTGACGTCACATTCCTTCCCATTTCGCGAAGAAGAGAATGGCGATGCTACTCTTTCCGACAAAAAATACGGTAGGCTCAGAATAAATGACAGAGATGTCGAACCCGGGACCTGCAGGCTTTTGAGGACTACGTGCATTCAATGGAGCCCCTTGAATACATTCCAAAACGGGAATTTGCAGCACCTTTTGGCTTGCCCGTTTTCCTGTAAATCAAGTGAAGACATGTAGTCTGGACGCAAATGAAAAAGTGTCCTTTTCCGGAAAACAGGGAAATAAAGGCTCGTTTCCACATACGCGTTTCACGCTGCGTGATGCGTCAAATCTTTTGTTATTTTCCGCCGCTCTGCTTCCAAACAATGGGCGAAGCGTCAAAACGCTCACGCTACCGCTTCTGTGGAAACGGGCCTTTACAAAAGATTTAACGCATCACGCAGCGTGAAACGCGCATGTGGAAACGGGCCTTTATGAAGCCTTCGCAACTCGAGGAGTGGAGAGGTTAAGGCTGCGTTCGTTTACTGAATGAACCCAGAAGCTCTGAGCGTTTGTGACTAATCGAGCAGCATGTGCAAAATAGTTTCCGTGAAGAAAGTCTCGCAAACTGGCAAAAAAAATTGTTCCTTTCCTGAATTCGATGGCACAAAGCTATCAGTCTACTTTACCGAGCGGATCTTCTCACGTGTACGAAACGATGGCTATGTTAGTAAAAACTTGCTGTTTCCGGATGCCGTACTTCTCGGCAAGAGGTTGACGGAAACCTCTTGCTTTTAGTCGTGATGCTAGACTTAGGGAACTAAGATATGTCACCTGGTGGAGAACACCCGCAGAGGTGACCCTTGGTAAGCGATCTGAACTAAAAATATATGGTTATATATTTTTTAATATAAGGTTTTTACTACTTGTACAAACGGGGGGGGGGATATATCAAATGTGCCATCTTCAACTGCACTTGAAAATTTTGTGTAAGTCTTTACTAATACTGGAACCATTCAATATGTGTGCATCGTCGTTGATGTCATCATGCATTGCTGTATTACCTAGCCTTGTCTGTTAATTGGCGAATGTTGTATTTAAGTTGAATATATTATGATTTATTTTGGATGTATATTCACGATGGTGTTACACGATCTGCATCATATTTTACTTGGAGCATGTTTTAGCTTGTTACAAATTGGAGTTACCCAGCATCCCTTGAGGGATACCTCGATACACAACCCGCCTTCTGTTGCTTTTGTTTGGAATGCAGTCGCCCGAAACCATAACATCAAAACAATGCTTCAGAGAAACCCTTTGTCATGCGCCTTTTTCCACATAAACATAACAGATATGAGGCTACACAGAATAAAAATCTTCAAAACCCAAGTAAACTTTATGATAACTTTATGATAAAGGTAGAGAATCCTTTGAAGGCAATCCTTCTAGACGAACAAATGTTAATTAAACCCAGATTGACAATCTAATATTACCAAAACTCTTAAGGGCGTTATTCCATGTGAGAGTTTTATCGCAGTTGGCTCTCTATGGGCAACTCAAACGTGGAAAGCTATGGGCAGCCGTTTGTCTCATCGGTCACAGCGAGAAACTTCCCCAGGTGACCGTTTTCTGGGCAACTAAGAAAACTCACCCACGTGGAGGAGCGCATTCACCAACAAGCTCAAACCGATGAGCGAGGGCGTGTGGCGCCAACTTGAACACCTGGGGATCGAGGTTAGGGGAAGAAATGATGAGAAAGTCCTCCAGAATAACAGACAACCTTGCTCCCACAAGCTTGACGTCACATTCCTTCCCATTTCGCGAAGAAGAGAATGGCGATGCTACTCTTTCCGACAAAAAATACGGTAGGCTCAGAATAGCAATGACAGAGATGTCGAACCCGGGACCTGCAGGCTTTTGAGGACTACGTGCATGTGGGATTCATTCAATGGAGCCCCTTGAATACATTCCAAAACGGGAAGTTGCAGCACCTTTTGGCTTGCCCGTTTTCCTGTAAATCAAGTGAAGACATGTAGTCTGGACGCAAATGAAAAAGTGTCCTTTTCCGGAAAACAGCACTTTCTCTCCATTTTCCGGGACATTTTTGGCCGTAGATTCAGAATCCGAGGGGTGCCACTTTGGCAACCTGTGGCATTTTGAGAAAATTGCGTTTTGGCTCCTTTAGATCGGAATATAGTAGTCTAATACATACTAGGCCCGTTTTATTTTAGCCTGATATTTACCGTTCCCGGCAGGGGTGTAAGGATACTGGTTTCAGGGCTGTGAAATGGCGGCGATTTCCTATGATATTTACATTGTCCGAGAAAATTGCCAATAAAAGGAGTTAGAATCATTGGAATTTAATGAAACTCAAATATGATATTCTCAACAAATGCCACTTGAGCCTGTGAAAATTTGAATTGGCTCCTGTTTGTAGTTTTTGAATTATTTGACAAAATGTATGTACAGTCGATGTACAGGACGTGTACAGAAAATTTAATTGTCGACCCAGCCCTACATTCGGCTCGGCCTCGCCCGGCCTCCTTCGGGTACTTCGGGATTTGTCGGGAGTCCGGCTCGGCTGTATAACAATACGCGCCATCTTGAAACGGAAGTGGGTCCTCAGTTCCGGCGATTTACTAACCCATTCGTCCGCCGGATAAAATATAGTGCCCAGGTGATGGTGTCTAGAATTACACGATATACGCATATTTTTTGAAAATTCATCATTGTATATATGAATTACTTAAAACTATAGATTTATGNGCATGTTTAGGGTTCATGCTTAAAACGTCCCCTCCACCATTTTTAATCTTTTAATCAATTTGATTTCAGTTTTGATATCGGATACAGGATCAAGCATCTTGACTACCAAGGGTTGTGACATCGCTCCGCCGTCTGACTACGCTTGTCTCATCTCATGTCCAGAAGCCCTTTTTATAATTCCTTATGGCAGGTTCTTGAAGACCTAATACTAATACTACCCCTACCCATATGAGCAGAAACTGAAAAATCAGTGTCCGACAGAAATGTGGAGGGGGACAAGTTCTCATTTCAGTTTGGGGATTCCATAATTTGTAGTGATATTCTCAACAGCCGCCAAATCAATCATCCCTGGGCCGGACGAGTCATTCACCTCAAGCTAAACGTGTCAAAACAAAGTGCTTACCAATCAGCAAGCAACCCCTTCTCCGACATCATAAACCAGGATAATTTCATTAGAGAAACATGGCTAGAACTTCCTGAGAGCTCTGACGATTGGTCTTCAGGAAAATGATCAGCGTCGATGAGATCACTCGGGTCGCTTCAACAGCTTCCTGAAGAGGATCCATGGAGCCGGCGATTGCCGTCCCACCATGTTTGGTGGGTTGGTCATACTTTTATGGCAAGTTTTTCACACTTTCAACAATGATCGCTAAGAAGTCTCATCAGCAGAGATCTGGCCATATAATATTGCAAGTCGCATGATTTGCAAAAAAATATTGGTGGGGGGGGGGACGTCTTCGGCATGAACCCCAAACATAGCACAAAAATAATTCATATACCTTCTCTCAAAATGCGGCTAGTTTATTGTAACCTTCATCCCACAAAATGTATCATTTTACGCCAACAAAAAATTCGTATGTGATGGTCTTACTGCCGTTCATCGTTCAGGAGTGAGATAGCCGGTCCGTTTTGTGATCAACTTCCACGCGGGTCTTCGAATCCCTCAAGTCATTGTGCCAGGGGGCACACAGAAAAAAACACGGCGCTAATTACATCAAAATCTGTGTGATTAGATTCTTAATGCATTTTGCCTGCTGTCACATCGTCTGCCCGAGGACAAATATACTTGTGAGGATATGAAACACGGGCAGACGACATCTGATTCCGCCACATGGGGTAGGATGATCGTGAGATTTCCCACCACCCGTGTAAGCCATCCTCTGATGTAACATATCACGAGGCACGATGCAATCAAGTCTGAACCGAACTGAGAAAACATGGAAAGCTCAGAGTTTGGGGACTGGCAGACTATGGCATGATATCCGTTGCAAAATTCGATACCAAACATATTTATGTTGGAAGTGTATATTTGCATGGGACATACACATTTTTATGTTCGATAAAACTTATGTGCATGCGATAAAGTTCATATTCATGTTCGATGTTACATCCATGCATGCGCTAAAATTACATTTATGTTCGATGCGACTTCCGGTTATGTGCGAACTCGGAATTCTGGGTAATCTTTGAAACGTCAACAAAACGTATGGTAAAGTTCACATTCATGTTCGATGTCACATCCATGCATGAGGTAAAACTATATTTGTGTTTGATGTGACTTCCGGATTTATTCGAACTCGGAATTCTGGGTAACTTTGAAACGATGGTCTTGATTGGCTCCCGGGTTTTAAGGCCATGTAAATGAGATAGTTGGTTAACATCCTTCGACTCTCAATTTTCTGAGGAGGGCGGGGTTCTTTTAAAATTTTTTATTGAGTTTGATATGCATGTTACCATGGTAACCAGCATGGTCCATGGCAACCCGAGGGAAATTCCAAATGTAATAGGTATGAATTGAAATAAAAACTGCTGTGTTGTGTGTTTTATTTAAGCAAAGATTTTATTACTGTCTTTTTGGCGGTTTTTNTATCGAACATGAATGTGTATGTCCCATGCAAATATACACTTCCAACATAAATATGTTTGGTATCGAATTTTGCAACGGATATCATGCCATAGCAGACCCACATTAGAGTATTCAAGAGACAGCGTTTTCCTTTGTGTTCTTCTCTGACGTCACAACGGTCACGTGACTGCAAAGACGGCCATGTGGCCGTCAAATAATGGCCGGCGAAGACGTCAAAACTATCACGTCATGAGATTATGACGTCACGATCTCTGTGTTGACGCTGTGTTCACGCCGTGACGTCGCTTGGCATTTTGCGGCCAATATGACGGCATCGTGTTGTCATGGAAATGTGACGTCACGTGAAGAAGCTCCATAGTGATAGCGCGACGAACTCTTAAGCCAACACTATTAACCTACGAATTATACAATGCAAGAGGAGACACAGGATGATCTACTGGATCTCATAATCTTCAAAGAGTTCACTGTTGAGTGATAAACTTTGCATGTCAGACTGTCGTCTTGGGTGAGATCTCAGCCGCCATGTTTTTATGATGACTTCCTTCAGCCACAGCTCGATCGGGAAAGAAATAAAACCTAATTAGCTCCTGGCACACACAACACATGTGGTCGGGATTATTTACCGGCATATTCCGCCGAAGTATGGATTTTCTCGTTTTAAACTGACTTTGTTTAACTCCGAGTTTAAATCAGAGCGAGTATCTCCCGTGTGACAGGATCGTATGGCAACTGCCGCGACATGGACGACATCATACCATGCTCAAGAAGAAGCAGTGGGTATGGTTGGGATTCTTGGAAGAGCAAAGTCTATGTGATTGCGGGGTGTCAATAATTGTGAGGGTTACCAATCAAACGATAAACGTGAACGTTAGAGACGACAGCGTTATTTTGTACCGAAAATGCAATATAAAATCTGATTAATGTGTAGTATGTAAAGTTTACGTTTATCGCTTCATTTCTAAACCTCCCTTTTGGTAACTGCCTCACGGACGTCATGATTCATTCATACCACATGCACGAAGTTTCCTCGAACTGTAGAGCTTTGCCCTTCAGAACAACAGGATTATGGCGTCGACTACCATGATATAATCGAAGGTCGCCCTATATTTGACCACTATTGGCTACCCGACGGAATTAAGGATTCGGGAATCAGCGATGCTGTATAGATTAGAAGAAATCATGCACACAAGACCTGCATGCATATGCAAGCCCATGATAGGAGACAGCTAAAGGTTCCACTTCCATCAAAAGTAAAAGGATGATGGCTGAACCATCCGTCAACACACCTCAGGTCATAGACGGGGACAGTCCTCACCGATATTAGCGTATTATTTCGAATTATCACGAACAGAATCAGCAGTTAGGCTAATCAGAAATGGAGAGATAACATCATTCTGTTTTCCTTCTAGCGCCAATTTGTTCAAGATCTTCCTAATCAATGGTCGGCGCACGGCGAGGTGTTTGCAACCATTTATGATAACTCGCCCTCCATGATCGGTCTCACCTCACTTCGAGGTTCCCCGACACAATCTGGTCAAAGGTGACAGACACATTTCCAGACAGACACTTGGCTCAGGATTGAAAGCAGCTTGATAGCCCCCTAGCGTCTCAACCATAACTGATGTTACTGAAGGTGACTACAATGTAGGGGGAAACGGAGCTATCTGCGGACCTGTTGTTCCAAACACTGATCGCTTTCCCTACATGTTCGCTTTAATGCCTTGTTCGCTTTAAAGGCCTACCAGAGATGAGATTGTCGGGGCTTGATAACATCTGATAGGAGGGGATCAGACAATGAATAAAGGGATCTATTCACCAACAAAAAGACCAAACATTATACCAGCGCACGTCACAACGTAGATTGCTGGGTGTCAATAATTGTGAGGGTTAGCAATCAAACGATAAACGTAAACGTTAGAGACGACAGCGTTATTTTGTACCGAAAATGCAATATAAAATCTGATTAATGTGTAGTATGTAAAGTTTACGTTTATCGCTTCATTTCTAAACCTCCCTTTTGGTAACTGCCTCACGGACGTCATGATTCATTCATACCACATGCACGAAGTTTCCTCGAACTGTAGAGCTTTGTCCTTCAGAACAACAGGATTATGGCGTCGACTACCATGATATTAATCGAAGGTCGCCCTATATTTGACCACTATTGGCTACCCGATGGAATTAAGGATTCGGAAATCAGCGATGCTGTATAGATTAGAAGAAATCATGCACACAAGACCCGCATGCATATGCAAGCCCATGATAGGAGACAGCTAAAGGTTCCACTTCCATCAAAAGTAAAAGGATGATGGCTGAACCATCCGTCAACACACCTCAGGTCATAGACGGGGACAGTCTTCACCTATATTAGCGTATTATTTCGAATTATCACGAACAGAATCAGCAGTTAGGCTAATCAGAAATGGAGAGATAACATCATTCTGTTTTCCTTCTAGCGCCAATTTGTTCAAGATCTTCCTAATCAATGGTCGGCGCACGGCGAGGTGTTTCCAACCATTTATGACAACTCGCCCTCCATGATCGGTCTCACCTCACTTCGAGATTCCCCGACACAATCTGGTCAAAGGTGACAGACACATTTCCAGACAGACACTTGGGCCAGGATTGAAAGCAGCTTGATAGCCCCCTAGCGTCTCAACCATAACTGATGTTACTGAAGGTGACTACAATGTAGGGGGAAACGGAGCTATCTGCGGACCTGTTGTTCCAAACACTGATCGCTTTCCCTACATGTTCGCTTTAATGCCTACCGTACATGTTCGCTTTAAAGGCATACCAGAGATGAGATTGTCGGGGCTTGATAACATCCGATAGGAGGGGATCAGACAATGAATAAAGGGATCTATTCACCAACAAAAAGACCAAACATTATACCAGCGCACGTCACAAGGTCATGCAGCACACGTCACAAGGTCATTCAAGGACATCAATTCAAGGCAACCTGTCTCTTGAAGGAGACTTTTTCTCGCTCCACTGCTGTTTGATTCCAGTGTGTCACCCCTGAAGAGTTGCTGTCACCTTTTGTCTACCTGGCTAAGCCTTTAATTACGTTGACTAACCGGGCAGAAACTGTGAAGTATTCAACGATCGTCGCCGTTCTCTCGGCGTGCGATTAGGTTTTTATGCCTGGATGTGACGTACAAATTCAAGGACATCAATTCAAGGCAACCTGTCTCTTGAAGGAGACTTTTTCTCGCTCCACTGCTGTTTGATTCCAGTGTGTCACCCCTGAAGAGTTGCTGTCACCTTTTGTCTACCTGGCTAAACCTTTAATTACTTTGACTAACCGGGCAGAAACTGTGAAGTATTCAACGATCGTCGCCGTTCTCTCGGCGTGCGATTAGGTTTTTATGCCTGGATGTGACGTACAAAAGCTTTCATGAGCTTACATAGAAAAGTTCTCAAAAAGGCTTCGAGGTTGCAGGACTACTGGGTTTGGATTTGGATGCCTTTGGGAAGCCTATATTTATGATCCATCATACAACAAGATAATCGACTAGAAACGGTTCATTGGAATGTTGCAGGAAGCACTGCATGGCCGTCTGACCACACCCACATTAAGGCAAACCTTACAATGACATGCCTCACAATATGAAGAGAATTCACAGCACTTTCTCCGTTCATACCGAAGCGATCACAAATTAGCAAACGACGGTTACATTTTCGACACCTTCACCGCCGCCTCTTTATCGACCAAACCCAACAGGAGAATAAACCGTCAATAAACACTTCTCTCATCAATAAGGCATTTTTCACACAAAGTGAGTTTTTCTTTAGCTTGATGAAAGAAGTAAGTTCCGACTCAACACGTCTTAATTACTTGACATCAATTAGCGTTTTAGAGGAGCTAAGTTCAAAAGATATCACGGAGCTTGTTGTCATAGCCCCCGGGGAAAGGTTACGGTTAGCGTCTACAAGTATTTTATAAAGTCAACCATCAATCCATGGAGTGGTTGCAGTAATTGTAGCATCGACGATCTTTACCAGGAGATCAATGAGTCACTGGATCCACAGCGAGCTCAACGGAGCTGACGCAGCGTCATGACGCGATTTAGTTTCACGAACTGACGCCACGTGCCTCCACGGAGCACAGCTGATCGCACTTCAAACAGCCTTCCGTCTGCTGCAGCCTGCTACCGGCTTATTGGTTAGATATTTTCTACTGGCCATAACACAAGCATGACGGATCTGCAGCCGCGGGTTTGGTTACTTTCGAAAGATTTGATGTTTTTCCCTCAAATTTTCGTGATTTCCTTGCCAGAAATATGCACGGGGAGCTAGAAAATTTACCATAGATACCGACTTCAGAGTGGAGTTACTGCCACATACGGGCGAAAAGCAAAAATCGAAGACGATACGATCGAATTAGAGGTATCTCTGAATATGTCCTGCAAATCCTGCACTCATACACTAAACGATGTTTAAAATAGACGAAGGGTCAAAAGTCGATACCCCGA
>NMRB01000471.1:227813-272926 GCA_002633025.1 Notospermus geniculatus
TGTGTGAAATATCAAGTCGATTTGATGACGATAACATTGTTTTTGCAGCCTCCCAAAAAAGTTGTGTGTCAGATCAGGTTGTGCATGGGATAGGAATGCTTTGTTGATCGGGCAGTTTTGCTCTCAAAGTCACCCGTTTATTTCCATGAAGAGAAGTTTTGATTGCTGCGAGACTATTTTTATATGTTAAAGTATACGTCTGTACGTATGTGTGTGAAATATCAAGTCGATTTGATGACGATAACATTGTTTTTGCATCAGCAGGGCCAATAATGCTATGGCTTCGGCCCTGATGGAAAAATCAACAATACCAGACCGGCACTTTGAGGAGACGCCCCCTTTAAGCCTGAAGGAAATTGGCCATGAAGAGACACTTGTGGAAGTTGATGGATCGATATGTTGTGAGGACACAGCGAGATTTCTGGTTCGGATAAGAAGCCTTATGATAGCAGACTACACCTCGGCTGTGGTTGAGTTCTTACCAACAGCTGACAAAGGGAGTGAAGTCGGGACAGAACGCCACGACAAGACAGCATTCAGAGCCTTTATGAGAGAGGACGTAATGATTGTTTTGTTGTTGATAGATGATGTCATTCATTGGGTTGGCTGCCTCCAGTCGGAGACTGCTATGTGATGCTTTGTGATACCCTGTGATCTAGAGTGAGGGAATCATGGCCTACCATGTGTCTGTACCACCTCATAACTTCCTACTTGTTCATACGAGCATAGTCAGAGGAGGAGTGATGTCACAACCCCTGGTAGTCAAGATGGAGGGGAAGCTGGTGGACAAGAAACGAATGCTCCAGGACTGGTATTCTGTTCTCTGAAATGTCATCTTCAATGGGAACAGGCCCACAGTTGGCAATCAGGGTCATGAGCGGAATTCTTCAGCATTTGTCAATCATGTGTGGCAAAAAAGTACCGGTACTGAGAGAAGCGACCACATTAGGACACATTTCTGCGACCACTATTTACCTCTTATTTCTCTCCAATATTCTCTCAGGTGATGAATCATAGGTTTTACTTTTATCGCCATTTTGTTTCAAAGCTGGAGAGGCGGCGTTGCATTGTTTTGTCTTTCCAAGCTTGCTGTGTTCTGGTGACAAGTTGTGTGCTCGGCCATGAGTGGTCGTTTTTCCTTCTGGTGTCGATTCCTTCAACATTTTTGACCAATCAGCTTCATCATCATCCGACGGTGAATCATACGGCGAACGACCATTCTTATGCCCTGGTGACAGATCATAACCATTCACCCCTCCATTCATCGGCTGATATTGCTGTGGAAGGTCCTCCACCCGCCGCGGAGAGATCTCATGATGTCGTGAATGTCTCGAATGTCGACCATTGGTTGCCTGCCGAGTTCGGCGGCCATTTTTCTTCCTCTGCCTGGTTAAATCTGGTGACTTTGTCCTCACCTCTGGTGAAGAGTCAGATTCAACATGGCGATGCTTGTAAGATTTCGTTTCTGGACTGGTTTGCCTGGCTGAATGTAACTGATCGCTGCCTAGTGACCTGCTCTCATGGCCATTTCTCTTGTTTGAATTATGCCTCCGGTGAATTTTCTTCGACCGCATGGGTGACGCGTCCAAATCAGAGTCACTCAAGTCGCAGGGAGAAAGAGATCTGGAAAGAAATGAAACAAATATTGTAAAATGGTAGATTTAGGAATTAAATATAGAAATGCCGTGGAGCTCAGTCCTGTAAAATGAACCCTAGAACGAAGAAATCAGTGTTATTCAGGTGATGTTGCAGTCTGAGCCATCCTGATAACATCAGGGGTTCTCAGCACTCGCTGCCTTCGTCCGCACCATGTGCAGTGACAAAGGGAGCGAGCGCTAAGAACACCTGATTTTCTCAGGATGGTCTGAGCTGCCATCTATTATTTACGAGTCGGAAACATGCTAACAGAACAAAGTGTGAATGAAAACTTTGTTCATAGTGGAGTATGGCAAAAATATTGAATGATGGTTTCATTATTAATATACGAAGTGCACCAATAACGATCATTTCACATCAAGTATTGGGTATTGGATAAAGTTCAAAGATGAGGAACTGTTTTTCAAGTGATTGCTTGGTGCCGTTGTCGTTGGCAACGTAAACATACCCAGAAACTGTCAATCCCTGGTAATCAGAGATGTGATGGCCACGGGCCATTTTGGAAACCATGGAATCAGCAAGCAGTAAACTAGAGTGCACCAGAGAGGAGGGATTTTTCTCGGTTTGTGTCAGTGTGTTTAGAGAGTTGATGTTCAGACCTCATTCCATGCTGTGTCTGCATAGGGATGAAACTCAAAAGGGTTCATTGAAATCTACAACATACTTCAGAAACCGAGGTTCAGGCGACTGATGTATTCGGATGGATATCACCGGGGATATCACCAGAGCCACCTACACAACAAATGTAACCTTCAATCACGACAAGCATGACTACATCAGTGAGATGTCTCATGAAACTGATCAAAACGCGAATGAAACATAAAACCATCCCCCCACAACAGGGTTTTTTACCTCGCTCCTCTTCATCCACTCACACTTCGTGTGCGAGTGTATGAAGAGGGGCGAAACCAAAGCCCTGCGATGGGAGGATGGCACTCCCCTGATCTTGACCATCTTGACATTTGGAGACCGACCACAGACGATGCATGGTAAACGTCAAAATGCTAAAGCAACAAGAGCACACCTCTCAAAGATGACAAAACACTTTGAATCTCCGCTGGCTCAAAATATTCATAGCCCCGACTCCAATGAATAAATCCATGGTAAAAAGCCGTGACATTTCTTTGACACACGGTTTGTTTTCCTTCAAGAATACAGCAGGCTATCAGAGAAAGAAATGGAACAATGTGCCATCCCTTCACAGAAAGTAGATAGATGACCGACGGCTATAAACCAACATCAGATTGGGTTTGATAAAGGTCTTGTTCATATTATGCTAGGGTGCGGGTAATGGGATAGCTGCCTTTACATGCATTATAAAGGTGTAACTTTCATTACTTTCCCTTCCTAGCTCAGCTAGTGCGGCTTGTCTCTAGCTCAAGTGGTAGAGTGCTGTGCTGGAGGACTAAGAAGCAGAAGGTCCCTGGTTCAGTTCTTCTTGTTGATCTCCATTTCTTTACAAAAGGGACTTAAACAGTCTTTCTGAGGTGCCAGGGAAAGAGGGGGCACCCAGTGCCTCTTCAATGAAAAGTTCACAGTTGACTTCAATTATTTCCCTTTCAAATTCTAGATATTTTGCAAATAAGGGGGACGCTTCTTATGGGTGGCCCTTAAATCATCATCATCACCTCATTTATTTGCTGGTTGATTCAGAATCGTTGAAAACGTTACAGTATGGAATACTGACGCACGAAACATCACATCCTCCCACTGTAAGGTTTTCTTCAACCACTCCAGTGTGAGTAGATGAAGACGAGCAAGATAAAACCCCTGCTGCTGGAGGATGGATACCAGTACATTGTGGCTGAGAAAGGCACTACACAGCTCTGAAATGAACTGGTGAAATGAATGAGGTTTGTGTTTATACTCCACCTTGTGTCGGCTCAATAAGCATGGTTTCCATTCAGCTCAGATCGACAACACTATCATCAATGTTTGTTCTGCATTGGAAAAACGTCACCGCAAAGCTTTCAGTTGAAAGAAGTGATTACTGCGATACATTTTATTTCATTTACAGCTGTCTCACATTCTTGTTATTTTTCCAATGTTTCAAACATTTCACACCCAGACTGACGGGAATTACTGAATGTCATGGGTGCGTGGTTGTGTAGGCTTGAGCATCCTCCCACCACAAGGCTTGGGTCTCGCTCCTCTTCATACATATACGAAGAAAAGCGAGACAAAAGCGTTGCAGTGGGAGGATGGGGCTTGGGAGGCAAATGATGATACCAACTTCAGCCCAGTGAAGTTTTGTCTCATGTATGCCAATACCTCTAACCACACTTGAATATCTATAGCTAAGAACGACTCTGGCTTTCCCAGCCAACTTCAGCCACTGGATTCGAGGTTTTATCAGATGCCAATAACTCAAACCACACTTGAATGTGACTTCGACTTCAACAGGCCACGGCCGATGAACATGTTTTGCTGACTCAGCGATGTCAACTCATGATTTTCAATATCCAATAGTATAGAATTACGCACGAACTGAAGTTGAACAAACATTCGCTTTCAATAAGTTATTCCTTTCGAATCAGTAATCGTGTTTGATGAGACTCGGATCGATCAACACTCAAGTTCATTTCACGGAGGTTATCACATTTTGCGAGCAGATCAATTGAAAATGAACCAACTATGTTTTGGTCTTATGACGGTTAGGTTTACATTCAATTCATAAAAAAATCCATCACACATATCTTTTGGCCTGATGGAAAGCATAGATTTTCATTAGAGTGAAACTTCCCTCAACTTTTAGCCTGGTGGAAAGACATTTTTAACCTGGTGGCCTGATAGATAAACCCAGAAACAATCATTGTACCCCATTCCTAGTTTTGGCCTGGGGGGGGGGGCATATTTTTTTGCCTAGGGCAAGTGCTACAATTATTTTCATCCAGGTGGCCTAGCTGCCAGACCAACTAGTGGAGAACCTAGAAATCAGGTTGGACCAATACAACTAGTCTCTGAAAGTATTCTAGGCACACTCCAAACAAGATTATATTCCTCTTCACGCTCTATTCGTCAAAATCACAGAATCTCAAATTGATGAACAATATAGCCGCAAGCGAATAAGATCGACCAATGGTTTTCATCTCTCTCTCTGCTGGTTTAAAGTAGCTCATTGCTTACGGTAGAGGATCAGTTGCTGAGGGGACGGCAAAGTGACATCCATTAGCAACACAACACCATTGATGGCGTACTAAAGTAGCAGAGAAGAACAAGCGAACGTGGTGTTGGTAGCACCGGAAATAAATTGGCCGGTAAGCTTTGGATGGGGAAACAGTGCAATCTGCTTGAGGCTAGGTGTGGTTGGGAACGGTGGGCCACCATTAAAGGTACATGGAGACGGTTAAGCATTGCCCACAAGCCAGCTTAAGACACACCAATGAGACTGAGCAAGGAGTCAGCTACAGAGATGCCAATGAGAACAAGTAATGAGTCAGTAGACGAATCACCAATGAGACTGAGCAACAAGTCAGTGGATGAGACACCAATGAGACTGAGCAATGAGTCAGTTGAGGCCACACCAACGAGATTGAGCTATGAGTCAGCAGAGGAGTCACCAATGAGACTGAGCAAGGAGTCAGCTACAGAGATGCCAATGAGAACAAGTAATGAGTCAGTAGATGAACCACCAATGAGTCAGTAGGGTGACATCAATGAAACTGAGCAATGAGTCAATAGAGGAGACATCAACGAAATTGAGCAATGAGTCACCAATGAGACTGAGCACTGAGTCAGTACGGGAGTCACCAATGAGACTAAACCACAAGTTGGTTAAGGAGTCACCAATGAGACTGAAAACGAGTCGGGAGGAGACATCAATGAGTCAGTAGAGGAGACACCAATGAGGCTGTGGAACGAGTCAGTGGAGGACACACCAAGACTAAGCATGTTGTGCTTATACGGCTGGTGGCACATTTCAGGGAGATCCTCCCCCCAAGGCAATGTCACCTGATGTCTTCTCAACTTGTAAACATTACTTGTTAGGAATGGTGTCGGCACATATTAGCCTGATAACGGGTTCAACTTACACATTTCACTGATGAAACCAATCCAGCACAGAGGTGTGACCTTCAGCTTTGCCGACGGGGCTCATTAAATACTCCATCTTCACTCAGAGAAGATTAAATCCTTGGCCACATGGGACTGACGGCATTGATTCATCTCAGTCGGTCTCAACATCAGGGGTATTTGGGACTGACGTTGTCATATAGGGTCTCAGGTTACATACTCGTGTTCAGATCAACCCAGAGGTAGTTTTACCCCTTTCACCACTGTTTCCGGTGGACCGGTTTGTTCGGCTGCAGCATCCGACATCCCTTCATTGACTGAATACAGGGAACATGATGGCATCGTGTTACCGTCTCCGCTAGGTCAATAAATATCCAGCCGAATGATTTCCGGTGCAGTATATGTTTGTATCAGTGTCCACAATCTATATATGTATTAATATTGATGGATCCGTCATCCTGATGGACATGTCTTATGATTGAAGGTCATGTCTGGTAATTGAAGGTCATGTCTAGGTAATGTTGGAAGTCAAGTGGACAATACTGGCCATGTTGAAGAAGAGGACTTTTTAAGTCGACCTGATGGAAGCTTACCCTTGGCAGTTTTAGCTCAAGAGTAGAAGATTATGGAGAAGTCTTTTAGAAACAGAGAACTTTGCCCTTTCATTTTCAGCAGGGAGTTGAGATGGCAGTTTTTAGGAGTGTTAGAAGAATAGGGTAACACTTTTTGTCCAACACGATGCTGGAAAGCAAAATTAAGAATCGAGAAGTACGTAGGCACCTCAGATGTTGCTCCACGTGAGATTGTTCAAGCTCAAGTTGGTCTCTCTGGGATCCTCAGCCATAGAACACTATGGACAGTCGATGTGCCACTGTGCGAAGTTGTTGTGACCACGGGCAGAAGGCAACCGGGAACCAATATGCCACTGATCAAGGCACAAGTCATAAGGAAACCAACGAACGTGAACTATCCATTGAGAACCAACTCACACGATGGAACTCTCATCACGTGGTGACACATGGCTGTGTATTGAATCTGAGAGCAGTTGTTCGAGACGCCTTCTATTCTCCACTCCCTCAAATGGTATGGTTTACTGCTGGCAGGAGTTATATACCACGACCGAAGAGGCATTTTTCCTGATCACAAGGGGTTGTGTTCCCACATTCAACTCCAGTTGCCGCTCCCTCTAATCAAGATTCAGGACGTGTTCCTGTCGTCAGGCTTATGTACAACCACTCTGTCGGCATCTTCTCTCTCATTTGAAGAAAAATAGTCAATTAGGTGAGGTAACCATGGCAGTTGGGGATGATCTACGATGATCATCTTGTTCACCATTACCATATTTCATATCACACAATATGGTCGTCCATGTCGTCATTACAAGCAGGTAATTATAGTGGATAGGCTGGTGAAGAGATAAACCAATGTTAGCAGTCTAATCCCAGATGAATGCACTTATAAGGGTTTGTAAGTTCGCTCTAATGATGATCCTAAAAAGGAGTCTGGAAGGGTTCAGTGTAGACAGTAAGTGAAAAGTTAGCCGATTATGTTACTGCTTTAGATATCAAATAACGACAAAGTTTCTACGTTATCTGTGCCACTTTCATACCAGACATCGATGATGCAGCTTTGATAAAGGAGTACATTACTGGTGGTGTCATTTGGCGGGGGGGAGGGGGGGGGGGCAAAACCAATGTGTGCCATATAAAGCAAGACCTGTATTGTCCCTCCGAGAGTTCGAAGCAAAACCTGTTCATCAAGCAGAATCCACAAAATTAATAGAGACGCAGTAATCAGGATATCTTGAGTTGTAAAGCGATCTAGAGTCGAAGCTGAGAAAGACGAGGGTAACACTACAAACGTAAAGATGATATGGACTTGGTGAACATCAAACCCAATAGAAAGTCTTCTAATTCTCTAAAGTTTATATCAGCTGTGACTCTAGTCTGCAGACACCACACGTGACTACCCCAGTACCCATCATTCTCAGCTTTGAGTCAAGATTGTCCTGCCGCCTACAGAGCTGCTCAAACGTCTTCCTCACTTGTGACTTGAGCTCATCATGATGACTGCAGGACGCATCTTCCCTTTGCTACATCCACTCACAAAACCTTTGTGTGCGAGTGTATGAAGAGGAGTGAGACCAAAGTCCTGCTGTGGGAGGATGACAGGACTGTCCACCGACATCTTTCTCAGCTACAACTCTACATCACATCAAAACTCGTGATCATTACTTACACCATCTCTTAATTTTGCCGTCTTTGCGGATATAACCACACACAGCAGAAGCCTGTAGAATCAGTCCCTGCATGACAAGACAAAGGCCAGCCATAAAACACTTGAGGCAAAAGACAATTCTACGCTTGAGAGAAAATTTTAGGAGTAATTCATTTATTGATTTGGATCCATTAGCAAAACAGCTCATTTCCCGGCAAAAAACCTTTTAGTGGTGGATTCATGTCTGAATCAATGAGAAAATTGGTCCATTCATCGATAAAATCCAAAGAAAAGAAAATATACTTAATGGGATGGGGAGGTTTTTCAATCTGCCTTGGTAGCATCAATTGAGAGAATTGTTTTTCTACTGTATCAGAATGTGTCTAAGTGGAATAAGTATGAGCAACTAACTTGTGGCCTCGGGGTAAGATCTGTGGGCCAGGATGATAGTCCTGTTTACAAGTTTGGTAATGGCTGGTATTCATAAAAGTTAGCAAATGCCTTTACTTAATATGTGCACAGCGAGGTCCAATGTAAATGCACTACAAAACTTGAAGTAAAAGCATTTGCTAGCTCTGATGAATATCAGCCATTGGTTTTCATCAGCAGGGAGAGTGGTAAAGTAATCAGCACTGAAGTAGTGGGTTCTAAATGTCTGGTCTTCGCCAATTTGCCCCCTCCCCTCCCCTTGCCTTCCCCTCCCCTCCCCTCCCCCAATACAATCTCTAGAGCTGACACTAACCCTCGCCATTAACCAAACCACTGGAAGTGAATTAGGAAAGGAAACCAGGCAACAACTATCTTCCCCTTCGTATTGTGTCAAAGTCATCACTATTTGGGCAAAACGATCAAGATGCAACAACAGACGTCAGAAAAAAGTCACCAAAAACTGTCTCTGAAATGTCAGCCAGGGTGCCACCTCTTCACGCTCTTGTTGCCACCCTTGATTTCCTCAGCAAGATCCTATAAGTACTGTGATTAGATGACAGCAGACAAAGCTCCCTGGCCTGGCGTCAAAAGACGAAACCTTTATTGAATGGAGAAAATGTCAAGTGTGGGTACTGATAGAATGGTTATCTGATACAGTTGGACGAATCTATGAAGTGCAAGGCTTCTTTTGGCCAAGAATAACACTTTTATTTATATATGATGTTTCCTTAGCAGTATCACAGTTGCAACGGGTAAATGATCCTCCCATAGCAAGTCTCATAGTCTCGTTCCTCTTCGTACACTCGCACACAAAGTGCAAGTGGTGAAGATAGCGAGGTAAAAACTCCTGTGGTGGAGGATGTGGGTAAATGGTTGGTACTTAGAAGATGATGTGGGCTGCAAATGGTGTGTGGTGGATATCTTGATACCTGATAACTGTAACGCTGAAACTTTTGTCTGATTCACTAAAGCGGGCAGCACACCAGAGATGAGGGCGATATCGCAAGCCATCTGATCGTCACCGATCTTCTCGCCAGCCAGGGCAGTGTTTGGTATTGCTGGTGAGAAGATTTGACGCATTGCCGCTGTGGTGCGCTCCATTTTGGGCACCATTATGAAAACTGGCCTTAGCGATGACACCATCCCAAAAATTGACATTTCCAACAAATTAAATTGCATCCTATAGGCCTACCGACAGATTAGATTGCATCCTATAGGCCTACCTGATGGGCACCGTAAGGCATCTTCATCTCCATTCTTTGTACCCACGCGGTCTAGAAGTTTGCCAAAGTCAGCCGACGGACAAAGGGATTGTATATGTTCACAAAGGCACAAAACCAGCAAGAAATGTCATACGTGCGGATATAATCCCTTGGAACACATCAAAACTTCAAAACTTTTCTGATAAGTACAGATATATCAGTTGCCAGGGGCTATCATTGTCAAGTGCCGTCATCCATCTTCGAGATAAGCAATACCTTTGTCTGAGGTATAACAAGATAAGGCGATGAATTCTGCTTGGATAAAACTTCCATCAAGAAAAATATATCTGCGTCGCCAGGAGAACTTTATATCCGTAGGACGTGTCTGACNAATCAGACCACTAATTAGGTTGCTGGTGGTCGTGTTACCGAGGTGCTAATTGCCACTTGGGACAGCCAAAGCTGTGGTCGCGGTCTGGATAGCGGGGTGGTCGCGTTAGTGAAACTCTCCAAAGGGAAATAAAGAGAAAAACAATCGGGACAATTGAAAACTGGTCGTCTTTCCGGGGTGGTCGCGTTATAGGGGTGGTCGTCGACCGGGGTTCCACTGTACCGTTGTCTAATTTACTTTTGTCTAATTTACCCGGATTCGAGCTGGACATCGGTCGTTCTGGTGAAATATTGGGTAAAATAGATGTCAGGCACCAAAATGCTGCCTGACATTGTGTCAGGCACCCTTCAAAAAATTATTCTCAGGCTTGGGTGTTGACAAAGTTGGCTAAAAAGAAAGGATAAGGGGAAGCGTCGTCGGTCGTCCGATAGATTGAGATAGACTGCATTATAGTTAACATTTTGCAAGTGGTTTTATTTTGTTAGCCCACGAGCTAATCTAGGTCAGCTCCAAGGGTGTGGCCATTTCAAAGTGTCTGGCACGGCCATCCCACCACAAAAATTGTCTGGCGTTAGTGATTCTTGAAAGATCTTGCAGTACTGAACAATTTAGGATTGGTTTCAATTTGTTAGTCACACAGCTGATCTAGCTCAAATTTTTCTTGTCATATTTTGGTATCTGCCGGGGGCAGGCCACCACCAGAAATGTCTGTCTTTGCTCATTTATCATACAATACAACATGCTGATTGAATTTCAATATGTTTTATTTTGTTAGAATTTGAAGCTGGGATATACCAGGGGGAGACCCCACACAGTTTGAGGGCTGGGTGCACGATTTTGTTAGGAATGTCCGGGGCGGTTGAGGACGAGAGGCAAATGATGGACCATGTGGGCTGGGCCACTGAACAGTCAGCGCATTACTACACTAGGGTACAATGTATGTCGCCTGAGGGACGCGGGAGTGGTGGCTAACAGACTGGCCAGCTCTTTAGGTAATTCTGATCGCTGTGAGGCAGTTTTTCGTAAGAATATTAATGCCGATTTAGAGAATGCTTTTGGGTGACTGATGTATGCTCGGTTTCTAAATGTTGAGCTGTACGTGTATATTAATTGGGCCATTTGGTGTAGGTTCGCATTTTGGGTGGGTTGAGTGGATAATGGATGGCATTGATTATACTGTAAATGTTCATATGTAGTTTTCGCAGGGTTGCACTTGTTACTCCGTGGGTGCGAGTAGTTTTGTAGTGAATAAAGTAATGTTAATTTGTCGAACGCCCATTTTGGATTTTATTTTGTTACTTTTGGGAAGTTTTGGGGAGTATTGGGGAGTACTGGCGGGGATCTTTGGGAGGAATCGCAAGTGGGGTGTTCGTGATTCGGCTTGAAGAGGGACGAGACGAATGCCCCATTTCCCCCAGTACTATGTCGTCTAGAGAAATGGGAGGAACGTGGTGTCACTCAGGAACGGAGTAGATCACGGGTGACCAGTCACGTGACGACCATTTTCCCTCGTTCGATTTCGAGACAGGAAGGTGGAGGGGTGGAGGTGAATTGTCGGGTCAGCAGTTTGGGACGCCGGGATGGTTGCCAGGGTGTTCTGCGGAGTTGCCCACCCACCCGCCCATCCCAACCATCGGCATGGTGATTTGGCCCTTCTCATTTCTCTGAGACGAATGCCCCATTTCCCCCAGTACTCTGTCGTCTAGAGAAATGGGAGGAACGTGGTGTCACTCGAGAATGGAGTGTAGTCAGTAATCTGAACGTCCAACATCCCACTTTCGGTGACAGTTCTACTAACTATAATGGGTCTCAACTCTACAAACTCTATAATGACAATCTTGTGTCCAGCGCAAATCCTGGGCAACCAACCCGCTACTCACAAGACTCTAAATCCTGATCCACCCTCTGTAATAATAGACTATATCATCGGTATACACGTTTCCTCGGATATCAGACTTCAAGGTGCTCGATCCAATCTCAAGCGAACATCGACCAATTCTAGCAACCGTCGCCACGTCTCCCTTCTCACCATGCACGGAATACAAGCCCAGCCTCGCTTCGATCATGCCAACTGGTCCGCCTACCATGAAGAAATAATCCACAGGAAAATCAGCGACCTGCCCACTGTCACAGGGAACACTGTCTCTAGTTATCTGCTATTCAAGCTCTAACTGAAATCATCCATCCGGACTCTAATCACATTCCAAGGACCAAACACTGTGACAAACCGCCGCTCCCCCATGCATTGTAAAACTGATCAAGGAGAAACGTCAGAGGCAGAGATCGGGTCCGTACAAGAAACCAAATCATGAAAAGAAAGCCAGAATCAATGACTAAACAACCTCATATGCAAGGTTGAAGGACATCACCACCTACATGTACCGGGAGGACACAGCATCAAACCTACGGAATGGCATTTCGAGCAAAATCCCGGATAAATTCTGGCCAACAGTCCGAAAATTCATGAGAATGAATCAGTCGGCTTCTATAACTCAACCATTGGCAACATCTACAATAACCACGAGGAACAAAAGTCCTGCTTTCATGATCTTTACAAGGACATTCACACATCCCCCCGTCAGACCGGGCTCGGAAGACATCATAAATATGGTATATATAAATACGGTAAATGTAACAACTTCTATATACATGTACAAACAAAGGTAAGACTCCTGGGCCAGTATGCAGAAAGGTGGAATATAAGCTTATTCCAGGTATAACCTAACATTACGTGAAGATATACGTGGAATAAGCTTATTTAAAATGCATATGGGTTTAGAAGACAAATAATGTATATTTGAAAAGGGCCAGCAATAAATACTTTCAACAACAGCAAAAGAAAGAATGACATTCATTCATTTGGCATCTGCTGATGATTGTTCTCATGCATTACAATGTACCTTTGTGCTGTATTGTGGTTTCGTTCAGCGTATGGGGAAGTGTGTGTTGATCTGTGGTCAGGTGACTCTTAATGATTTTATCTATTATGTATTCTATTCTCTTATGTATGTCTTTTTCTAATTTTTATTATCATGCACTGCCACTTCTCTTTGCTATATGGGCCAGATATATTCCTCTAGACAGATTCTGGTCCATTCGTCATCTCCTTCTCTTCTTTGTCTGTCTCCACTATTTGCACTGTTTATTGTTTTTCAAGCTGATATAATGTATTTTTATAAGGCTACAATAAACATTTTGATTTGATTTGATTTGATTTGGTGACACTCGTTTTAGACAGTGGGGGCTTATTGTATCTTTAAAGCTTGCTGCAATGGAGAACGGGCTCTTCTATCACAAACGGATTCTGGGACTCATTAAGGATAAAGTACGAAGTGTTGATAAGAGTGCTTCTATCACAACATTTGTTGCTGCTGCTCAGTCATCTGGAATATAATGTCCTCTGAGACTGACAAGACTGCTGCTGCTTCTCGTGTAGGAATTCAAGATGGCCGAGCTTCATGTTGAATTCCACACAGCTCCGATTTTTAGCTAAATATGAGTACGATATACATGTACCTCCCGGAAAGTTAAATGAAGGTGACTTACGAAACACATAAGTATCAAAGAATACGCAGAAGTAGAAAACCGAAGAATATCATTGTGTTAATGTAGAAAACGACTTCTTGTTTGGCCGACGACATCATCTCGCTACGCCTACCTCATCCAAGATGGCGGAGAGTCAAGACATGCAATACGGTATACACAGTGCACAAAACAAAAGAGAAAATGCTGATATAATGATACTCGGCAGGATCAGGCAATCCGTACACATGGTACAGAAGCAGGTGAACAATACGGAACACTGATCACGCAGACCACGCGAGAATATACGCGTGGTTTTGAACTGATAGTACACCAATGCCACCTATTATTCATGACGATTCAAGGTGTGATTGGCCGTGCTTGGTGAACCGCATATCTCGAACAATGGGCCTAGGTCAACACTAGGTGTCTCGTCTGCTCTATCAGTAGTCATCACGTGACCAATTGGCGCTCCCCATTGCTTCCATTTCCTTCAACCAGTGTTAAAAACATTGTTTATCTGTTTATCCAAGTGCCTGTGTTAATCAACATGCGTCTTACATGTAGGCCTAACTCGCTCATGGAGATTCCATACTATTCTGCATTTCCAGAGGAACCTTTGTGTTTTTATTGTGGAATTGAGGATGGTCTGGTGGATGCTTATGATCCAGTTAAATAATAACCACTTTGTCAGGACTGCCACGCCCATACGCCGGCAAACAGACGAAGTGCGCCACCAGAGCAATAAAAAACCATTTGGCCGGTGCTGTATTTGGTGCCTGCCACCCTCAAGAATAAAGAAATGAACTTTCTCTCCCGAAACCATCAACATTCTCTCTTTAGCTTTCGCGTCTTCGGGACATTCACACTGCAAAGTACTACGCGACTCTTGAGCCAAAACTTGGACGAGTATGGGCGGGTCATAAGGTCATTAGCATATCAATATGGCGCAGTCCATGCTGTTTTCGATGAATTTTTTTAAAAACAAGGCCGGGAAAAGGCCGAATTCTCAAGTAAATTCTGAGCCACAGACGGCTAGTAAGCAAGCAAAGACTACAGATTCTAATGATGGGGGTACTGAGCGTAATTCAGAGCCAGGTGTCGAGAATCACGCTGAGGTAGGCAAGATTTGATGGCAGCTGACAAGGCTACAGAGCTGGGCCAGCGCGATCTTCGTCAGCAGGGGACTGTAACTGTCAAAACCGTGGAAAAATGGAGGTTTTGACCCAAAAACGAAAGACCCCGTCCCTCTTGACTTCGTAGAATACGAATCTAGGGAAGGAACCGTCACGTCAGTGTGGTGAGCTGTCTGCAAAGCCAAGGAATCGGTGGCCAGAGTGGCAGCCAAATAGTCTAAGGGCGTCACCGGTGACGAAAGATGGAGGCGATGCCGCCATCTTTGTTGCTATGATAATTTCACGCATGTGCATTAGCTGGTGGGCAAACCCGAACAAGCCGGAAGCATGCGAAGTAAACAACGTGCGAAACTTGAATTGGTCATCTGACGTACTGCGTTGAATTTTTGATTGCAATTACATTATTTTTCATCGTATTTCGTAATTTCAATGATTAACAATGAGTTCTTACTTCCATTCGTTAGAAGATGTCGATCAAAAGCGTCATTTAGATAAACTTTCCGTGCTTGGCGAAGGTATTGATGAGGATCCCTTGAACTGCAAAATTGATGCTTTAATGTTTACATCTTCACCTGATGAATGGCCAGTCTTAGGACCCAGGCCTCTCCATTGCATGAAGAGCACTACACCCTGTATTTTTTACCCTATTTTTGGGCATCCCAATTTTTCTCTTTTTTTGCATAGTGACGATGTGGCTACCTTTTAATCCAGAATAAGAACATCGCAAACAAATTGGCAAAACTCATTTTTTCCCAAGAAATGTGTGATAACATGTGGATTTTCTTTGTTCATTGTCTAATAATTGTGTATTTTCAATTTTTTTGAATTTACAGATCGTATTTTTGGCACTGAACCCTATTTTGGGCATATTTTTTCAGGGCTTATTTTGGGCATGTGCCCAATTCACTACACCCTTAAACCGCCTGAGAAGCATGTAATGGAGAGGCCTGATAGGGCAGATTTTGTCATACTTCGTCGAATCTCCTGCAGTTTTCACCGAGACAAAAACAAATGCTAATAGATCACTTGAGGGTGAAAAATTTGTGCAGGATGGGTTTGTTCACGAACTTAAACACAGGGGAGTGACTTGAAGTCGGAATCACACACCAGGCATATTACATGTACAGGCATTGACAGATGTTTATCTACACTTTGTATCTTGAATATTTCAAATACTACCGAACCAATTTTGATGCGGTTTGTTGCATATGAAAGGAAAACCTGTTGGTCACATTTCTGCATCAAAATTTTGGAAATTTCGAAATATCAAAATTATGTAATTGCTTGTCAGAAAAAATCTCAAAAATCAACACCTTTTAAATTGTGATTTTATTTTCATTTTTATAGTAGTTCTGACAGAATGGAAGTTTCTAAGGATTTTGGTGCTAGTTTCATCAAAATCTATCGAGTGGTTACTGAGATATTTGAGATTATCAAAATTTTGATATTTTGAGATTTTCGCGTTTTTCAAGAAATTTTCATACCATTGGATAAAGCTAACGTCAGATAATAGGTTTACATTATTTTGAAACTTTTTGGGGTTAACTGTGCAGAAATATCGTAATATAAAAATGTTGATATTTTGAAAAATGTGCGTAAATTCCAATCATTTCATGCGAGTCATCCAAAATTTCATAATTTTATGATTTGAGGTCAGCTCTATCTACTGACACCAGAATTTTTTGAAAAATCGTGAAAATCTCAAAATCTCAAAATTTTGATAATCTCAAATATCTCAGCAACCACGCGACAGATTTTGATGAAACTAGTACGGAAATCCTTAGAAACTTCCATTCTGTCACAACTACTATAAAAATGAAAATAAAATCACAATTTAAAAGGTGTTGATTTTTGAGATTTTTTCTGACAAGCAATTACATAATTTTGTTCTTTCGAAATTTCCAAAATTTTGATGCAGAAATGTGACCAACAGGTTTTCCTTTCATATGCAACAAACCACATCAAAATTGGTTCGGTAGTATTTGAAATATTCAAGATACAAAGTGTAGATAAACATCTGTCAATGCCTGTACATGCACCAGCAAAGCCACTAAGATTCTTTTAACTATTAAACGTACGATAGAATACCTAAATGCTGCTGCTGGACCGACACTCTACAAGACCCTTGTTAGACCTATATTACTGTTGAGGTGGGGACCACCGAAGACAGCTCCTCGAGACATGTTCGCAGTTACGCCGGATGCCGTAACCGAAATTTTGCCGCAACAACAATCACGACGCATACCACGTTGCCAATGAAGACGTCAATTTCCCTCAATCGGTCAAAAATTTATGTTCATCGGATATCACATTTGTGAAGTCTTTCGGAATCATCAAGTTTCTACCGTCCAGGATATCATTTTGGATTTATTTCTTTGGATTCATTCACATTTCATGGAATTTACGTGGACAACCATTCATTTCTGGATGTATCTTAATATTCATATTCTTGTGTTTTGGAAGGGTTCACATTCAGATTGAGCTTTATTCTCTACCGTCATTTATCATGTTCATTGTGTGCACACAATCGCGGAATATACTCGGCCTTCGAACTGTTAAGATAGCTTTTCTTCCGTACACGGCAAGTTAATGTTTTGATGATTTAATGTGTGAGTGTGTTTGTGTCATTTTAGCATCATTGTTCATGCTGATACTGATTACCAGATATATATATAACCCAGCGAAATAGAGCACAAACAGAAGTCAGAAGGGCGAATAGGAACTTTGAAAAGAAAATTGCGGTTGAAGCAAGGTCCAACCCTAAAGCTTTTTGGGGTACTATAACAGCAAAACTACAAGATCTCAACAGATTCCTACCCTAATAAACCCAGAAGAAGAAGTAGAAGAGGATGTCTAAATGAATTCTTCTGTAGCATTTTTACCGTGGAGAACACCACCCAAATCCCAACTCTGCCATTTCGAAGTATGAGAAATCACATCCCACCTATACCGATCACCCCAGATGCAGTCAAGAAGAAACTCAGAGTGAACTGAAGATCACGAAAGAGGCGCGGATCGAGGATTTTTGGCAGAGGGGGGTCAGGACTGCCGAGATCAGTCTTTGCAGGTGGGCACCGAAGATACCTGCGCCAATGCGGGGGCAACGGGGGGTCTGGGGGTCCTCCCCCAGAAAATTTTGAAATCTAGAAGGCCGTAGATGCGATTTCCTGGCATCTCAGTATCAAAACAGAAGCTTTATTCTTGCGTTTTTTCCTATTGAAAAAAAAACAATTGGTGGTGGCAAGCAGGGGGGGTCACGACCCCAAAACCCCCCCTCTGGATCCGCGCCTGCGAAAGCACATGGACCCGACAACATTCATCCTGCCATTCTATATGAGCTGAGGGAAGAGTTATGTAAATCACTCTCATTACTATTCATGAAAAGTCTCGAGGAATCGGTTGTTCCTAGTGACTGGAAGTGGCGCAGGTCACTCCGATCTTCAAGAAAGGTGAACGAAGTAAACCAACAAACTACATGTATCGCCCCGTAAGTTTGACATCCGTTCTGCCCTACAATGGAAGACTGCAGTATCTGCATATTGCAGTCTTCCCTTGTACAGCCTCTGCAGCCTTTCCTATTCAGTGAAGTGGAAAATGTAGGTGTGTAATAACATCAGTAGATACTGCTCTCCTTTCTTGCAAAATTATTCAGAGCTGCCACCTAAAACAAGGGAGATATGGCATAAAATGCAAGACCGCAGTAAGTGCAGTTACTGCAGTCTTCGTTTGGATGGCAGCGTTATATGCAAGGTCATGGAATCAATTACCAGAGACAAATCATGGAACACATCACCTCCAGTTGTAGCAGGCCATTCCCCGCGTGTTCAAGGATGTTATAAAGATTGTAGGGTGTTGCTTCCACTGGTGCCAATGTATACGGAGGAAAATCCAAGAGCTTGGACTTGCGGTGGCATACAGAAATGACAATGCCACTCATAAATTCTGCAAACAGTTGACTGTCCTTCCATATTTACCGCTGGAACACATCCCACCAGTACTCGAATCACTTGAACAGAAAGCTGCAACACCAGCCCTTGCAGAGCTGATGACATACATTCGAAACAATGGGATAGATGGCAGCACCTGGACACCGGATTCGTGGAGCGTTTTTAATCAGGCCATTAGGACAAGCAATGACGTTGAAGGCTGGCACGGCATGCTGAACCGCTATGCAAAATGCCCCAACTTGTCATTTTGTCTTCTGATACACATTCTATACACGAACAATCGCAAATGGAGGATTTGCAAGTGCGGCTTCTGAGCGAGGACAAAATTAAGAGGAACCAGCGATGGAAATACAAACAAGTACAATGTACTGGTACAGGGACAATTATTCAAACTTTGGGAGGACTACACAGTCGGGAATAAATCTGCCAAACAACTCTTGAGAAAGTGCAGTCACCTTGTGGGGCCTTCAGTAGAAATTATTGGACTTTTTATTCATCATGGACTGATCATTATGGGGATCACGTTGGACTCTTGTGCATGGACTTTTGTGTGTTTTTTTGTGTTTCACGTACCGTTTGAACTCTGCATCTTTGGTTTCATGGACTGTTTGGATCCCTGTTTGAGGTTTCATGGATGTAGTCTGGGCTGTTTCTGTCTGAGAATACTAGTAATGTAATTTGTACCGTCATCCAAGTGGTTTTATCATGCATTGCCTCAAAGGTCGGCCAGTCCGTGTATATGGCATTTTATCGCTAACTTATTATATTATAGTAAAATTCTTATTTGTGATGTCAAGTGAGCGTTATAAGAAATTGCTGATGGTAACAAGTCTTTTTTTGCAGTTGTTTCGGCACCTACCACACCCATGGAAGCATGTACCTCTACACCACCTACCAAAGCTGTCGGATCGTCAGGAAGTTCAACTAAACCAAAGAAAACCATCCAGCCTAACAAGGAGACAGGTAAAGAAACTGATGACAAACGCAGGCCTTGAAACGGAGAGTGGAACCTATTGTTCCGTTTTGTATTGGAGAGAAGTACGTTCTTCCACCCCAGTTATCTGGTGGTTGTAGACATACTAGTATTTACCAATTCCAGTGTGTTCCAGCACTGTATGCCACAGGAACTTCACTGCCTGCACCTAATTATGACTGTGAACCTGAGCCTATGGCGTTTGAATCGAGTACATCTATCCCGGCACCATCCACAACCAGTAACTTTGGCATAACCGATGCATACAATGCGATGTACTCACAACCAGTG
This sequence comes from Notospermus geniculatus, assembly GCA_002633025.1. NCBI lineage: Eukaryota > Metazoa > Nemertea > Pilidiophora > Heteronemertea > Lineidae > Notospermus > Notospermus geniculatus. The sequence goes on from NMRB01000471.1 coordinate 247,589, forward strand.
GAAAACAATACAACAGCAACAACTCCAACATTTTCACAGAATGCACCAAGTTCGACACCATTGAGTGAAGGCCTACATGTAAAGGAGACTGCTACATGAAGATAAGTGAAATTGAGGAAAGGAAATACTGAAGAAAACAAAGGACGTAAACGCAGCGTAATACTCGCCCAGGACAACACCCCTTGGTCCTAATACGCCATCACCAGCTGAACTGATGTTCTGAAGGAAAATTCCCCAAAGCCTGCCAACACGCACAACCTCACAGGCATCAGACGCAGAAATCAACAAACAGCAGGAGCGAGAGAAGAAAACCACGCAGCAGTACGATCAACACGCCAAAGATCTTCCCGAGCTTAAAACCCTATGGTGTTTGAATCGAGTATATCTATCCCGGCACCATCCACAACCAACTTTGGCATAACCGACGCATACAATGCGATGTACTCACAACCAGTGGAAAAACCAAGCGTACTACAGCAACAACTCCAACATTTTCACAGAATGCACCAACTTTGACACCATTGAGCGAAGGCCTACATGTAAAGGAGACTGCTGCATGAAGATACATGTAACTGAAATTGAGGAAAGGAAATACTGAAGAAAACAAAGGACGTAAACACAGCATTACTCGCCCATAGGACAACACCCCTTGGTCCTAATACACCATCACCAGCTGAGCTGATGTTCCGAAGGAAAATTCCCAACAGCCTGCCAACACGCACAACCTCACAGGCATCAGACGCAGAAATCAACAAACAGCAGGAGCGAGAGAAGAAAACCACGCAGCAGTACGATCAACACGCCAAAGATCTTCCCGAACTTAAAACACTATGGTGTTTGAATCGAGTACATCTATCCCGGCACCATCAACAACCAACTTTGGCATAACCGATGCATACAATGCGATGTACTCACAACCAGTGGAAAACCAAGCATACTAAAGCAACAACTCCAACATTTTCACAGAATGCACCAACTTTGACACCAACTTCGACACCATTGAGCGAAGGCCTACATCATGTAAAGGAGACTGCTACATGAAGATACATGCAAGTGAAATTGAGGAAAGGATAAAAATTAAGAAATAACCTCAGTGAAGAGAGCTCAGTTAACTTGGTATGAATGATTATCACCATGATCACTTTCATTTTGAATTTGAAAAAAAGGGTGAAATACGGTGTGTAAGATTTTCATGTCCCCGATGTGATGACCCCAGTAATGCATTTACGGATAAACACAATTGACTTTAAATAGAGAGACCACTGGCGTTCATTTTAAATTGATGTCACGACGATTGAAACACAACTGCAAGAATGTGTTCAAGCGACTCAAGAAAATGTTGTCCATCTTATCCGTGAATGAAAGTGATGGTCGCCGATTTCGAAATCGCACTGTGGAAAGCAGCTACTTGTGTATTCCCCGCAATCACCATCAGAAGATGCGCATTTCATTGGACGCAGGTGGTGTGGAGAAAGGCACAAGAAATCGGATTGCAGTTGGCATATAACGAACGAGAAGGAACGTACCGACTCACACGAAAATTCCTAGTCTTACTGTTCCTACCGTACGAGCACATCGTTGCAACATTCCAGGCCCTAAAAGAAAACTGTGGATCGAACGAGAAACTTTGGCAGTTAGCGGGTTGTATTCAAAACACTTGGGTCGATTTGACCGATTGGCCTGTCTCTTCGTGGAGGGTGTTCATGCAGCCAGTTAGAACCAACAATGACCTCGAAGGGTGGCATCGTCGACTAAACGGTCAGGCGGTCAATAGTGTTCTGCCGTTTTACGTGTTGGTTCCACTGCTGCAAGAGGAGGCATTGAACATCGGATTAGAGCACAAACTCCTGAGCGAAAACAAGTTACGGCGATGTCAACGGAAAAAATATCACGTGCTCCAGTCCAAATTATTTAATGCTTGGGATGCATACGAAAACAATTGACATTTCATGAATGTGCCTTACTTTGTCAACAAACTGTGTGCTTTGTAATTTGTGCAAGCTGGTTGTGTGCTGATTATAAAGTTCAATTTGACGAAATAGACCATTTAAACCTATATGTTTTTTGCAACGGGTTAGTCTGGATTGTGAACGTCATTGACCAAACACCCAGCTTTTGATTTGTTGCTCTGGTACATGTAGATGTAAAGCTGAGGATCCTGCTGGAACTGGAGGCGACTGATCAGTCACCACAAACAGTCGATGTACGCACCCTTGCGACTCACTGGAACTGAGATTTTGCCAGTCGCGCTGAATGGGTGAATGTCGTCCTGATCCTACACGCTAACTCCTAGCCCAAGCCCCTAACCCTAACCCCAACCCTGACCCTTAACCCTTGTCACTGACCCCGACCTGTAATCCTAAAGCTAGTCCTGACCCTAACCGTCAGACCCTAACCAGAAAAACAGACCAAAAGATCCGATCATGTCAACTTCGCCCTGAGCGAAGACCACGTTCCTGAAGGTTTCTTTCGGAAATCAGTAACGACTGGAGGAAAACGACATTTACTGTTCGCCACCGACAATATAATGAAATTACTCGCCAAAGGCAAGGTGTGGTAAGTTGATGGCACTTTTTAAAGTGGTAAAGGAGCCGTTCACTCAGCTGTTGAGTATTCACGCGTTCATCAGGAGTGGTGAAGAGTTAAAGCAGGTGCCTCTGATGTTTGTGATCATGTCTGGAAAGAGGAAGAAAGAGTACAGGAAAGTGTTCAAGGCAGTAAAGGACCTTCTGACACCTTATGGAACCCCAAATGTGTGCAAAATTGTGATAGACTTTGAAATGGCAATATGGCGGGCCATTCCCCACATATTCAAGGATGTTAAGATTGTAGGGTGTTGCTTCCACTGGTGCCAGTGTATATGGAGGAAAATCCAAGAGCTTGGACTTGCGGTGGCATACAGAAATGACAACGCCACACATAAATTCTGCAAACAGTTGACTGCCCTTCCATATTTACTGCTGGAACACATCCCACCAGTACTCGAATCACTTGAAGGGAAAGCTGCAACACCAGCCCTCGCAGAGCTGAGGAAATACATTGTACATTCGAAACAATGCGATAGACGGCACCTGGACGCCGGATTCGTGGAGCATTTTTAATCAGGCCACAATGACGTCAACGGCTGGCACGGCATGCTGAACCATTATGCAAAATGCCCCAACTTGTCATTTTATCTTCTGATACGCATTCTACACGAACAATCGCAAATGGTGGATTTGCAAGTGCGGTTTCTGAGCGAGGAAAAAATTAAGAGGAACCAGCGACGGAAATACAAACAAATAAAGGGACAATTATTCAAACTTTAGGAGGACTACACAGCCGGGAATAAATCTGCCAAACAACTCTTGAGAAAGTGCAGTCACCTTGTGGGGCCTTCAGTAGAATAAATTATTGGACCTTTATTCATCATGGACTGATCACATGGGAACACAGGTTGAACTCTTGTGCATCGCCTTTTGTGGGTTTTTTTTGTGTTTCATGTACCGTTTGAACTCTGCATCTTTGGTTTCAAGGATGTTAAGATTGTAGGGTGTTGCTTCCACTGGTGCCAGTGTATATGGAGGAAAATCCAAGAGCTTGGACTTGCGGTGGCATATAGAAATGACAACGCCACACATCAATTCTGAAAACAGTTGATGGCCTTCCATATTTACCGCTGAAACACATCCCACCAGTATTCGAATCACTTGAACAGAAAGCTGCAACACCAGCCCTCGCAGAGCTGACGATGACATACATTCGAAACAATCCACAACCAGTAACTTTGGCATAACCGATGCATACAATGCGATGTACTCACAACCAGTGGAAAACCAAGCATACTACAGCAACAACGCCAACATTTTCACAGAATGCACCAACTTCGACACCATTGAGCGAAGGCCTACATGTAAAGGAGACCGCTACATGAAGATAAGTGAAGGAAAGGATGAAAATATTAGATGAAGAAATAACTTCAGTGAAGAGAGCAGTTAACTTGGTATGAATGANGTTTAATAAGTCCGGTTCTATTAAGTGCGGATCTATTTAGTTTGGATAGGTCATGCACAGTCGCAAGCGACCGTGGAGCCACCTGTAGCCGAGCATAATACTACAAATAGATCCGGTGTTATTGCCATTCCACTACAAAATTTATCCGCATCTAGATTCGGAGTATGATCGGCTATGCTATCCGAACTGAATAGATCCGCACTTAATAGAACCGGACTTACTAAACCCGGCAATTCTGTAATGGAAGCAGAATAAGAGCGGACAAATACCGGCTTTTTTGTAGTGGAAGCGCAACTTCATGCTGTCCGAACTAAATAGATCCGCACTTAATAGAACCGGACTTATAAAAACCCGGCAAATCTGTAATGGAAGCAGAATAAGAGCGGACAAATACCGGCTTTTTTTGTAGTGGAAGCGCAACTACATGTATAGCCTTGTGAAGGTCCCAAAAATGCTGGCTGCACTTTATACAGTCTGAGAGTACTTGTTATTTCTGGCAGGTTATCATGCAACACTCGTTATGGGTTGACAAGATTTCTCACATTTTCTCCACTTTCATCACCGTTTTCATGCCCAAAGCATGGAACTTCCCTTTATTGGCACCTAAGAGAACTTCAGTGAAAGCTAACCCCGACAGTCAAGAGGTTTATGTACTTGATTTGAAGGTTAAGTAGATTCTTTATCCGACTGGTATTTCCTCTTTGTCTATACCTGAGGCATTCTATCACAGTATACTGGTTCAAAAAATTTTTAAAAGGTACCCAGGTACAGGGGGAATACAAATCCGAACAGCTGGAAGACTGCCTCAGAAATCTGCCAGGAGATTCGTAAAGGATGGCAAGCGCTGAATAAAAGGAACGTTCTGATTGGTCAGTAGTCAAAACACTGATGTGAAATAGCCAATCACCAGCGTCCTTGCGGCACTGACGGCCATAAATCGCTTACCTTTCTCGAAAAAGTCACACCAAGAAAAGACAGGTTGGTCTATACTTATTCCAACTGATTTCTCAGAAATTTCCACCTGTGTGTTTCTGAGGAAAACCGTGCCCTAATGAATACATTGCGTACAAGCCTAAAAACGTGGACGAGATAGGTCGAATTATACAGGCTGCTGAGTAAAAAAAGAACCTATTTACACAGGTAACATATCTTGATCAAATTCATGTTCTCATCCTTTGGTACATGAATCTGTATTTGGGAAACAGACAGGTGTGACTGGCTGTGTATCATTGACGATGATGTCAATAATGTACAAAAAAACACATTTTACATTTTAACTGGGTGACGGAGGTTGTGTCAAGAGAAGTTTCCAAAAGGACCAAGTAAGTGTTGTATGAGCTTCTCAGTGAGAAAATCTTCCCCAGAAAGATTACTGGAGAGATTGCAGTGATAGTGTGAAGCGCTTTGAGACTGTATTGTGAAAAGTGCTACATACAATCCACACTGGAGTAGAGTGTGATATTGTAGGGAAGTAGATGGTTGACTAAGCGGTAGGGAAGTAGATGGTTGACTAAGCGGGTCTGGAACCGGCATGGGTAGGCGCGGCTGTCCCGCGAGCTCGGACCGTGCCGGAGCCTTCCCAGGGATCGCATCATACAACCTCGAAGACGATGAAGATGGGGATGAGACAAGGAACTGTACCAGAGGGTGTTAGTGCTGCACAGGTACGGTATCTGTCGAAGCAAGTAAACATGCAGGGCAGCCATCCTTCGACAGGATGTCAGGACGATGACGATGGCGATGACGATGACGATGGTGATGATGGTCCATGATAACGATGACGACGGTGACGGTGGTGATGATGATGATAATAATGATCATGACGATGACGATGACGATAACGATGACGATAACGCTGATGAAAACATTGTTGATAATGATGACGCCGGTGACAATGACGATGACGATGATGAAAACATTGATGATAATGATGACGCCGGTGACAATGACGATGACAATGATGAAAACATTGATGATAATGATGACGCCGGTGACAATGACGATGACAATGATGAAAACATTGATGATAATGATGACGCCGGTGACGATGACGATAATGAAGACATTGATGATAATGACAACGACGGTGGTGATGATGCTGATAATCATGTTCATGGCGATGACGATGACGATGAAGAAAACATTGATGAGGACCGCCATGACGAGGATGATGGTGATGATGACGATGATGAATTTTGGCATTGGTCAGGAATTAACAGATGCTGCCACGTAAATCAGTGTTCTTGGAGTCAAAGACTCCTGAAGCCCTCGACTCTTTCAATCCCGACACGTGTTTTATCATATCGACTTCGGGGAGGGGGGTATACCGAGGGGACCAGGGCAGTGATATCACGACCTCGTGGGCCAAGCGACGCTGGCACTTGTCGGAATTATCCCTGAACCTGAACGAAGCCTAGTCAAAAGGCGTTTATGTAAAACACCCTGTCATTCCAGTCAAAAGTCCTAAATTTGTAATTGAGATACAGTATCTGAGTCGTGAGCATGATTTGATGATCTGGTGGGATACATTTATACCATGACTCAGACTTTCGTGTTCAATAATTTTACCCCGGCAACAACCAACTGCAGACAGGTCGGTCAATTTCCCAGAACCCATTAACCGCATACCTCGAAATGACGTCTCTTTCAAAAAAAATGAAATCCTTGAAATGGCTGAGTGATGTTGGTCACGTCCTTCAGTGACTCCTTGCTCATAAAAAGATCAAGAGTTCTGACCTGGTCTAATGTTACGAAAAGTAACAAGTTTTAACATTTGTCCCGGATGTTGTCGATATATTGTTTAGAAGGTTAGTTGGCAAGAGGAAAGGTTACTAGTACCGTAGTTGCAAGAGGATTGGCAGAATGGCGGTAATGAAAACCAGTATGTTAGTAAAGTGATGTAAAGGCATTATTTGAGATGGATAAGGAAGTGTCCCGACAGCCTGTTGGTTATCATATTATATCTGCCTGGCAAGCGGCAGGTCCTGGGTTCGAATCCCGCTTCGGCCAAATGGGATTTATCATCCCTGGCTCTTCATGTCCGTCGTATGGGGCGATACTGGTAAACCTTGGTGGCTTGTACTGCTTGTTCCTTTGCAAGAGTAAAGTGAAGAACATGAGTAGCTTGAGATGGCCTCTTCCATAATTACCACGGCCAATCACGCTATGGCTTCGACCCTGATGGAAAGATACAAATACAGTCCATTTTGAGGTGGCTAACTCCACAAAGAATGTGATGAGTGAAACTAAACATCAGATTTGTTATGTTATATAGAAAGGAGGATGGTAACACCGATTTCTAAGATCAACTTTTTCAATTTTACATGTAAGGTACATGCTGACTCAAGCTTTCGACACTATACGGTGTCTTCCTCAGGAGAGCTAGAGTCAGCGTGTACCTTACTTGTAAAATTTAAAAGTTGATCTTAGAAATCGGTGTTACCATCCTCCTTTCTATATTGTTGACGATCAACACGGCTACTACTACCATACTGAATGAGATTTGTTAGGACGACCGAAGAGGTAGATTTTTCGGTTTGCTCTTGAAGACAGGCATACTCTTGCTGACCCAACGTGGAAGTTGGTTCCACATGAAAAGGCCCCTGCAAAAATCACCAGCATGCATCTCGAAAGAGACTGCTTAACGACCCTAAGGTGGCGGAGGCAGATAGGGCTTTTGAGGGAACCTCCTGTCCTGTCCAAACTGGCCCCAACTCGCGTGTTGCTCAATATACCACTAAAAAGGTTCACATGCCAGACGGACAAGTACTTATACTTGTACAAGAGGTGTGAGAATGAAGTAAAGGGTAAAGAGATAATGTAACCAGCAGGCAATGATGCCGGAAGTTTGCTCATTGACTGCTGAAGCTCTACCTGGAACGTCTGGGTGAGGTCTGGCAGATGGTCTGTTGCCGGTATATCGAGAAACGTCAGTCTTCCTCGATGTTTTTCAAGACCTACCGGAGAAGGATTGAATGATCCGGGGGAGGGTGGCCATTCATTGGCCGCAGCAGAACGTACACTCAAAACTAAATTCAACTTCAACGGAATGTTTCTATTATTGACGAAGGCCCAAGGAAGACGGTTTCGCAATTTGGGCCGATCTATTGCCCGATGTAGCAGTGGTGTCTACGTTTAGTCGTAATCTGTAACGCCGGTGGCGCTGTATTCGACATGAGACCCCTGGTGGCTAAATATCACCCTAGACGCCATGTCGGTCACCTCTGTTATGCTGTTAGAGATCGATGCAGGCGAAATGTCGACGAATGTTGCTGTAAACATCGTGATCGGAGCCGATCTTTTCACAATGGCCGAAAAATTTAAGGCCACCCACATTTGGTTCGTTTTGTTTACAATGTGGCAAGTAGGAAGGAACGAGGTCTGAAAAGGACGTCTAGAAAACATTTTTGTCCTGTCACGCATGCACAGAAGTTGATACCCCTTTGACCAGTCCCTGGTCATCCTTCACCGGTCACGTGACCTCTGTTTATTATGTCTGGTGTGGAAGTAAATATAGAATGCTCACGAGGGGCGTCTGCACCTTTCAAGCGTCTAGACGTGAAGGGGATACTAGCGGAATGTACTCTCAGACCATGAGTCAGTCAAGGCCAAGGTAAATGTCGGCTGCACCCTGGAGGCTCGATATGTGCACCGAGGTTACCTTTAAGTCTGGTTGTATTAAAGCGGTTATCCAAACGTCAGACGGTTCAGTCGAATATACCCGGTGAATTAAGGCCAACAATTCGCATTATTTATTGATTAATGCACAAAATTTAAAGAAGGAGCCCTGATAGTCGAGTGTTTATCACGTCCGCTAAGCAAGCGGCAGGTCCCCGGTTCGAATCCAGCCCGGGCCATATATGGGATTACTCCCTGGCTCTTCACGTCCATCGCAGTAAGCCATGGTGCCTTGTACCTTGTGTGTTTGCAAGGGCAAGTAAAAGACCCCATCCAAGTGAGGAACATGACATGGGTAGCATGAGAGGGCCTCTTCCGCACCAACCAGGGCTAATATGGCTTCGGCCCTGATGGAACTTACAAATACAAAACAAAAACAATTTGAAAGAAGGGTTCGTAAACTTGAGTAGTCTCCGATAGAAAAAAATGTAACTGAAACCACTCTATTTTAACGCAGACAANAGCCCCCCCCCCCCCCCAGCACCATGACTTTTAACCTTGTGGCTGCATGACCGGCGGATGAATATAAGTGGATAATGCATAGGACGTCACGTGACCGGGGACCGACCAATCAGATCTTTCAAATTTTGTGCAGGATAGAAAGAATAGAGCTTGAAACCGTCAGATCATATCATCCCGCACAATAATCGCTTTCAGCCAAAGGCAACAAAGTACAATATTTTACTCCCCGTCGAAACGTAAACGGTTATAGAACTTTTTATAATATCGAATTCCGAAAATGTTCAGCATAAATCATTGGAAATAGTGTATACCTCCCACGTGAACCCTTTATGTTTTCAATAAGCATTTGCATAAAGAATATGCATCGGTTAAAAGCAATGTCAATGCCCACGTCAAATTCCATCTGTATCGGGTCTGAACCATGATTTGAATCGAACGAAAAAGCAAGAAACCTAAAGCGGATATTTCAACAGATACGGTGAAACCCCTCTTTGCGGACACCTACCGACTCCTCTATTGAGGACATAAACCAAGTCCACAGTTAGTTCTTTTTTTACCTCTTTAATCAGGGGCCGGTTGAACAAAACTCTGGATAGCGCTAACTTGGTGTTAGTGCAAACTTTATGTTAGATGACGTAAAAATCCCTTGTCTTTTTACGTCATTTAACATAAAGTTGAGCGCTAACAAGAGTTTTGTGCAACCCAGCCCAGGACACCTGTGAACGCAGGACAACATTTTGACAGTTCCGAGTTGTCCTTAACTCTGTTTATTGGGCCATCGCAGTAATGTACAAAAGTCGTTTCTTTTATTTTTCGTATTGGATCTTACCCTGGGCAATAGGTCAACCCTTCTTCCATGCGAGTACATTTTGCGACCAAGGAGTGGATGGCTGTTCGAGGCTAGTTTTAATAGTGCGTTCTCAACCAATTGTTGGTAAATGCAGGGTGATCCGATAGTTCGGTGAGTGTACCTAGGCCTGTGGGCGTTTGCAGCAAATGACAGCATTTCCAATAAAAATGTTGCAAATTCTGCAACACGTGGGTCGTAAGCTGTACGCCGGGAGCTTGTGACGTGAAATGAGTAGAAAAAGTGCTTTGGTTTTTGCATAATTCCTCTTCTCCAGGTCTGCATAAAGCCCCAGGATATCGGGTAAATGTTACTTAAAAGGATAATGCATCAGAAACGAGTTGTAAACTCTGCATAAAATGGTTGTTGCTTCACACCTTTGTTATCTGCTTAGATATTGCGACCACCTCCAGTCATATTGGACCTGCATGTCGTCTTGGACCTCCTTTTCAAATCCCAGTACCATGTACTCTAAAACCTACCTCAGGCTGATCGAGATAAAAGAGTGTTGGAACTGCAGCATCAGTATCCTGTGCGCGGAAACCAACACAGGCAAACAGTAAGACAAGAGTCTTGAAAGTTCTAAAGAGATGGCAAAATGTTGCGACACTTTCCGCGGGAATCAGAGCAAAAAATCATTCAATACTGCTACACAACCCTTAATAATATTAATAATAATAAGCAAGAAGTCAATCTCCAGAATTCACGAATTTTCGACCCCAACCGGGGTCTTTTTCAAGTGGAACTTTACAATCTGAAACTCTAGAAAAGACTGAGCTGAAACTCTAGAAAAGAAACTCTGAAACTCTAGAAAAGACTGAGCTTTTCTAGAGTTTCAGATTGTAAAGTTCCACTTGAAAAAGACCCCGGTTGGGGTCGAAAATTCGTGAATTCTGGAGATTGACTTCTTGCTTATTATCATTTTGTGTGTCAATTTTGTGCTATTCTGTATCTTGGACTTAATAATATTAATAATAGTAATATTTTATTCATCCAAAAGAGCTGAAACAGCAGGAAAGCACTTACAAAGAGATCGACAGACCAGTGTGATAAAAATTTAGAAATTACCATAAATTTAATAACTAAGGGCCTACAGGATTTACAAAAAAAATAAAATCTACAAAATTTACAGAAAACAAATTTACAGAATTTACAAAAAACACAAATTTACAAAAAGCACTGGCTTTAGCTGTTTGCACTTGGTGAACCATCTTTTTTCGCGTTTACATGTATCTCGTTGGTTTGTTAATGCATTGCTGTCAGCATCTCACATTAAGAGGAACATACACCGTTCCTCATCAACCATTATTTTGCTCTGTACTGACGACAGGTTAACACGAATTTTTTACGAAATCATCGTCCGTATGATTGGCAAATAATGTTCAGCCATCAGATTAGCAGTATTCTACGTAAAATATAAAATAAATCGTAAACATTTTGACATTGAAAATGCGAAATTTTTCTCGAAGGAATGTTCAGCGTAACCTGGGGTAAAAAGCACTCATCGTCAAATGTGAGATGCTATCTCTATGAACGTATCTTCAGGTAGCCAATCATTCATGTAAATCTTCCTAGGTGGTCCGAATAGTAAGACTAACTTTTTACCACCTCCATAATCTTAGCACAGCGGGCCTTTAATGCCCGATAAGGCTACAGCACCAGGTGGTAACTTTTTCTTGCACCACCGCAGACGGTGAAAAACCGTGCGCACTTTTTAAGAATCTGCGCATTTCCGGTTTTTAAACGAGGCTGTCTCGCTTGAATGTCATTGACCCTTCGTCACGACCCTCGCCTTTAAGTGCTTCAAGTGCTTTCGGTAGTCGAGACTTTTCTTGTGTTAGAAGGGAGAGCAAAGGTGCCCCTCCACAGGAGAGTTTTCTCGCGCAAGTTGGCTCTCAATGGGCAACTCAACTGCGAGCAATAATTGTTTGTGTCGTTGGTCCCAGCGTAAGCCATGAGGAAAAACAATGGTGAATTGCCCATTGTGAGACAACTTCCGCGAGAAATCTCTCACGTGGAGAGGTGCATTAACTTTCAAATTAAATTTCTCAGAATGACACGAATGAAGAAGTCAGAATCATGATTGTTTATACATTCTCTCGAAAGTGATCACCAACAAAATCCGGGAGTTTTCTCTCAAGCGGAGTAGCGCAACTGAGGCGTGGTCTATCACGTGACTGCCTTTTTCCTTCCAAAAAAGGATATTTTCTTGTCTTAACTAAAACGTTGGAAAGAAATGTTTACTAAGCCCGCCGTTGCTGGTGGCGTAATGTGCTTATGAAGTGAAAATTAATAAAACTTGCTGAAAGCACATATTTAATTGCCCAGGCGTTACTTCATTGATGCTCACGCCAGTTACAACTGCATGGGTGTATTTTTAAAAACTCAACCCATTGTTCAATGTGAAAAAGCGCTTTAACACAAATGTACAAGGTATATCAGGCGTGAATAAAAATTGACGTCGACAGTGGAAGTATAAATATTCTGCTTTAAAAGAACGACTTTACGTCGTGCGTAGGACAGGTTTTATGATTCCCTAAACGGTTACACTCTATGTAGCCACCCATGTTACATTGTCCGTAATAGATAATTCTTACATGAATGAGGCCTAGGGCCTGGAGGCAAAACGAATTGATAGCTAAGCTTGGGGAGTTCAGGAGAACCTAGATTCGGCTCGAATATAGCTCTGCAAACCCGCATGGTAAAAAGCCGCATCACCAGTTGTCATCAGAGGGGGAACGATTGATTGTTGTAACAGCTCTATCGTGTACTACCAAGTGCACTCTACTGTAAAGAAGAGTTATTACTTCAAACGACCAGGCTCCCCAGAGACGATGAAAGGTCCACGTCGAGAAGATAAGGAGTGATACGAAGCCAAGCCAGAGCATGAATGCCTCCAAGATTGACAACAAAATTGCAAGGGGAATCTGGAAATCCTGGAGGAAAAGCGAACAGTCGAACCTAGGCCAGAAGAGAAGCCAGCCAGAGGCGCAGCTTTCGCCACATTCGTCAATAGATGGAAGAGAAACGGCAGATTGGGAACTGGTTCAGTCATTTGTGGAAGCCCATACAATAGTTGGCTGCTGTGGACACAAACGGCGTAAGAGTCACACCCAAGCGGTATATCCTGGAGTGAGGTTGCTTCATTTTCCGCTAGGGACACGGTAAAATCAGAACTGTCTTGGCGACGAGGTTTAATACCGTTTCCCCTAACCTTGACCTAACTACAGTGGACGAGGTTGAACCTTGATCCGACGCGAATGGGTAATAAAAGGACGGTGAAATGAACGCCATCCTAACTTGGATGAAATTATTATGGACGCCTCTGAAGATCATACACGTCAACCTTTGTTCTAGTTGAGTACAGCTACTATAACTAATAATCGATATCGTCTGCCACTGCTTCCTGCGCTATCACGTGACCATCCAATCAATGAAAATTGATCCTGATTGTCGTCTGCAAGGATTAACCATTTACGCGCCAATGACGTCATTTGTAAACCGAGGCGAAGTTTTTCAAGGTTTTTATTCGCTAAAAATACTACTGACATTTTGTCATGTCATCAACATGCAACGAGATACGTGTACTTAAGATCTACATGTACATTACTTCAATGAAACTGGGGTCAGCGTCTTTCATTGAAAGGACGACATCGAACATATCAGAACAAATCGAAAGGGAAACACGTACGACGCAATACGTAGATTCACTTTTTCTTTCGAAAGTGAAACAAAAGTGCTATTTTTCTTACACCTTTAAATTCCGTGAATTCTTGTCCATTTCTGGACAAACATAATCACTTTGAGCCGTTTCGTGCTGGTAAAACTGTTGCTGCAGAGAATTTTCAAATGCACATTTTTCTGCAATTCATTGACAGCTTTATTGCCTCTCGTCAGTTTTTGGAAACTGTAAGTGTATACACCAGTCCTGCCTATCCGCTTCATGTGACTGCGAGCAATANTTCAAAGGCATTTCAGTGACTACACCTTTGGCCAACATTTCACTTCATGTGGGCTATTTGATGTGGGGGGGGATGGGGAGATGTGCCCAAAGAAAACACAACAAGGATCTTAAGTAGGCCCACTTCAAATCCTTTGGCAAACGTTCCGAAGCAAGCCCTTTGAGTCACTTAAGGAAAACACTTCCTCATTATCTGGCAGTAAATACACCATGCCTGGCGATAAAGTGGTCAATATGCTGCGTCCTCATGAAACTATAAGAGTTACACAAAACATCAACACAACAAGTGGACGGAGGTGTCGCTGGAATGTTGCACAAAGGTTTAACCAGGCAATACTTGGTACCCATTGTTCATGATGCTGCAAGTACCAATCATGGCCTACAAAAGACAGCAAGTTGTTTGGGGAATATTGGTTTACTTTGGTTGCTTTTTGGCGCATTCTGTTGCTGGAAAAGGATTTGCCGTAGGCTTTCGTAACTTTTCTGCAGTTGCGCATCAGAAGTACCGGTCGTTGACAGTATTTTAGCCAGGAAGTTATGGTACTCTATTTAAACTTTTAGTTGGCTGCAGGACTCGAATGTAAAAAGACACGATTTGTCATAAGTTTGTGGAAGGAACTATTCATGTCATTGTACATGAGAAGTATCAGCTTTGAAAACTATTTAGACAGCAAGGAGTGGTACTGTGACTAGCATTTCCAACCGAGACCGAGTCGTGTGTCTCTGAACCTAAAATGAACTTACACAATGTAGATGGGTTGTTCGACCTGAACATGAAAGATCAACCTGATGAACATACAAAGACGCTATGATCTGACCTTCAATGATGGTGATGTTGACCGTCAATGATGGTGATGTTGACCTAAAAATGGATTTGATGTTAGTTACTTGGGTCCTGTTATAGCAACAAGGTGTTTCAGAGATCCTGATGACTTCAAAATGGATCAGGTGTGAATTGCTTGAGTCCGTTGAAGAAACAAGTTGTGTCAGTGATAGTCGTGACCTCAAAATGAATTTGATGTGAATTGCGTTGTTTCAGTGATACTCGTGACCTCAAAATGGATTTGATGTGAATTGCTTGAGTCTGTCGAAACAACAAGGTGTTTCAGTGATGCTCGTGACCTCAAAATGAAACTGATGTGAACTGCTTGAGTCTGTTGAGGTAATAAGGGTTTCAATGATGCTGACGACCTCAAAATTGAGTTGATGGTGAATTGCTTGAAACTGTTGAGGCAACAAGGCGTTTCAGTGATGCTGGCCGGGGTAACCTCGAAATGGATCTGATATGAATTACATAGGCCTAGTCGGTTAAAGAAACAAGGTGTTTCAGTGATGTCGCGACCTCAAAATGAAACTGATGTGAATTGCTGGAGTCTGTTGAGTGAATAAAGGGTTTCAATGATGCTGATGACCTCAAAATTAACTTGATGTGAAAAAAATTGCTTGACCATACTGAAGCGAGAAGGTGTTTCAGCGATGATAGTGACCTCAAAACTGAGCTGATGGGCATTACGAAGTCTGTTGAACATGTTGAAGCAACAAGGCTGTTTGGTTTCTATAGCCATGCCTTAATCCATCATGGACCAATAGAAGCGGGTACTTTTTACAGGAGACATCTTTACTGTTACACGACGTTTTAACCTCTGTCCATCATCTTATACGATCTCCCTGACTGCAGCATTCGTCATCAATCAAGGTTAAGCTAAACGTGATCCCCACCCAGAAAATGACCTTTCGAAGCCATTTTTCTTTCACCCCATTCTCCAAATAGCTCAGAATCAATACAGCCATTAGCGCATCCATTGATTGTTATCTATTCCTTTCATCAATGACATGACAGTCTGTGATTAACCCACTTCACAGTCAATATAAAATTGGATATCAATACGGTCAGGGCGGAAAAGGTTAGGCGATCTTTATAGACGGCGACAACAACAACGAAAGACGTAACATTTTTGTGAGGCATGGATGACATTTGTGAGATTGCCTCCCCCAACTAAACATGGATATCATTTTTGAACCACGACTCTTCTGATCTCGTAAAACGCCTTTGGTCTATTGCTTTTTCAACAAAAGTTACATGATATGGGCATTTGCCTGTTAAATTGAAACTCGCTTCTGATGCTTGGCGAGTTTTTTTACAGCAATGTTTTGAAAAGAATGGAAAACTTTACTTACAGACTTTTCCTTAGTTTGTTTATTTTGGCTTGTATTCGCCTGGAATGAAAAATGGGGCGTTGGAGTGCATTAATCTGATATCGACTCGGATGAAGGTGTACGTAGACAGGATTTTTTGCTTGATTGTAAATTAATTATCAATAATGGCAAACAGGGTGGGTTAAAAAAGTAAAACCAGTGCTGAACAACCACGCCCAACATACATGTACATGTAGAACGAACACACAAACAATTTTGCTGGATATTATAAGAATAGAATAAAAATATATCACTGACAAAACAAACAGCACCTCCAGTAATTTCAAACTGAGGAACTTTGTAGGCTTTGGTGGTGAATGGCGACAACTTGGTGACTTAAAGAAGGTATTGTCACGTGGCCCAAAACCAGGGTCATCTGAAAATACACCAAAGTCGCAGTTGTTGGTGACAGAGACCTGGGGGCCCATATTCACCCTGTTAGGTTTAGTTAGTTACTAAATCACCGAGTTTGTACAGGGCAATGTACACCACTAGCAACCAACTAAGCTAGCAAGAATTCATGAATATGGGCCCTGGCTTTGCCACAGGGATCTAGCTCTCTCAACACTCTCGTCATATCAGAAGCGTCAGTGTGACGACATCGACTCAGAGATATCAAAGCTGACTGCCGACCATCACCAACAAGAGAAGCTGGACCCCGAAATGCTAGACCTTTGTGACCTTAAAACTGCGATTTTGGTGCGTATTATTCTGATGCGGAATTGTAAAAATACGCTAGTAACTGGTAGGGTAAGTTACACGGGTTTTGAACACAGGCGGCATTTTGGAACAAATAATAATCGCTAACAGTACATGTGAACTCGGCCTAAAGTATGAGTATTTCGTAAAAAGTAGAAAAGAATAAAGACGCTCTTTCCTTTAGGCCCGCCTGGCCCACTGACACCATTCAAGAAAAAAATATCGGAATCAAAAATCCAGTTCAGTAGAATAATGGCTCTAAGGTTATTTGCAGCAATGGCTGACCTTGGTCCTTGCCTCCCCTCCTCCCCNCCCCCCCCCCCCCGGTGTAAATGGGTACAGGTCAGGTTAATCAGGGTATTTAGCACTGAATGGACAGTTCCACAGAGTTCTACTGAAAGACGGGGTTAAGTATAAGGTCGAATGAAACCTCCAGTGCTGTTGATATAATGAGAATAATATAAACCCAAACTGTACATGTAACTTCAAATTTAACTTAAACATGCCTCCTGCTTCTCAAACATGTTCTGGGCTGACGAGGCTCAGTGCATCCTCCCGGTGTCATAACAGCGCCCTCAGAATGAGTCCACGATAGATTAGCCTACATTCGGCAGACACGACACTATAAAAATACCATAAATATTTATTGCGGGAATAAAAAAATGCTGAGATTACCATTCCGGGCGTTCGAGCATGACGGAGAAAAAATGGTCGTCGCCCAACTTTCAATTGCATCTCCTCCTGACCATTAATCGAAATTAAACCCGGGTTAGTTGTTACCTTAACATTGTCTTGTCACCTTGCTGATTGATCACCTTTTTTCTTTCATCTATAGTATTTACGTCATTCGTGACTCGAAATGTAGAGCAGGATCGATAAATTACCATAGCATTCTTATACAATCCAAAGGCTGTGCGTGCACTTATCTGCAGTCTGCATATTTTATGTACTTTCTTTATTCATTTGATAAATCTATGTACACAGCTGTGGTGTGCTGGTACGGCGGGAGGCCAAACCGATTTCAGTATTGGTTTCTTGGTTTCTGAATGCCTGCTAATGACCTTGCTTTCTACACGCACAAAACCGCCATCTCATTCCAACATCAACGTCAAATTGGCTGAAACAGTAATAATCCCTCAAGATGACGTCATAATGCCGTAATCAGCTGAGTTAGAAGATGATTCGTTTTAACTTTCAGCATCCCGGACAGCGTATTAAGTTAACTGATATTAGTGAGTTTAAGAAACCAAACGTTAACGCTAACGATAACGCTAATTACGTCAAAATAACGTCACCCCAGAAGAAATGCAACAGAGTCTTTCGATGTGACGTCAAAATGATGTCATTAACGTTAGCGTTAACGTTAACGTATGGTTTCTTAAACTCACTATTGAAAATCATGTTTCCCTGTCATATACCGCTGTCACGTAATATTTGACATTTTGCAACAAAGCACTGGGGTCCTCCGTAAAAATGGATTTTTTGCGAGCCTGCGGCCCGTACTTCATCATAGCAAGAACAGCCATGTTGTACTGTATTGGCTTTCTTTATCAGACCCGAAGCTGAAGCATTATTGGTCCGGTATGAACGGAAGATGCCACCTCGAGCTTCTCATCTTCCTCAATAGGATGGGGTCTTTACTTTGCCATTGTAAAAGGTACAGGTGAGAAGGCACCATAGCTTGGTGTCCATGTGATGAACTCGCAGAGCCAGGGATGATAAATCGGTATGGCACGGATTGGATTCGAACCAGGGACCCACCGCTTGCTTGAAGAGGACGTAACCATGAGGCTATCAGCCAAGGTCGCGGTACAGCTACGAAAAAGATCCGTACCTTACAGCGGTGCTGACGTTTCCATCGAAACGTAACTCCCGGCTGACCATCTCAAGGTCGCGGGTTTCATCACAGACGTTATAATCTTTGGAGAAAGATGCCGAAAGTGGCCGAGAAATATTTAAATAAACCTAGTGCAAACAAACTAGCATGGCGGCGCACCTGTTTTATATTGTGCACTGCATGTGACATCATCTGCAATAAAGTATATGTACATGTAATAAAAATTTTGTTTAAAAATATTGAGCATCAACATCCACGTCCTGAGACAGAAATTATTAAAGTCTGGCTCGGAGACATTGTAAATTTTTCTGTGGTGACCATATTTCACAAAGTGCATATTTTTGTCGTTTTTTTATGTGTGCACCTTTTTATAAATTTCGATTTTATTAAAATCGTGATAAAATGCCCAATCCCTTACAACTCATCTCCTCCCTGACGCATTCAGTTGATGGCATCAAGATTATTTATTCGAATGTACCTAATATGTCCTACAGCAGACTTGCCAAATTTTAATTGGGTACGCATGGTCGGTACCCACCTACACGGTCAGATTTTTCACGAATTTCCACATGAATTTCAACTGTACGATACATGGTCAACGTTTTCCTCAAATTTTCTGAATATGTCGATAATGGCTGATGTGTAGGTCTGATGAATATTACTTCAAAAAAAATTCGTAGGTAAAAATTTAAATGCTGACATAAGCGTTTGCGGGGCATTTTTAAGAAAATGATGAAAATTTGACTCTGTGCGGCGGTCATAATTGTCATTTAAAAAAACGTTTCACCAACAAATACGGCCTAGTTTCACTTCCTGAATTTTCCTGACAGCTGGCCTTTCATCTACCTAATCCATTCTGAATATCATTTCTCAGACGCCTGCTATTATGACAAAAATCATCCTAGCACGGTCATATCTTCTTTGTTGACATCCATTTTTTTATCACAAAGCGTTTGGCCGTAAACTTGATTCAAAAGCTTCAACAATGGGCAGGAATATCTGATGAAAGCATCATTGTGCGCCTCATTTTTTTGTAATTCTGGCCCATTTTGTTCTCAAAGAAATGACCGTTGTTAACACAATCAGAAAATTACGAAAAAATTGCTTTTGTTGAGCTTACTTTTTTACAACAATGCGGCGACCTTCGCGAGGTCAAGTTTTCAATGATTCCAAGATGGCGGCGGAAAAATGATCGTGATTTTTTAAGGTCCACCATTGTATGCGCGGATCGATAGACCTGAATATAGAATAATACAGCCTCTCTCGTCTGCTCCCGTCAGCGCCAGATGGGATGTAAAAAAACTACATCTCCATGGCAACGGCTATGTTATTACGGTGAATTTTTTAGTGCTACGTACATGGAATATAGTGCAACAACGTAATTTCGTTGACGTTTAGCGGTGTCGTCCCATGTTCGTTGAACGATTTTCCCTCATCATGAAATAAGGTGGCCGCGTTCAAACTACTCGGGACACTTGATGTTGTGTCAGGCAATAAACTCGGAAAGTAGTGCCGCGGCCACTCGAGTTGGGTTTACTGAGCTCTGTTTTCAGTACATTCTCTCTGAGCCGAGGTAGAGTTTTTGAATTTTAAACTTTCAAAAAAGAGTTTGGTGCCAAATTTCGCTCAGATGTGTTGAAATAAATGTAGTTTGTGCTCAATTTATGGAAGTTCTGAAGCTCGGCGTCGAAGTCAGCTTAGTGACTTCTCATTTTTTTTAAATTCTGAAGTTAGAAAAGCCAGCCTTGGCTCAGCTAAGTCTTGACACTAGCTACTGTAGGCACAACATTCAGGAAACAATTTCCTTTGTTTGCCTGCTGAAGTGAAACACCAAATACAGGTACAGCAGCTTGTTATATTGAACAAACGGAACAGAATTCCCGCTTGACATGCCTACGCAATGCCTGCTTATTGTTGACGATATCTCAGATCGCCTTTCAAAGAAAGGCAGGAAGTGGGAATCCCTCGTTGACTGGGCTTTCCTTTGGTGTTAGCTTGTTGTGTATGATGGCATTCTGGGTCGTATACTCCAGAATAATGTCCTCGAGTTCTCACAACGCGAGATTCAAATGAAAACTACGCCCCCATCTGAAGCTCGGAGATACATTTTGATATCTTAGTAAGTATCTTAGCTATTTCTGAGTAAGATCTTAGTAAGAAAAATCTTAGTATCTCAGTGAGAAAAATTTTCAATACTGTTTCTTGTACACGTGTAAGAATCTTATAAGAAAGATCTTAATACTAACATTTTTCTTTCTAAGATCTTACTAAGAAATAGCTGAGACACTTTTAAAGAAAATTATAAGATTATCAGTAAGATCAAAAATAGATAATCTATTTTTGGTAAGATTCATGTTCTTCATGATACTAAATAGTGCATGAAAGCTGAACGAATTAAAGTAGATCCTTCTCATAATGTCTTATTTGTTGCATTCTTATTTCTAGTTCCAATGATTCGAGGCTGTAGGCCTATACGGAGTACGCCTTGCCTTCGCAGTCCAGTTCAGTAAAAGACGACAGGACGATGCCTGACACTCCCAGCCACCTTGATTCATCGCATAGTCTATACTCGTCGAACAAGAGGATATTTTTCAGGGAAGCAATCAATCACAGAACTCAGCGATTGTTTTATTTCTTCTCTGCTCATCCTTTCTATATACATACTGCAACTGCTGGTGCAGCCATAAAGAAAGCCATATTGCGAGATCTGTCAGAGCCTACAAGTAAGTAAAAAAATTTCTTTTAAAAATCGTCGACATATGGGCCATTCTTGTGCAATATGAGTATTGTCTGTCGCATTGCCTTTTCAAGAATTAAATATCAATATCACGAAACATCAATATAGAAAACCTGCTGCCAAGACAGTACTTCTTTCCCACGCGCTAGCGGTCTCTTCTGGCCTTAGTCTGGATCTCCCCGACCATATACATGTATCTTATATTCCACCCACAACATTTGTTATTCTTTTGGTCAAATAAACTATTTCAGTCAATCAGACCTTCAAGATAAAAGTACTGTACGTCAATTCTTCACAAGATGAGATAGAGAAGATTGTATTGTATTTAATTTTCCGTCAGGGCCGACGCTATAGCATTATCGGCCCTGGTAAGTACGGAGGAGGCCATCACAAGCTACTCATGTTCCTCACTTGGATGGGGTATTTTACTTGCCCTTGCAAAGGCACAAGGTACAAGGCACCATGGCTTACTGTCGCATGCGACGGACGTGAAGAGCCGGGAATGAAATCCCATAATGGCCCGGGCTGTATTCGAACCCGGGACCTACCGCTTGCTAAGCAGACGTGATAACCACTCGACTATCAGGCTCCAAGCTCAACGGGCAGAATTCTCAGTTCATACACGTCCATTTCAGGTAGAGACGAATCTCTCGACTAACAACTGTACTCCACTCGAGTCCAGATGCGAAGAAATCTATCTTGTGGCCTGTGCGGGTTCTGAGCGTGGCTGGTGCAAGAAATTGCTTTTTACAAGTGGAAAAACCGGTGTCCATCGGCTACAAATATCTTCACGGTGATAGCTGGAGATAGATGTAATATTCAAGATGGCCAATACTGATAAATGAGAGTTATATCTTCGCCCCCCCCCCCAAATTGTACTATGTTATTCCCATCCCAGTCCCCTCGATAAGTCGGCCCATTTTTGGTTCCATGATCGTGCATCTAACATATGTTTTTCTAACATAACTTTGTTTTTTATATATTCTATGCACCCTTGGCAGTCTGGTTTGATGTCTTTGCATCTACAACAATATATGAAATATTTTGCCCACAGTAGAATACAATTTTTGAAGCTCTCTCCTTGTGACATACCGAAATTATGGCTGTTCTATCGAACTGTAATTGAATATCACAAGCTCTTGTGGTCCACTCTTTTAGCTCTGTCCAGACGTTTTGGACAAATCTACATTCCCAGAATAAGTGGAGTATATTTTCCTCACCTATTTGACAAAATGTACAAGAGTTGTTATTCTTTATTCCGTACTTGAAAAGTTTGGTATTTGTGACTAATTTTCTGAGAAGAATTTGGTATTGAAAAAATTGTATTTTAGTTTCTTGAGTGACTGTTTTGGCTAGCTGGTAATAAAATTTCCAATTTTCTTTGTTGATCTGTGGTATTTCTTCCTTCCACTTATTCTGAGATAACAATGGTGGTTCGAAAACAGTTTCCTGTAACATATTGTATGCAGTTTTTGACTTACCAATATCTTAGTGAGAAACATTTTCAATACTGTTTCTTGTACACGTGTAAGAATCTTAAGATCTTAATACTAACATTTTTCTTTCTAAGATCTTACTAAGAAATAGCTAAGACACTTTTTAAGAAAATTACATGTATAAGATTATCAGTAAGATCAAAAATAGATAATCTATTTTTGGTAAGATTCATGTCCTTCATGATACTAAATAGTACATGAAAGCTGAACGAATTAAATAGATCCTTACATAATGTCTTATTTGTTACATTCTTACTTCTAGTTCCAATGATTCGAGGCTGTAGGCCTATACGGAATTATTACGCCTTGCCTTCGCAGTCCAGTTCAGTAAAAGACGACAGGACGATGCCTGACACTCCCAGCCACCTTGATTCATCGCATAGTCTATACTCGTCGAACAAGAGGATATTTTTTAGGGGAGCAATCAATCAGCTCAGCGATTGTTTCATTTTATCTCTGCTCATCCTTTCTATATACACACTGCAACTGCTGGTGCAGCCATATAAAGAATGCCATATTGCGAGATCTGTCAGATGTCACATGTATGTGAAAAAATTTCTTTTGAGAAATCTTCGACATATGGGCCCTTGTCGCATTGCCTTTTCAAGAATTAAATATCAATATCACGAAATATCAATATACAAAACCTGCTACCAAGACAGTACTTCTTTTCCACGAGCTAGTGGTCTCTTCTGGCCTTAGTCTGGATCTCCCCGACCATATACATGTATCTTATATTCCACACCCAACATTTAGATAATAAGCAAGAAGTCAATCTCCAGAATTCACGAATTTTCGACCCCAACCGGGGTCTTTTTCAAGTGGAACTTTACAATCTGAAACTCTAGAAAAGACTTTTCTAGAGTCTTTTCTAGAGTTTCAGATTGTAAAGTTCCACTTGAAAAAGACCCCGGTTGGGGTCGAAAATTCGTGAATTCTGGAGATTGACTTCTTGCTTATTATCATTTTGTGTGTCAATTTTGTGCTTTTCTGATTCTTGCCACCCCCAACATTTGTTATTCTTTTGGTCAAATAAACTATTTCAGTCAATCATACCTTCAAGATAAAAGTACTGTACGTCAATTCTTCACAAGATGAGATAGAGAAGATGTCTCGTCTTAAGAACTCCGAGTCCAGTTAACTCATCTGCCCCCAGGTTTTTGCAGACGGTATCTTCTGTTGACGTTTTCTAGAAGCCTTGGAAATGAATTCGAAAAAAATTTGAAGAAACATTCTTTAGATGGTTTACAGGAACAATCTTTCTTCAAATAATTTTCAATCAGTACTATAGGATGTGAGAAAACTTGAAGAAGAAGATGACGTCTGCTGGACTCTGGGGACAGATGAGTTAAAGGATGTGACACTTTTTATTCATGGGTTGTAGAAGTCTCATGCTCAAAGTCATACTCAAGAACATTGAATATCCTGTGCAAGAGGGGTGACACTCAACTTTTATGTCGTACTCAGCTGAGGTTGACCTCAAACTCAATTTATCCATGACTGGTGCAACCTGGCCAAAGAGTTTTTTTTACTTTTCACAGACTCTTTCATAAAGCTTATTATAAGTCGTGTAGTTAAAGGAATAGACTCTAATTATCGGGATGTTGTTTATCAAACACTTTCTTCGATCAAAAGTGGTACATCTATATACTTGGAGGAATTAAAGTCTTGTATCTTGGAGGAATTATACTTGACAACATATACAACATCCAGGTTTTTAGAGGACATGAAATAATAACGGGTTTCTAAGGTGAAAGACAAAGCTTCCAACCGCACTCGAAACTACGGACCCTCGCATTAGGCATCAGGTTTTTAGAGGGATGTTTTTGTATTACAATCCGTAAGGCGAGACAGCTCCTTTAATTTTGCACATTTGGCTCTCTGCTGACGACGACAGGGAGAGATGTCCAACCTCAACCGCAGAATTCTCAGTTCATACACGTCCATTTCAGGTAGAGACGAATCTCTCGACGAACAGCTGTACACCACTCGAGTCCAGATGCGAAGAAATCTATTTTGTGGCCTGTGCCGGGTTGCGAGCGTGGCTGGTGCAAGAAATTGCTTTTTACAAGTGGAAAAACCGGTGTCCATCGGCTACAAATATCTTCACGGTGATAGCTGGAGATAGACTTGGCCAGAAGAAAACTCTTCAAGATACTGAAGAACATATGCAAGTGGCGAGGTGAGGGAGGACGAAATGTGGAGAAAAAAACAAGACGAGGTGACTGCTGATTGGGAACATGGGCAGCGTGGACAATCATCCTGATTCGGCCACTCCACAAGTGGTTTGGACTCGCTGAAAAGCTAAGAAGTTCTTACGAAGTGGCCTGGTCGCACGTGGTCGGCGATATATTTTAACGAAGGCGGTGACTTAAGTACAGTGCAAAAATGGGTGAAGATAACTGTATGTCATCAACATCTGTCACCGACTTC
>NMRB01000471.1:272959-327006 GCA_002633025.1 Notospermus geniculatus
CCCCCCCCCCCCAATTCTTCTCTCAAGTGATATAAACTGTCCAACTTTTCAACTTTTTCTCAAGGGAGAACACTGGTCGTCCCTATGAACAGCAAAGACAAATGCCAGGACAGATTTTGATTAAAGCTATTTTATCATTCATTTACATACCACACAGATAGGCCAACAGAAAGTACAAAAATGTGTGTATTTTCTCGATTTTATTGTTACCAAAATAAGCACAGCATTTTCCTTGCTATTTTGTATAATTATAAATTTGATTTCATTGACTTCAAACGGAAGCTTTCGGCAACTTCACACGAACTGAACTCGGATATTTTCTAGGTGTGTCTTGCAGTATATGTAATATCAATGACACAGTCTCAATTTAGCCCCACAGACTCCCAAAGCGAGCCTCGTATCAGAAACATAGTTTTTCTAGAAAGTCTTCAATTTGAATACCAATACAGCAATGTCGTTGGAAAAGTTCAAAAATTAAAAAGTACTATTCACTAACTTCTTTTTCGTCAGATCAAAAGAATTTTTCTAAAATTTGAATTAATTGAGAGGTTCCATCAAAACAGGAAGCAGGAAAGACCGCTCAGTAAAGTAAACCACTTCAATTTTTTGGCTTATCATCTGGAGAATACGAAAAGGATCGGCTGAACCTTTGTCACCTTTGGGTCAGTGACCGCCAGTACTTTCCGAACTATGACATCGCTGAATTTTGAAAAGCCCAAGTGATTACCGCGGATCTACGAAAGATAACCGATAGGGTATATCTATAGACTGATTCCAGGAGGAAGTGTGGTCCCGCTGGAGCATTTTAATTCAACGGGAGTAATGTTTGATGTTGACTTCGAGCGACGGAACATTCCGACGTCAACTGCTGTCTTTTCGTCAATGCAACTGGAAGTCAATTCTGCTTTTTTATCTCATCTCAAAAATGGTGGATTTCAAAAAGTGATTGTTGTTTGTCAAGTAGCTTTATTCATCGAAAGATGGTGAGTTCAGGCCTTCCACTTTATCATCTGCTGATCACTCTGTTTGATGCTGCCGAGCACTGTGCAACCAGCAGAATGTTTTTTCTAGGCCTAATACTCGGTGTATTCTTTCGAATGCTTCGGAAATTCGAAAGCCGATTTACGTCAAATTACGAATTTACGAATCAAGTCAACGTTTGTTCAAATTACAAATTACGAATTCTAAACTTTCGCCGAATTACGTCGAATAAAGTCAAATTACGCAATCAAGACCATTAGGACTTCAAGTCATTCGGTGCCATCTGATTGAAATATAAGCACCATCTGCCTGTAGAATTTAATACAGTACCCCTGAAGAATTTCCTCCCGTGATGACTCTCTAGGTCTGCACATGTGTAAATATCCAGTATACGTTTTCAAATTACTTCAAATTAACAGCCCCATCGAATGTCACTTTCCGCCCACATACAGAGCATGCGATATTCGCTGATGATGTACTTTGTACCATTCGATAAATAATTCAGTTTCCATGCTCGCTTTTTTTCGGGACTTCTCTCGTGGGCAAACATAGCCATTCAAGTCTGACCTTGACCGTATTAGATCAAGTAGTCGACACTTTGTGTTACACAACCAAACACACGTGACCTTGAAAAAACGCGGATGAAGACGAAGCAATGCAGAAGGTATGTTTACCACGGTTTCATTCGCCAGAGAAAAAAGTCCCACCCATCCAAGGTTACCCACGTATTTAATTCCTCTGCATACTTGATCTAATTATTCATAAGCCAACATCACACGGTTATTTGACCTCTGGCCGCCAAGTAAAAAATACTGCGTGGTATGCTGAAAAATATGAAAGGCTTCCTTACTTTATGTTATAAGGCTTCGTAGGCGGGTTCTGGCAAAAATATTGGGAACCGAGCCGACAGATATGATTATCAAAAGGTGGAGGCCACAGAGGCGAAGAGACTTTGACAAGATGAAAGATTTTTCTCCCCCAAACCGCTTCTTGCAGGACAAAAACCATATATTACCTGAATATGCAGTGACTGCGTTCTCTCTCCGAATTTATAGACTTACCATGTCTCGGATTTTTTTAAAATTTTCTACAAATTGGGCTTTTCTTTCGTTCTTTATAAACTTATTGGGCCGTATTCATAACGGTGTTTAAGACTTACACGCGTGTAACTTCACTGAATGCACACACTTCCACCATGCATTTGACGAAGTTACACGCCTCTAAGTCTTAAACACCCTTTTTGAATACGGCCCATAAGATTTTCAGGTATTACCCACAACAACCTTTTATCAAGTGTTCTCAGACTGACCTTTATATTTTTTTGTCAACTAAACTCATACCTACGTTTTATCAACTGTAGTGTTGACTTTATATTATTTTTATTCAAACAGATTCACACCATTTACCTTACATTTTCTCAACTGCTGACTTCTGTATCATTTTTACAAACTTGTTTATACATGTACATTTACATTTTTTCAACTGTTTGACTGTTTGACTTGATTTTTTTTCAGAATTTATTTTATCAGAACAGTGTTGACTTCCAGGTTTCCTCACTCCCACATGTTCTCAGCCGACTCAGTTTACATACTTTTCCAAGTTTACATATTTTTCTACGAAGTTTATATATAAATATAATTTACATTTATTTCTGGCTTTTAGAATTCACCTTTTCACCGCGTCATGGTAATTTTCTTCCAGGTTCCCATAAATTGACAATATGTCATTGCAAAATGCTTAGTCAGCATGATTCCACACATTTGAAATTTTACCTCATATTGGCAATTTTTTTCGCTTTCCCATTTCCTATTCCATAGGTATCCTGGTCCGTATCAATTAGTGTATCATTTTTTAAAGGAAGACTCCATTCATTGTGTAAAATTTTGCATTTTTGAAATATCGTTAATACATTCAAATTCATTGATATCTGCAACATGTCGTATTTTTTTAAAGCAGCATACTCATCATTTTAAGTATTTTTATTGCGTCCCATTGCACAGCACATGTGATGTCATATGTGCTCAATGCATATTTATGAAGGTACAACGAATAGGCCTAGGCAGTGACAGTGTTAACTCATTCACTATAATAAAGGTCGTCGTTTTTGTCATTAGTGACATCACAACTCATGGCAATAATCTTCATGGATTCGAAAGTTTACAATGAGTGGCGTCTCCCTTTAACATATGATCAAAGTTTTGGAAGTAACTTCATAACCCAACCTCCTGCGCATTCCAGCTTGACTTCTTCCGGTCGTCAATAATATAATGCTTTGGGGAGAGTTCATATGACACCAATATCGAGTCAGCATCCGAGATGTAACGGCTATTGGTAAAAATCGCATGTTTAATCACTAAAATACCTGATATCCAACATAGAGCACAAAAAAAACGACACACAAAATGATCATAGTACAAATAAAGTCGTTTCCGAATTTGGCAAATTTTCGACCCCAACCGGGGTCTTCCTCGGACACTTTCTAGTAGAGAAGTGAAATAATCACTAAAAGAATGAATAAAAGTACTACATACAACTTACATCAACCATTGCTCATTTCATTAAATGATAAAAAATATTTTCAAAAAAACAAGTAATGTGACCAAATAGCTTAGGGATAGAATGAAACTCTGCCCAGTCTAGAGAGAGCTTCCGCAACCTTCTGTTCGACACAAAGGAACCATGCCATGAATATGAAGGCAATGCATGTTTTGCCATTGTAGTACATGATCCTATCGAAATCAAATATCAAAGATATGGCCTTTGTAACTGAAATAACACAACATGATGTCGCTTGTTTGCGTCATTGAGAGAGATACCTTTTGACATTGCTTGGTGTTTCTATCTACTGGGAATTTTTTTAAATTTTTATATGCCGTGATGATTTCTACATGTAATACATATGATTGTGTTTAAGTACAAAAGATGACATACATGATACAGAGTGTTACTTTAGATTCACAACTTTACTATCTGCACCATAGGCTGCTTTCCCAAAGGAATCAGAGACCAGGTCCATGCCAAGAGAATGAGGAACCTGCATAACACGCCCTGCCAATAGGGGGCCCTGCTGGCAAGTGGACCATGGTTGCAATGAGAAATCCTTTTGCCAAGTCAATGGTTATTGAATATTTCATCCCTGAATTACTCTGCACGGGAAAATAGCACCAGAAATGTAATTTTATTGGTCCTTAATTCTATTTTGATGAGTTTTATGAAGAAAATCAACAAAATTTAATTTTTAATTGAAAATGCATTGGACATTGGACCTTTTGTACCGGTACTGCCATCTAGATTTTTAGTTCTGCCGGTTCGTCATTACAAACGCAGGCTTTGCAAAAGGAATTAGAGACTACCAAGAGAATTAGAAATGTAGGTTTTGCTAAAGGAATTAGAGACCTTGCCAAGCGAACTACACAACACAGACTTTGCCAAAGGAATATTAGAGACATTGCACAGTTACAAAAATGTACAAATGTATATAAGATTTGCCAAGAGAATTGGAGACATTGCCAAGAGAATTACAAAAATGTATATAGAATTTGCCAAAAGGAATTGAGACCTTGCCAAGAGATGTATACAGTGTTTGCCAAAGGAATGAAAATGTCGACAACCAATGCTAAAGGGGTGTCGAATGTAAATGGTTAAACGCGACAGGATCACACGATCTTGATT
The DNA here is from genome assembly GCA_002633025.1 of Notospermus geniculatus. Lineage (NCBI taxonomy): Eukaryota > Metazoa > Nemertea > Pilidiophora > Heteronemertea > Lineidae > Notospermus > Notospermus geniculatus. The sequence continues at coordinate 277,613 of NMRB01000471.1, forward strand.
TTTTTCCCATTTTAAAAGTCGTAGATTTTCCCAACCATTTCTCACTTTTTCCCGAGAACTTGCAGCTCTAACCCAAACTTGCACCTTCTTCCTCTTTGTACTCTATTTTGTACTCGTAATCTCAACACTTATTTATTGATTATAATGTACTCAATTCTTTTTTTTTTAATTTTACTTATCAAAAGATCCTTGAACCCTTTCTTTACCTTCTCGAGAGATTTCCAAGAGCTGAGAGCTAGATGTCTCGCTGCATCCAGAAATTATGTGAAGCAAAGAACACAAATTGAAAACCATTCAATAGGAAATCATACCAAAATTCCTTCAACTAAAAACTACTTGAACCGAAAAATAACTACATCAGCTTTTGCCATTAAGGAAAACGGATATATGCTGACGTCAGCAAAAAAACATAATCAGAATTACCTTCCTTTACAAAAGACCAGGGGCAAAATAACGAGTTTTTTAGTATCTGATTATTTTTTGAGAAAAAATAAGCAAAAGACTGTTTTGTATCGAACTTGGTGAATCACTCTCCGCTTCGTTCATCGTTAAAAACCTTTATAAAGAATCGGACATTTGATCTCCGCCATCGGATTTGCATATTACGTCAAACAAAGACACGATCAATCGTTTTATTTTCATCTGATCCGCACTTTCTGACAAATCTGGCATTGACCTTTTCTCGTATCCCAACCGTCCTTGATCCAAATGCACCTTACTCATTATGCTCTAACACGAAATACATGCGTGACGTCACAGTCACGTGATGTCTGTGATAGGTTTCTTTTTGTAGGGTGACTCGTTCTGATAGTTTCTTTGCCAGTAAGCCACGCCCCCTTATCTCTCCCGCGACAAGAAATGTCAGGTTTTGCTGCGTTTTTTCACCGTCTAGGAATCTGTGTTGTTCTGTGAGACGAGATGGCGTGGGGCGTCTTTTTTGAGAATCTCGTAGCTTTCGTATCAGCCGAGCCTCACTTCAAGACTTGGGCGTTCATGCATGAATTCCACAGTGAATATAGCAGTTAAACATCAACTTAGGATGGGACGAACCTGCCTTTATTCTGGTTTAAAATGCATGCAAAATGTTTGAATTAGCACATGCATTCTCAAGGAAATTCAAACGAATTTCACGGGGATCTTCATCAAGCATAGCGCAGTGACAGCAAAATCTGTCAATTCACAAGAATGCTTTGTTACACAATAGAGCGGGTTATATTTTGAAAAACCTTCCGTGGTGGTGCATTTTTCACATTCACGGCAAAACCGAATTGTTGAAAGTGCAGAATCTCCACCAAAAATCTTCAGTCACAAACACCAAACAGAAAGTCTTTATTACATGTACTTCGAAATATCTCAGAATTTCACGAAACTGCTGATCTCCCCCCCCCCCAAAAAAACAAAAAATCTTCAATCGCCCGGATTCAGGCCCTTGTACAATTCAGTAAAATTCATTTCTGTTTGAAAATATTCCAGAAGTTGATGGCTTGAAAATGGAATATATTTGAAATGTGCTATAAAGCTAACTGCTCATGACTTTGTATATACTAAACCTCCTTAGGATAGTTTAAAACGAACTTGCATTTGGTAAGTTCACAAAAACATACACAGACACATTGGGTCATATGAATAAAGACGAGCAAATGCTTTTACTTCACATTTGTACAGCATTGCCTAATGCATTTGTATTGCAAAGTTCAAGTACTTCGGTGCCTTCTCCCTGTTCTAAATACATGTCTTTTAAAAATGGACTCCTCTTCTATTTAATGATGTGAATTTTGTCCTGGTCTATTCTTTGGATTGTTCTCGATTCACCTGTTAAAAGAGAGACTTCAAATACATGTACATTTTCTCAATGGCGCATACTATGCCGACCGAAAGGTTGACAGGAAAAAAATTAGCGTTTTCAAAAATCCCCTTCCTTCCCATGGAAACATCACTTTTGAAAATAAACTTCCTTCAGTCAAAATTCATCATGCAAGTTACAAAAGAAGCATGAATTATCTCCTCAGTGACAATACCATCACAAGATGCAATCTGTCAAGTATGTCCTGAACACTTTGTTTGCGACCTGCACTGAACTTTTACGTGCAATCCCAACCAGCGAGATCACAATCGGACAAGATGCACTGTTTGTTTTGCAAAAACCTTGAAAACGTCCAGCCATAATAGAGAAAAAAGTGTTTTGGTTCCCAACGCCGGTCACTGTCTCCTGGCTTGGTTACACGCCACGATTTGACCTGATTTTTTTATATAAAAGTTAACCGCTTTTATTCTTGCTCACGGACCAGCAATTGATGATTCTATACTTGAATCATAACTGGCTGGAAATAGAATCCGCTGAGTCCTCCCCCATGGTTCCGAGGCATGACTCTCCGTAGCAGCCATTGTCCGCGGTGTCCGTGAGGAGCGCACTGAGTGACCACGCCGATCATTACATCGGCGTGGGCTTGGAACTCAAGGACAAGGATGCAAATATATCATTATTTTACTGAATATATTGACTTGACCCAGCAGTGGAGAGACAGGACAACAAAAGCCGTGAAAATTCAATTGGAGCATGGGCGATAACGATTCGGCAGATGAAAATTTCTTCTTTTTTTTCACTTCGTAAGCAAAACACCTACGCGGTACAAAGAATCTGTTTGGTGATATTTTACAAAAATTCTACATTTTACAAAGTATGTGTCAAAACACACTGTAATTTTTACTTGATTCTGAATCACCTCTTCAGCATCATGAAAGAAAAGTAAGTAACTGTTTGCCAAGAGAAATGATATTTGCAGCAAATTTCAAGATAGCTTTATGCCTTAAGCCTACATTTTATAGTAAAGCAACTTTGTTGCAAAGTTCTTTGAACAATCTCACAAGTTTCGTGTCTGTCTTGAAAATATTTGAACGTTTCAAAAGAAGTTAACGATAGAGGCAGAGTTATTAGGCACTTTCTAACGGTATTTGTTTGGGGTAGCTAGTCTATTTGTTATCAAGTTGTTTGAGGATGAGATGGCTACTGAATTGCCATGTCATCAAGCCCCCAATCCTAATCGAGGTAAATTGTTTGTATCTGCATACACCGAAGAGAAATGCCTCAACTCGCCCCCCCCCCCGAGTCCAGCAGGCGGCATATTCTGTCAAAGTTTTCGCAGTGTGGGACGGAGTCAAAACTATTTGAAGAACGATTGTTCCTATCTTGGAGGAATTATACTATACAATATAATTCCCCCAAGTTCCTATCAACCAACAGAAGGATCTTTCTTCAAAATTATTTCCCATTCTCTTCATTCCTGAGGATATGAGAAATTTTCAGCAGAAGATTCATAAGGCCTACTGCCTGCTCCCGAACCTGGAGGCAGATGAGTTACGCAACAAATTCTATAGAAGCAAATTTTGCATTCGTTTTTATAAAAGAGTGGAAAAAAGTTCGACGAAATAAATCACCAAACGCGAAAATCGCCAGAAGATGGAAAAACAATTTGACTCGAACAAGCAAAAGCGATTTAAACACTGGGTCAAGAGGTGTCGTCCACAATTTTCAATTGTCACGCCCCAAAGCGTTACATAAAAAATCGAGAAGGTCACCCATTGTGATTATTTCATTTTCAAAAAGCTAATTTACTACTGGATGATGGAGTTTACGATGGCCCATATCGGCCTTTTGTTCTTTACAATGATCACTTTAAAGAAACTCAAGGTTAACTTCACAAAATAGCCATTACCTTGCCGTCAGGAGTGGGCGCTGTGGAAGGACACAACATTTGAGCCAACCTCATTTAATGTGCCGGAATTAATTGAATGTCATTCGGCCAATGTTAAAGAAAAGGTTTAGCTTTTTTATGGCGGTCATAAAACATTTTCATCACAAAATTTTCTTCTTAACCCTTTTACTATCAAGACCTATTATGAAGAAAGAAAGGAATACATAGGTATTCAGTGGAAAGCTTTGAGTGAGTGCCTGAATCCCTACATGTAAGTGATAGCAAAATAGATCTTAATTTTTGGTTATAGATTTTCTTCAAACTTGAGGACTTTGGGATTTGTTAAGTAGTGGTAAACAAACGTTTTCCTCACAAAATTTGACAATCATGATGAATAATGAAAAATTATGTTTAACGATATTCAGTTTCGGACATGTTCTCCGTTTTTTCTGCGGTTCAAGTACATGTACTTTAAACTCCCACGTTGTCTATAAGCTCATCAAAATTTTAAAACTTAACATCACTAATTAATGACTTTTTAACATATTCTTGCAGATGATACACTAGTAGAAAATAAAGTCTATCTCTGACGGTTCTGTGTAAAAGGAAGTGTGTATATTATGTATCTGCATGATAGCAAAAATAGATATTTTTGATGACAATAAAACACTAACTCAAGCAAAAAAACACTCAAAACAGAAAGAGAAAATTCATTTGACGTGGTGTTTAGGGCGAACAGAAAGGCATTCCGTATCAGTTTTATTAGAGGGAAACATCACTCAACAAAAAACTAAATCATCCGCTAAAAAAATAAAAAATCAAACCTAAATATGAAAAAAATATCTTGAAACATTATCTAACTCTTGACATCGGCGGGGGAGTCTCTTTGAAACTGCAAGGTAACATTTTCATTTGGTACACAACTTTATTTGATTTTCGGATAACTTTTTTTTTAAATCTTCTGTTCTAGAAATGTTCACGAGTTGCCATCATTCTTTGATGAAGTTTCCCTAAATGTTGATTTCTTGTTAGCCAATGACGCTTTCGTTACAAGTGGCGTTAACAATTCAAGATGTCAATTGGAAGAAAGAATGTTACAACACAGACTGTAAAAAATCAATACGGTTCGATACGAGTTTGGTCCTGAAATCCTTCTCTGTTATTCAACAGACATCATAATTATAATACAAATATTTCCAGTGTTTTCTGACCTTCTTTTCTGAACTATTTCTGATCCGTTCAATAGCGCAACGCATTTCATTAACTTTTTTTAAAGTTGAATAAAGGGATTCGCTATTCTTTTAGATTATGAATCCACATACATGTATTGTGAAAAAATCCGATTGAATGTCAGATCAAGTCTTCGCACGAACATGCCCATCCTTGCATACCCTGTGAAATTCACCATTGTCTGGCAAAACAATGGAATCTCCGCATTAAAAATTGCACGGTATTGCTCAAGGGGATATCTGGGTCAATCACATTCATTTTGCGCAAGGCCACCGACAGGAAGTGACGTAAGTCAATAGGGCAGACAAGGAAGCCTCGGTTTCGACTGACCTAAATATCGATTTGAAGCAAGAAATGTTATAGCGTGAAAAAAAATATTATTGTATAAATATAAAACGACCACCGACACAGACTACCATGCATTTGAATGCCAGTCTGATTGATTTTTTTTTTCAGAATTGATTTGCTGTCTGCAGAGCGGTTTGATCGTGACATCTACTGTGTCTGTGTGTATGCAAGGCCACGTTCGCAGTGTACGGTCAATGCGACAGCAGTGTGGAATTGTGCTCTACCAACCAAACGACAGGACTGAACAAACACACTATTATCAGCCCTTCTGCTTCAAGATCATATCAAATTTTGCTGTTTTTTTTCTATTTTCATAAAAACATGATGAACACAATGAAGAATCTGAAGTTTCTGAATGTTTCATTTCCCTAAATTAAGCTTTCAAGCAAATTACACTTGGTCCTGACATGATGAATACATGTAACTCATTTAGAATTCTTTTTTTCAGAATTCCCATTCAATTTCGTCCTGGAAACATAAGACTATCCCTGGAGAGAATGTCCATTCGTAACTACATGTATACATTTTGGTCTATACCAACACAATTTACAGTTACTATACACCAAAATGCCAGTTGTTAGGTCACAGAGACATCAATTTGCCACTGGGCGCCGGATCTAGCTCCTTCGACATTATATCAAAACCGTCAATCAACCCCCTGCTGTGTGGTCATCAATGCCCACAATCACCAACTGGAGCCCTGCCGAGTGATTATCACGTCCGCTCAACAAGCGGCAGGTCCCGGGTTCGAATCCAGCCCGGGCCACATGGGATTTCATTCCCGACTCTTCACGTCTGTCGCATGGGACAGTAATGGTGCCTTGTACCTCGTTTCTTGCAAGGGCAAGTAAATGACCCCATCCAAGTGAGGAACATGAGTCGATTGAGATGGCCTCCTCCGTACTTACCCGAGGGCCAATAATGCTATGGCCTCGGCCCTGACGGAAAAATAATACAAATACAAATTCCAACAGGAGAAACTGGACTTCGGCAATGCCAGGACCTATGACCATGTCAACAGCCTGCTGTGTGGTCCGCAATGCCGACCATCACCAACAGGAGAAGCTGGACTTCGGCAATGCCAGGACCTATGTGACCATATCAACAGCCTGCTGTGTGGTCCGCAATGCCAACCATCACCAACAGGAGAAGCTGGACCTCGGCAAAGCCAGGACCTATGTGACCATATCAACAGCCTGCCGTGTGGTCCGCAAAGCCGACCATCACTAACAGGAGAAGCTGGACCCAGACAATGCCAGACCTCTCTGCCCTTATGACAGGGTATTCTGAAAATGACTTTAGACTTATCATTTCGTCACTTCTTAAGAAACTCTGGTCTTTCACCCCCGCCAACACTGTGAATGTGTGTATATAGTTTTTACTACAAGTTTATTTTTTTTTGTATTTCATATTTTCTGTTCGCCAACAGTGTCTAAATTTTATTGTGACGCACAATCGGGGCCAATAATGCCCTTGGCTTCGGCCCCATTCCAATAATACTGTAAATAGTATTTTCTAAATAAATCTGATTAACTAATTTCGTCACTCACGACCAAAACAGGGCAAATATCAAGTCACAACCTGGTGAAACCACTCCAATAAAATTTATCGACAGCAGGCCTATATATATTTGATCACACAAAAGAGTCACAATTGATGACATCTCTTGCTGGCTAAAGTAATGTCAACTGCGAAAAACTGATATTTCAATCAATGCACATGTTTTAGGTAAGAAATCGAGTTGTATCAGATGACCAACGAAGCGAATCGTCGAGACAGTCAGTTTTTGTCAGCAGTTGGCCTCAACAAAGAAGAATATGTGTCACACAGAGGATTATATGTCAATGTACAAAGGATCATGACTGGGTTTGTACATTCAAGGTTACGTATTTGACCGATTGTTGACATTGGCAAGGGTGCCGTGGGCCAAATAATCGAAGGTATTATATGTATACTGAAGCGATGGGCGTATTCAAGATAATCCTCAAGGTCCTCTTTGGGAGCAACATAAAAAATTTTCATCAAAACTTTTTTATTAAATTTGAAAAGGCATTAAATACGTACATTATTGTACATGTACCGTTAAAAGTGGAATGAAATTGGCCCTGTACATACATCTTCAACTTTGTATTACGTACAAGTCAATTTCACCAAAAGAAATTTCTTCAGCTTCCAAGATATTCGTTTTTCAACTTTGTCGGCAGTTAACAATTGTCAACGATTGATGTCAAATAAATGTCGTTTTGTGTATGGATTATGGTGAGATGACAATTTAAAAACACAACAAACTCATTCTGCTATTGATTAGCGAAGAAAAACCAAAATTGTCTTCTTGTCTGTGGATTTTGACGAGTTCAGATTTTGAAAACATAACAAGAAACTCAGTCTTTTTCATTTTTCAATTATCGGCAAAAAACACCACCGATACAACTCTCAGAAAGATTTGCTATCACTTTTTGACTTTCTATCCAAATATTTTGGGGACATTTTGGGGTTTCTTGGCGCATATTTATCAGAGATTAAAGAACAACCAGTTTACTCATAGCCAGAACTAATTTTTGTTAGATACAATAGGCAAAGTTGTGAACTTATACGTTGAAGTGAACATACTTGTTTATTTGTGAACATACTGATAGATTTGATTACACTGATAGATTTTGTGACATCTACTGCATACTGATAGATTTGATTACACTGATAGATTTTGTGACGTATACTGGGGTAGGGTTGAAGCTTTCAATCGTAGCCCACTAGGCCTATCTAAAAACGACCCATATATTTTAAGGGCATTTTAATTGTTGACTTCTTATACATTTCACATAGAATCAAGAGCCCGGCACCTAGTTACCCATAGTTATTCCGGTGAATTGCTCTTGACTCGGACAGCTGTGGCATGAGTATGTTACAGACGAGATTCAGCAAACTCTCATCAACACGTGTTACGTTTTTCCTTTTTTCCTATATCGGCTTACAATCCGTTCATTGGTTCTATGTAATGTAGGCCCCCTATTGTAAGCTTACATCCTGAAATGTTTGGTGCATTTGTCCCTCGACATGCTTGAAATTGACAACATTTAAACTCCAAAAGCGTGTTCATTAAACTACTTCTCCCTGAATCTAAAGACCTGGCAACACCATTTTCAAAAGGGTGAAATAAGTAATAGGGGCTGTAGATACATTGTATGTGGCAGAACTCAGCTACAGGCAGACAGAGCACTTCACCATGAAGGCCAATTAACTGACAAAGTTGAAATGGTACCTGAACTGATGGGTGAAACTACATATTAGAGAGCTTTCGCAACCGTCCAGTTAGGCCCAACGACGACGTCTACATGTACATGTATCTATTGTTCGGGTAGACTCGCACAATAGATAAACGTCGTCGTAGGGCCTAACCGGGCGGTTGCGAAAGCTCTCTAATGATCATCAGCTATACCGTCGAATAGGTGAAGTTCCATCTCACAGCCTATACATGTACATGTACGTTGAACACAAATTTATTGCACAAGGTCGACACAGTAATAAAAAGGACCGTATTTGTACGAAAATTCTTCCAAATTTGGGTATACATTTTGGGCAATAAATTCGGACTTTTGGCAGAAATCACAAGATCATCAAGAGCACGCAGAATTAAAAAAAATTACCTGCATGTATGTAGAAGTCATTTTTGAAATCAAAAGAAAGGTAAGTGTCACAAAAGGTGAGTGTCACACTCTGACTTAAGTATGTTTATGAATATGGACCCTGATGTCATATGTTGAGAACTGTAAAGCCGGTGACAGACTGACGCGTACGCAGCGCGTCCTGCAGGCGTTCCGCCAATCAGATTCTTCGGTAGGTGTTTCGGTCCGTGTTACTGCCTCCCTGATTGGTTGAACGCTTCCAGACGCGTTGCTTACGCGCCAGTCTGTCACCGCCTTGAGCTGCGCTTCCACTACAGAAAAAGCTGGTATTTGTCCGGGCTTATTCTGCTTCCATTACAGAATGTCCGTGTTTAATAAGCCCGGCTCTAATAAGTGCGGATCTATCAAGCTCGGATAGCATAGCCGAGTATACACCGAATCTAAATTAGATGCGGATCAACAACGGTGTTTTCTCTAGTGGAATGGCAATAAGTCCGGATCTATTTGTAGTAATATGTTCGCCTACAGGTGGCTTAAGATCGCTTGCGACATTGCGCATGCTCAAAAGTACCAGAACGATACGCGGTTTACTCCACTTATCGCCATCTGTAGCCGAACTTACTAACCTAAAATCCAGTAAGCCGTGAAACATCCGGTCTTATTTATATGCGGATAGACACCGGTACTATTAAGACTATGAAATAGAAATCGGGTTTCTAAGGTGAAAGACATTGCTTCCTACCAGGATCGAACCCACGAACCCTCGCATATGGCGTCAATCGCCAGCACTCAGGGGCACACGCCTTAAACCGCTAGGCCAAATCCCCATCTTCAAAAAAAAATTACTATTAAAAATACTATTAAGACCGGATATAAAAGCTGTAATGGAAGCGCAGCTATCTGGTGACTAAATCAACAGGTTGCTTCAGCTGTGTGTTTTATGAAGAAGGGTATTATTGAAGTACGTCATCCTCATCGGTTTCTGATACAACATTACTAAGAATAACCATTGGTCTTCTTTTATTGGCTCTAAGTATCTAAATAATCAACATAAAACCCTCTACTACGTGTTATACCTGATTCTAGAATACATGAATAGTTACGGCCGAAGAGGAATTGGATTCGCTAACCCATCTGACAAGAATTGAAATGGTAATAGATCAATGCAATATTAATAGATCAATTGCAATAATAGATTGATAGATATTAATGCGTATCTTACCTTAAACGACTTTTCTAGAGTTTCAGATTGTAAAGTTCCACTTGAAAAAGACCCCGGTGGGAGTCGAAAATTCAATTCTGGAGTTTGACTATTTGCTTATTACCTTAAACGACCGTGGTGTGACATCGACTGCAAGTTCCCAGGAATAACTTCCACAAATCTTTCACTCTTCACGCAAGGTTGTAGGCCTATGTTTTTCTGTCCCTAACTACACATCGCATCAAGTTGAAATGGTAATTAATAGATCAATGTAATATTAATAGATCAATTGCAATGATAATAGATTGATAATGAGTATCTTACCTTAAACGACGTGGTGGGACCGTTGACAACTTCGACCTGCAAATTCCCAGGCGTAACTGCCATAAATCTTCCCTTCTATAAGCTAGGCTGTACGTATTTCTGTCCCAAACTACCGGTACACATCACGTCGAGTTGCTGTGGAAAAAATTCACAAAGTTACGCGACTCATTGTTTTGGGTAACGCCCACTGTGTCACCAGGTCAAACCGACCAAGTCACCATTAGTATAACCTAAGAATCGGATCTGTTGCTGGGGTCAGCATGGTCCGCAGACGATGACCCGGACCTATATGGGTCGGAGTCTGTCCCTAGGGTACAGACTGTGACAGTATTATGACAATGATACGCAACCTTTTGTTCTGAGGGTAGGAGATTAACAGGAAATACGTAAGCCTGATTGGTGCGATCAAGAACTGCCTCTAGTCGGGATTGATAACTAGATTTTTAATTCAATTTTGGATCGTTTTTGCACTAAATCTATGTCTGTCGCTGCAATGAACTTAGGATAAAGGTCTTTGTAATCTGGCGACATTTTCCAACATTTTTACATTTACGAAATTCTGCAGACCCAAGCCATCGAAAAACCAGATACCTCACTTACAAAGCTCACGAAAATTTTAAGGGTAGGCCTACGCAAATCCTTTGTCTGGCTGATAGTAAACAACTTGTTGCCCGCAAAATGGACAATAGTTTAAGCATCCCGTATACAACCTTGGACATTCACGAAGTTGTCGTAACCCCGTGACTTTTCGGAGTTTTCCATTTGCGGGAAACCTATTGTTCACTCATCAACCTTACAAAGGGCAGGGGCGGGATACACAATCATGGGAAAGAGGGGGCACAGCCAGCGCACATCGTGGAAAACCTCCGTCAAATTTAAACATCTTTTCAATTTCAAAATTTCCTGGTCAGTTTTAAAGATTTTCCACAAAATAGGGGGGCCGGGTGTGCCCCCCCCCCCTTGGATCCGCACCTGAAGTGTTTGCGTAACCATACATTTACGGGAGACTTGTGAATAAAGTCCTTGTTTGGTACATAGGCCTAGTGCATGCAACGTACACTATTTACATGCATGTCATAGTCCGAGCAGAATTCCCAGGCCTGGAATTAATTCAATACCATTTCTAGGCCTACACGCGGGTCAACTATTTCACACATTTTTTTGTGCATTCGTGATCCAAAGTTCAGTGCATGCAAGTAGGCTACATCCCCCTCCCCTTTGCGGACTTTCGCAAGGGGTCTACCGGGGGGGCGTCACTGTGTTCAACGGGCATTTTCTTACTTATCCACTTATCAATCAATTGCGAATGGGCCCGTGGGCCTAGAGGTTCATGTTTTGACGAAAAGTTCCTGTAAACACTTGCGGAATTGAAAAGCCGACGATGGTACAGGTCTTCCAACATGGAAGACCTGTAGGCCACATTCAGGCATGATGCACAGTGCAAGGACAGTGGGCCTACACTAATTTATTCCCTGGACTTGAAACTACCGGTACCTGGACGTTGGCACTGAATAACCTCGGCACGTTTCGAACCAACACGTGCACACATCGATCAGAATAGTTAGGCCTAGGCCTAAATGCGAAAGTGCAGATTCATTTTCACTCAAAAGTACCTACCTACCTATACTCACCAATATTTCTGAACATGTGCACAGAATACATAGCGCAAAGTCGACTTGGGCTGGAACACTCCACAAGTGGTTGTCATCAGTGCTGAAAGCGCTGGTAGCGGCTACCGTAAAACGTTACGTAACAACGGACGTAGGCCTATGTACATGTAACGCTAATAAAATGAAGTAAGTTGCCACTTAAGCGGCCTATCCACATGCAATATTATTGCACAATATGAGGATCAAAATGGGCAATATTATTGCCAATCTTTCTCCCATCCATTATGCCAGAAGCACATGACACTCATTTTGGGCCCCATATTGTGCAATAATAGGGCCGTTTAGACGGCAAGCCAAAAAACCACATTCAGATTCGATGCGATCGGATCGCATGTGGACTTTTGCCTGTCGTCTAAACGGACCTATTATTGTACCGTGGAAAAACCGCTTTAAGCCCCTGTCACAAATGTAGGCCTGTTTATTATGGTTCCCGATCACTAAGATCGGGAACCATATTGTTTTTGGTCATGGTGTCTGTGTATCTGTGTGTGTGTGTGTCTGTGTGTGTGTGTGTGTCCGTCTGTCACGCCTTCATATCTTATCTCCTTCAACATCCGTAGCAGCCATTGTCCGCGGTGTCCGTGAGGAGCGCACTGAGTGACCACGCCGATCATTACATCGGCGTGGGCTTGGAACTCAAGGACAACGATGCAAATATATCATTATTTTACTGAATATATTGACTTGACCCAGCAGTGGAGAGACAGGACACAAAACCTGTGAAAATTCAATTGGAGCATGGGCGATAACGATTCGGCAGATGAAAATTTCTTCTTTTTTTTCACTTCGTAAGCAAAACACCTACGCGGTACAAGGAATCTGTTTTGTGATATTTTACAAAAATTCTACATTTTACAAAGTGTGTCAAAACACACTGTAATTTTTACATGATTCTGAATCACCTCTTCAACATCATGAAAGAAAGTTAGTAACTCTTTGCCAAGAGAAATGATATTTGCAGCAAGTTTCAGGATAGCTTTATGCCTTAAGCCAACATTTTATACTCAAGAAACTTCGTTGCAAAGTTCTTTGAACAATCTCACAAGTTTCGTGTCTGTCTTCAAAATATTTGAACGTTTCAAAAGAAGTTAACGATAGAGGCAGAGTTATTAGGCACTTTCTAACGGTATTTGTTTGCTGTAGCTAGTCTATTTGTTCTCAATCAAGTTGTTTGAGGATGATATGGCTACTAAACTGCCATGTCATCAAGCCCCCAATCCTAATCGAGGTAAATTGTTTATATCTGCATACACCGAAGAGAAATGCCTCAACTCGCCCCCCCCCCCGAGTCCAGCAGGCGGCATATTCTGTCAAAGTTTTCGCAGTGTGGGACGGAGTCAAAACTATTTGAAGAACGATTGTTCCTATCTTGGAGGAATTATGCTAATGCAGTATAATTCCCCCAAGTTCCTATCAACCAACAGAAGGATCTTTCTTCAAAATTATTTCCCATTCATTCCTGAGGATATGAGAAATTTTCAGCAGAAGATACATAGGGCCTACTGCCTGCTCCAACCTGGAGGCAGATGAGTTACGCAACAAATTCTAAGAAGCAAATTTTACAAAGTTTACAATGCCCTGCATTCGTTTTTATAAAAGAGTGGAAAAAAGTTCGACGAAATAAATCACCAAACACGAAAATCGCCAGAAGATGGAAAAACAATTTGACTCGAACAAGCAAAAGCAATTTAAACACTGGGTCAAGAGGTGTCGTCCACAATTTTCAATTGTCACGCCCCAAAACGTTACATAAAAAATCGAGAAGGTCACCCATTGTGATTATTTCATTTTCAGAAAGCTAATTTACTACTGGATGATGGAGTTTACGATGACCCATATCGGCCTTTTGTTCTTTACAATAATCACTTTAAAGAAACTCAAGGTTAAGTTCACAAAATAGCCATTACCTTGCCGTCAGGAGTGGGCGCTGTGGAAGGACACAACATTTGAGCCAACCTCATTTAATGTGCCGGAATTAATTGAATGTCATTCGGCCAATGTTAAAGAAAAGGTTTAGCTTTTTTATGGCGGTCATAAAACATTTTCACCACAAAATTTTCTTCTTAACTCTTTTACTATCAAGAGCTATTATGATGAAAGAAAAATATGTAAAAATGCTTAAAATGCATCTGAAACCACCACATAGGTATTCAGTGGAAAGCTTGGAGTGAGTGTTTCATGCTGTATGTATACATGTACATGTAAGTGATAGCAAAATAGACCTTAATTTTTGATGATAGATTTCCCTCAAAACTTTAAGACTTTGGGATTTGTTAGTTTTAGTGGTGAACGAAAGTTTTCCTCACAAAATTTGACAATCATGATGAATACATGAAAAGTCAAGTTTAACGATATTCAGTGTCGGAAATGTTTCCCACTTTTTTCCTGCAGTTCAAGTATTTTAAACGCCCACGTTGTCAAAGCTCATCAAAATTTTAAAACTTTAACATCACTAATTAATGATTTTTTAACATATTCTTGCAGATGATACACTAGTAGAAAATGAAGTCTATCTCTGACTGTTCTGTGCATAAGGAAGTGTATATAATGTATCTGCATGATAGGAAAAATAGATATTTTTGATGACATTATTAACACTAACACAAGCAAAAAACACTCAGAACAGAAAGAGAAAATTCATTTGACGTGGTGTTTAGGGAGAACAGAAAGGCATTCCGTATCAGTTTTTAGAGGGAAACATCACATTTGATGACGGCATTGAAATAAAATGCACTTAGCAAAAAACTAAAGCATCTCCTCAAAAAAAATAAAAAATCAAACCTAAATTATGAAAGAAAACTATCTTGAAACATTACCTAACTCTTGACATCGGCGGCGCGTCTTTCTGAAACTGCAAAAATTAACATTCATTTGGTACACAACTTAATTTGATTTTTTGGATAACTTTTTTTTAAATCTTCTGTGTAATTTTAGAAATTTCACGAGTTGCCATCATTCTTTGATGAAGTTTCCCTAAATGTTGATTTCTTGTTAGCCAATGACGCTTTCGTTACAAACGGTGTTAAACAATTCAAGACGATTTGGAAGAAAGAATGTTATAACACAGACTGTTAAAAATCAATACGGTTCGATACGAGTTTGGTCCTGAAATCCTTCTCTGTTATTCAACAGACATCATAATTATAATACAAATATTTCCAGTGTTTTCTGACCTTCTTTTCTGAACTATTTCTGATCCGTTCAATAACGCAACGCATTTCATTAACTTTTTTTAAAGTTGAATAAAGGGATTCGCTATTCTTTTAGATTATGAATCCACATACATGTATTGTGAAAAAATCCGATTGAATGTCAGATCAAGTCTTCGCACGAACATGCCCATCCTTGCATACCCTGTGAAATTCACCATTGTCTGGCAAAACAATGGAATCTCCGCATTAAAAATATTGCACGGTATTGCTCAAGGGGATATCTGGGTCAATCACATTCATTTTGCGCAAGGCCACCGACAGGAAGTGACGTAAGTCAATAGGGCAGACAAGGAAGCCTCGGTTTCGACTGACCTAAATATCGATTTGAAGCAAGAAATGTTATAGCGTGAAAAAAAATATTATTGTATAAATATAAAACGACCACCGACACAGACTACCATGCATTTGAACGCCAGTCTGATTGATTTTTTTTTTCAGAATTGATTTGCTGTCTGCAGAGCGGTTTGATCGTGACATCTACTGTGTCTGTGTGTATGCAAGGCCACGTTCGCAGTGTACGGTCAATGCGACAGCAGTGTGGAATTGTGATCTATACCAACCAAACGACAGGACTGAACAAACACACTATTATCAGCCCTTCTGCTTCAAGATCATATCAAATTTTGCTATCTTTTTTCTATTTTCATAAAAACATGATCAACACAATGAAGAATCTGAAGTTTCTGAACGTTTCATTTCCCTAAATTAAGCTTTCAAGCAAATTAGACTTGGTCCTGGCATGATGAATACATGTAACTCATTTAGAACTTTTTTTTCAGAATGCCCATTCAATTTCGTCCTGGAAACATAAGACTATACCCTGGAGAGATTTCGCCCATACGTAACTATACATTTGGTCTATACCAGCACAATTTACAGTTACTTTACACCAAAATGCCAGTTGTTAGGTCACAGAGACATACATGTAGGCTACATGTATGAATTTGCCACTGCGGGCCGGATCTAGCTCCTTCGACATTATATCAAAACCGTCAATCCCCCCCCCCCCCCCCGCTGTGTGGTCATCAATGCCCACCATCACCAACTGGAGCCCTGATAGCCGAGTGGTTATCACGTCTGCTCATCAAGCGGCAGGTCCCGGATTCGAATCCAGCCCGTGCCATATGGGATTTCATTCCCGGTTCTTCACGTCCGTCGCATGGGACAGTAAGCCGTGGCGCCTTGTACCTTGTTTCCTGCAAGGGCTGGTAAAAGACCCATCCAAGTGAGGAACATGAGTAGCTTGAGATGGCCTCCTACGTACTTACCAGGGCCAATAATGCTATGGCCGCGGCCCTGACGGAAAAATAAAATACAATGCAAATACCCACAGGAGAAGCTGGACTTCGGTTATGCCAGGACCTATGCGACCAAATCAACAGCCTGCTGTGGTGGTCCGCAATGCCGACCATCACCAACAACAGGAGAAGCTGGACCTCGGCATACCAGGACCTATTGTGACCATATCAACAGCCTGCTGTATGGTCCGCAATGCCCACCATCACCTGGACACAGGCAATGCCAGACCACTTTGACCTTATGACAAGACATTCTGAAAATGACTTTAGACTTATCATTTCGTCACTCACGACCAAAACAAGGTAAATATCAAGTCACAACCTGGTGAAACCACTCCAATAAAATTTATCGACAGCAGGCCTATAAATCTTTGTTCACACAAAAGAGTCACAATTGATACCATCTCTTGTTGACTAAAAAGACCACAGAAGTAATGTCAACTGCGAAAAACTGATATTTCAATCAATGCACAAGTTTTAGGTGAGAAATCGAGTTGTATCAGATGACCAACGAAGCGGGCCGTCGAGACATTCAGTTTTTGTCAGCAGTTGGCCTCAACAAAGAAGGAAATATGTCACGCAGAGGATTATACGTCAATAAACAAAGGGTCATGACTGGTTTTGTACATTCAAGGTTACGTATTTGACCGATTGTTGACATTGGCAAGGGTGCCGTGGGCCAAATATTCGAACGTATACATGTATACAGAAGCGATGGCCGTTATTAAAGATAAGTCTCAAGGTCCTCTTTGGGAGCAAACAGAGCAACATAAAAGATTTTCATTAAAACTTTTGTATTAAATTTGATAAGGCACTAAATAAGTACATTATTGTACATGTACCATGAAGTGGAATGAAATTGGCCCTGTGGAGATCTTCAACTTTGTACAACGTACAAGTCAATTTCACCAAAGAAATTTCTTCAGCTTCCAAAGATATTCGTTTTTCAACTTTGTCGGCAGTTAAAAATTGTCAACGATTGATGTCAAATGAATGCCGTTTTGTGTATGGATTGTGGTGAGATGACAATTTAAAAACACAACAAACTCATTCTGCTATTGATTAGCGAAGAAAAACCAAAATTGTCTTCTTGTCTGTGGATTTTGACGAGTTCAGATTTTGAGAACATAACAAGAAACTCAGTCCTCTTCATTTATTTTCAATTGATCGGCAAAAAACACCACCGAAACAATTCTCAGAAAGATTTGCCATCACTTTTTGACTTTCTATCCAAATATTTTGGGGACATTTGGGGGTTTCTTGGCGCATATTTATCAGAGATTAAAGAACAACCAGTTTACTCATAGCCAGAACTAATTTTTGTTAGATACAATAGGCAAAGTTGTGAACTTATACGTTGAAGTGAACATACTTGTTTATTTGTGAACATACTGATAGATTTGATTACACTGATAGATTTTGTGACGTCTACTGGGGTAGGGTTGAAGCTTTCAATCGTAGCCCACTATCTAAAAACGACCCATATATTTTAAGGGCATTTTAATTGTTGACTTCTTATACATTTCACATAGAATCAAGAGCCCGGTACCTAGTTACCCATAGTTATTCCGGTGAATTGCTCTTGACTCGGACAGCTGTGGCATGAGTATGTAACAGTCGAGATTCAGCAAACTCTCATCAACACGTGTTACGTTTTTCCTTTTTTCCTATCGGCTTACCATCCGTTCATTGGTTCTATGTAATGTACATCCTGAAATGTTTGGTGCATTGATCCCTCGACATGCTTGAAATTGACAGCATTTAAACTGCAAAAGCTTGTTCATTAAACCACTTTTCCCTGAATCTGAATTTTCACCAAAAAATGCATGAAAATGCGACCGTCCACGTGGCGGACATATATTTAGGTCTCTGCGAGGAAATACCGGATTTAGGCTGAAATGAGTAGATAGGGGCTGTAGATATGTGGCAGAACTCAGCTACAGGCAGACCGAGCACTTCACCATGAAGGCCAATAAGTCCAATTAACCGACAAAGTTGAAATGGGCCCTTTGTTCAACACAAAAGATAAGTGTCACACTCTGACTTAAGTAGGCCTATGTTTATGAATATGGACCCTGATGTCATATGGTGAGAACTGTGGGACCGCCATCTTTGTTGGAAAGGTCTATAGCTGCGCTTCCACTACAGAAAAAGCCGGTATTTGTCCGGGCTTATTCTGCTTCCATTACAGAATGTCCGTCCGTGTTTAATAAGCCCGGTTCTAATAAGTGCGGATCTATTAAGCTCGGATAGCATAGCCGAGTATACACCGAATCTAAATTAGATGCGGATCAACAACGGTGTTTTCTCTTACTAGTGGAATGGCAATAAGTCCGGATCTATTTGTAGTATTATGTTCGCCTACAGGTGGCTTAAGATCGCTTGCGACATTGCGCATGCTCAAAAGTACCAGAACAATACACGGTTTACTCCACTTATCGCCATCTGTAGCCGAACTTACTAACCTCAAATCCAGTAGTGGAAGCGCAAGCCGTGAAATCCGGTCTTATTTATATGCGGATCGACACCGGTACTATTAAGACCGGATATAAAAGCTGTAATGGAAACGCAGCTATTTGGTGACTAAATCAACAGGTTGCTTCAGCTGTGTGTTTTATGAAGAAGGGTATTATTGAAGTACGTCATCCTCATCGGTTTCTGATACAACACTACTAAGAATAACCATTGGTCTTCTTTTATTGGGTCTAAGTATCTAAATAATCAACATAAAACCCTCTACTACGTGTTATACCTGATTCTAGAATACATGAATAGTCACGACCGAAGAGGAATTGGATTCGCTAAAGCTGCCCATACACGATCAATATTATTGCACAATATGAGGATCACAATGGGCAATATTATTGTCAATCTTTCTTCTAATTATCATGCTAGAAGCACACGACCACCCATTTGGGCCCCATATTGTGCAATAATATTGCGCCGTGTATGGGCGGCTTAACCTATCTGACAAGAATTGAAATGGTAATAGATCAATGCAATATTAATTGCAATAATAGATTGATAGATATTAATGCGTATCTTACCTTAAACGACCGTGGTGTGCATGTGACATCGACTGCAAGTTCGCAGGAATAAGTTCCACAAATCTTTCACTCTTCACGCAAGGTTGTAGGCCTATGTTTTTCTGTCCTAACTATATCGCATCAAGTTGAAATGGTAATTAATAGATCAATGTAATATTAATAGATCAATTGCAATGATAATAGATTGATAATGAGTATCTTACCTTAAACGACGTGGTGGGACCGTTGACAACTTCGACCTGCAAATTCCCAGGCGTAACTGCCATAAATCTTCCCTTCTATAAGCTAGGCTGTACGTATTTCTGTCCCAAACTACCGGTACACATCACGTCGAGTTGCTGTGGAAAAAATTCACAAAGTTACGCGACTCATTGTTTTGGGTAACGCCCACTGTGTCACCAGGTCAAACCGACCAAGTCACCATTAGTATAACCTAAGAATCGGATCTGTTGCTGGGGTCAGCATGGTCCGCAGACGATGACCCGGACCTATATGGGTCGGAGTCTGTCCCTAGGGTACAGACTGTGACAGTATTATGACAATGATACGCAACCTTTTGTTCTGAGGGTAGGAGATTAACAGGAAATACGTAAGCCTGATTGGTGCGATCAAGAACTGCCTCTAGTCGGGATTGATAACTAGATTTTTAATTCAATTTTGGATCGTTTTTGCACTAAATCTATGTCTGTCGCTGCAATGAACTTAGGATAAAGGTCTTTGTAATCTGGCGACATTTTCCAACATTTTTACATTTACGAAATTCTGCAGACCCAAGTCCAGCGAGCCATCGAAAAACCAGATACCTCATTTACAAAGCTCACGAAAATTTTAAGGGTAGGCCTAGGCAAATCCTTCGTCAGGCTGATAGTAAACAACTTGTTGCCCGCAAATGGACAACAGTTTATGCATCCCGTAAAGTTACAACAGCCTTGGACCTTATTCACGAAGTTGTCGTAACCCCGTGACTTTTCGGAGTGATCTTGTCCATTTGCGGGAAACCTATTGTTCACTCACCAACCTTACAACGGGCAGGGGCGGGATACACAATCATGGGAAAGAGGGGGCACAGCCAGCGCACATCGTGGAAAACCTCCGTCAAATTTAAACATCTCTTCAATTTCAAAATTTCCTGGTCAGTTTTAAAGATTTTCCACAAAATAGGGGGGGCCGGGTGTGCCCCCCCCCCCTTGGATCCGCACCTGAAGTGTTTGCGTAACCATACATTTACGGGAGACTTGTGAATAAAGTCCTTGTTTGGTACATAGGCCTAGTGCATGCAACGTACACTATTTACATGCATGTCATAGTCCGAGCAGAATTCCCAGGCCTGGAATTAATTCAATACCATTTCTAGGCCTACACGCGGGTCAACTATTTCACACATTTTTTTGTGCATTCGTGATCCAAAGTTCAGTGATGCAAGTAGGCTACATCCCCCTCCCCTTTGCGGACTTTCGCAAGGGGTCTACCGGGGGGTCACTGTGTTCACGGGCATTTTCTTACTTATCCACTTATCAATCAATTGCGAATGGGCCCGTGGGCCTAGAGGTTCATGTTTGGACGAAAAGTTCCTGTAAACAGTTGCGGAAGTGAAAAGCCGACGACGGTACAGGTCTTCCAACATGGAAGACCTGTAGGCTACATTCAGGCATGATGCACAGTGCAAGGGCAGTGGGCCTACACTAATTTATTCCCTGGACTTGAAACTACCGGTACCTGGACGTTGGCACTGAATAACCTCGGCATGTTTCGAACCAACATGTGCACACATCGATCAGAATAGTTAGGCCTAGGCCTAAATGCGAAAGTGCAGATTCATTTTCACTCAAAAGTACCTACCTACCTATACTCACCAATATTTCTGAACATGTGCACAGAATACATAGCGCAAAGTCGACTTGGGCTGGAACACTCCACAAGTGGTTGTCGTCGGTGCTGAAAGCGCTGGTAGCGGCTACCGTAAAACGTTACGTAACAACGGACGTAGGCCTATGTACATCATGTAACGCTAATAAAATGAAGTAAGTCGCCACTTAAGCGGCCTATCCGCATGCAATATTATTGCACAATATGAGGATCAAAATGGGCAATATTATTGCCAATCTTTCTCCCATCCATTATGCCAGAAGCACATGACACCCATTTTGGGCCCCATATTCTGCAATAATATTGTACCGTGTACGTGGAAAAACCGCTTTAAGCCCCTGTCACAAAAGTAGGCCTGTTTATTGGAAAGCGACAGAGCTTTCTAATGGATACCTCAGTGACAAGTTCCAGGGGCCTTCCAAGCTATCATTTTCGACAAAATTGTTCCCATTGAAAGGGTTAATGTTATATTATTTGAAGAAAGGTTGCATCTTGCACCTCTCCCAGACTCGGCGTATGGAGGACCCGTGCCGCCTCTTTCAAAACTTGTTACCTTCGAGAAATAGGCGGGTCCCTTCTATAAAAGCTATTCTACCATTGTTGGTCTTGATATCAAATAACAAATTACTTCGTAACTATTGTGAAGGGTCCGCATTGTTACCGTATTGCTGGGGGTGAAGATTTGTTCACGACAAAATTATTGAGGGGTTGACTTGGTTCCTTATTGTCCTCCGAATTAAAAGGGAATTTTCTGGGATGAAAAAAGCGACATAGGGTATTGAAGTGATAATATGGCGTATCATGCCATGAGAGGGGAGCTGTATTGAAGGGAGTTTATCGGGATACGGTATCTTGAATCAACAATGACCAACAGAAGGAGGGGTCGGTTGAAGTGTCGTCGTTTGGCTAAGAATTTTTCTGTACGGTTTGACACCAGGTTTTCCGACTCCAGGGAACTTTCTGCAACATCTTCAGACACGTTAGTTTCATGAACGCGAAGTTTAGTAGTTTTACCAAATTTTTCCACCCGTTTGACAGCAGATTTTCGACCCTGAGGAAGTTTGTGCAACATCATCCAATACTTTTGTTATACGACCGCGAATTTACCAATTCAAATTCTATACGTTTGACGTCAGCTTTTCAACTCTGATGAAATTTTTGCAACATTTAAGTTTCACGAACGCGTTGGATGTCGGCTTGGGAGTAGGGAACGCTGAAAGCATTACCGATGTAACAGTAAAGAATGTACCCCTGTAAATAATGTCCAGTTCTATTGTTCCACGACGGATTATGGTGATGGCTTTGGAAACAAATCATGTAACAACAGGAAATTTTGTTCCCAGGACAGTTTTCATGGGGATATTCTTTCCTTTCACACTCTTGTCCTCGGTGATGTCCAGCAAATTGGAAAAGTCTTGAGGAATCGTTTTTACAAGGTGTTGCCCCTTGCTGCACAGGTTCTTGTGGTTCGATACTATACTAGGGAACCACCGGTCCTGACACACTTCACTGAGAATGTGTTTTTGTATACATTCTCAGTGAAGTATGTCAGGACCGGTGGTCCCCTAGTACAGTATCGAACCACAAGAACCTGCCGTGTGCTTGCTGGGGCTGCAGACCTGCTCACGCCCGGTAAAAACCCATGATGCGGTGTTGGTGGGAATGGTAGTATCCCATAACTCTAACTTGATACTACGCCTCTAACAGTATTAGGCCTATACAATAAAAGGTAATGTCGCCACCTCCTGGATGCAAGGCCCCTTCTCAACTTCTCGAGGTCGAAATTAATTAGCACGCTCAACAGCGCGTTTGTTGTCCCACCATTTGTTGCCAAGGAATTTTATGGCGGGCTGGTGAAGCTCTTCATTCGGTGCAAAATCGTTAAACATTTAAAGTACATACGGCCGTAAAAGTACGGAAGCATTGATGGATCATGCAGGGACCGGGATGTCAACGATTCTAAAACAATGTTCCTAATACATTTGTCGATTCCGTGTCTGTGTTTTGACTGTAACCATTGGACATCGATTGGCAATAGAGTTTACGTGATCGCCTAAAAATTGCTTCATGCCATGAAAGTTTCGTCCTTTTTTAAACCTTTCGGCATCATAAAAAATTTGAAAAAGCTTAGGCCTATCCAAAAAACACCAAATCATGTTCCCCTATAGTATTGGACTACCATTTATAACCATAGATACCAAAGCATAGAATACCTGACACGAAGAGCTATCCGAGTTTTTTAAATTACTACTAGACCTTATCCACACAACCCAATATTGATCCTGCGTACACGAATCAACCTCGTTGCCATGACGTAGATCGAAATATCGACCACCGATCGGACGAGGTTGTCGTCGTCTGCTGCTCTGCAGACAGACGACATTGATTGGGAGACTACATGACACTTACCGTGCAGCCGCGAGGTCTGTGTGTGCATACGAGATCGATACTTTGAAAATGACGATTATTATTACCTGGCACGCCTGGTTGAACCGTAAACAGACATCACTCTATTAAATGGCGACTTCAAGGACTGTCGTACAGGGTGAACCCGGGCACGACCTCGCAAATCTTGACGGCAGAAATGAAATTTACGAGGTTGGGCTACTGGAGTGGCGCTGTGGAAACTGAGGTACCGGTGTGACAAAACCGGACTTAGATTCCACGGGGACTTAGGCCTAAGTCCCTCGGGAATCTAAGTCCAAATTTATTGTTTAACAAGGTATTAGGATACATGGCTGGGGAACCATGACATTTGAATATAGTCTGCAGACAATTGTCAACTTAAACTTGCATTTTCAGGTGTAACATTCCTTTCACACCAGCACTGACCACTCACAAACTTGCAGGACTTTCCCATGACTTTCTCCTCTGGTACACCGGGTTCGACCCCCAGTCGGATTACCAAGGGCAGAAGTATCAATGGACACTTAGCCTACTGGAACTGCGTCGTGGCAGAATGTTGACTGGCGCCTGCTGCGTCCTCGTCTGCTGTGTAGGTTTAATAAACAAGGCCCTCGCGAGTTCAATATCGATTTTATTTTTTTTATTTTTTTTAGTGCGACACGCAAACACAATATGCCGCTGTGACAGCTGTGTACAGTCTGGCAATTTCGCATTGTCCATGCAGGACGTCTGACAACCATAAAAACCAAGGTAATAAATATCTTATCATGGGCGAATGGGAATTTTTACCCGCCAGCTCAGCTCCTCGCACCGGTTGCATTCAGGGGATCTACCGCACATTTCATCAGTGATTCTCCCTTTTTTGTGGTCAGAAACACCTGGTGACGAAATTGCACCCAATGACCTTCCACGTCATAACTGGAATACACGTAGAATCACTGTGATGTAAACCAAGCCACTTTCGTTGTCGTTCTTGTTGAGAATCGTAACCTCTCTAGTAGGCCTACCGTAGTTTACGAGACCAATAAATTGAACCCATTTCAATTGATGCCCTCGAAAGTCTAAAAATTGATCATCAATATTGAACTGGGTTGTTTATTGCAGAGCAGACAGAGACAGGCGGAATACGAATAACTGCTGGTTGTGACCACCTGTGTGCAGTCTGGTAATTACAAAATCAGCGGTGTCGATGCAGTGTACAATGTGCACAAAGTATACATACATAAAACCACACGACACGAAGATAAATTATACCTTATCACGTGGGCGACTGGAATTTTTCCCACAAACACATCGCACATCTTGCAGGCAGGGGGGTCCATTGTACTTTCCATCCTTGGTTCTCCCTTTTTCGTCGTCAGAAGTAAGTAAAATTGAAATGTTCAAACCTGAAGAGAGATTGCACCCAGTGAGCTCCCACGTATGCCTACATGGTGAAATTTGCACCCTGTGACCTCCCACGTATCCCTACCGTACATGGTCAAATTTCGTAGGGCCTACATGAAATCAATTGGTTTGGCCGGGTTTACAGAGAGGTAGGCCTATACGGTAGCGAACAATGGCGATGGAATCTTTGTTTGCCAGCGTGTCCGTAGGCATATACCGTACCTCTATGTAAACTCGGCCTAAGAAAACGGCCCGTTATTTTACTTTTCAGCGGTGTTTTTCGATTGCTTCCTTAATTCTCCCTACCGCACACCGTGTTTCACCAATTCCAGCCGTGCCGTGCATTCCAACCTCGCCCAAACTCGGAATCGCCGATTGCCACGGGTTCTTGCTAGTTGTATTCAATTTGGGGTATTGGATCGTTTTCCTAGAGTGATCTTCATGTCCAGCGCCTCCCACAGCAGGGGTTTTTCCTGGAGTTCTTGTGATGTGGGGAGCAGGCCTAATCCGAGATATGCCGACTGAGAAACATGTCGATCGATCGGCCAGCGTTTCCCAAGCAATAAAGTGAAACGTTGACATAGGGGAACACTGGCAGATGTTACATCAGCTGTCTGGACGGAAAGGGATTGAGCAAGGGTGCAGTGGATTCCATGAAAGGACTCCGGGGGGGGGGGGTCATTATCAAGTTGGGTACTCCGTCTAGTATTTCCAAGAAAAATTTGACTGGGTTCCTTCTGGTGATGAGACATGTTAGCTCCAGTCTTCAGGCACTCCGGTTNAAAAACGCGTATCGCCTGTCCGTCATTTTATGAACAAACAGGAGACAAGTTACAACCAAACCATCAATGATTCACCGGAAGTCACGTGAAAATCCGCACGAGATTTTACGAGACTCTCAATTAACATAATATAGGTGGAGTATGTCAAATCAACAATACTGATGACGTCAATAGTAACCATGGAAACCGGGTTGAATCTGACTTGACCGAACTTTACCATAATACTTCGTTTTGTTACGTTGCCTGTTGGGCATCAATTAACAGAGAAAAATGTTGATAGGACTTTTGATGAAAGGCACGCTGTACAGAGTGTCCTAAATAAAGTGTCCCTTCATATTCTCTGGGACCAGGTTGTGTGATGTTCAACTGAGTTTTCAAACTATTCACAAAGCTCCTGTAACTTTAAGGGTACGCAAATCCTTTGTCAGGCTGATAGTGAACAATGGATTGTCCGCAAAAGGACAATAGTTTGCGCACTCCCGTAAGTTACGGGAGCTTCGTGAATAAGGTCCCTGGTCCCCGCTGGATTTTAAGGCTTATCAGGGACATTTTTTTTGGAACACCCTATAGAACAAATCGAAGGTAGAATTTTCAGATAGGACGCCTCGATCTGTTGTGTTGTGTTTTGTTGTATTTTACATGAGTCATGGTTCCGACTATTGCCGACGAAACAAATTTTGAATCTTTGAAACGAGATAACAGCCGCGGTGACAGCGACGATTTATGCGTAGAGGTTAAAAATTCAAGAACTGTGGGCCTAACAAAGTCCCAATCAACTTCACTGGGTGTTTGGTATGAACTGGTAACCTTCAAAGTTAGGCCTACATTAGGTCGACACAATATTTGGCATAAAAACACACAAATCGTACCATTATTATAACCACAAATGTCCTACTCCGAATACCATACAGTAGTACAGAAATCATTTTACGTATCACGTGATCATTCAGTGCGGGACTATTACCACCCGCAGAAAATAACTAATTCCAAAATAGAACAACAATTTCAGAATCTTTGGATTTCAGTGTATGTTGAGCAGGGTTACCGGGATACACCATTCATCATTGCAACAGATGACAGAACGCTCAAAAATTGCTGATCATGTCGCGGGAATGGTCACGTGATACCAATGAAAAGTTTGGAAGCAGCATAGAAGTTGACGAATGCTATTTTTCTAATTTTGGAAGCATCTTCACCAATTCAGATGTCGTTATACGTATTAATGTATGCTTGTATCAATGAAACCACAATGTCAATCATAAGCATCTAGACGCCATTTTGAATGACTCGCTCAACTAACTTATAACTGAATAGCCTACACACTAATGAGTTTGTGTTTTATAAACACCACCTAGCGAAACGAACGAACCTGGTCAATAAAAAATGTGAAAATGTATGTTCATAGGACACCAAACTGCTACACACTTTGGTTTCCATATATACGTGGAATGTACGAGGGATACCAAGAAGCACATAAGTGGCGTTTGACGCTAAACAAGCCCTACAAAAACTGCCGAAGTCTTGACCACGTGAAGAATTAAGCTAGACAAGACAAAAATTTGCGACGGCTTTAAATTCTCAAACGTTGTTTGCACATTATTTCCAATACATTTGGCGCTCGGGCGAATGCCGGCTGTGACGTCACTACACGTTGCCATTAGCCACGGACAAAACCGACCAATCAAGTAACGACAACAGTTCCAACGGCCACCAATGTATTTCACTCGAGTTTTATGCTAATCACAGAAGCTTCTCAGTCACCGACAATTGTTAACTTCACCAGGGATTTTTTAAAAGGTAATGAAGAAACAGTCGTTTTAAGACATACCTCCAATACCTGGAACGGAAAATCAACCTTAAAGCGGTGAAAACCGGTGTTTCTAAGAAACTAGCGAAAATTATTGGTCGGATACGTTGTCACGTGATCAAATCATATCGTCACGTGACAATTTATCCGCACCGGGTACATTGTTTAAAAAATATTTGCACATACGCACGTAAAACATTTTGTACCAAAGCACAGACATGGAGATCACAGACGTTGTTTTGTCTTGATTTTCTCTATTTTAGCTCACAGAACCCTTTAGGAACTAAATAATCATTGAAGGTCCGAAACTGGCAACAATTTTTAATTCAAACAATCGCCAAAAATAAGCATCAATTACAGAGTCTGAATTTATGAAAATTCGGAGTGGAAAAAAATCAACTTCATTCAAATTATTTTTAGTAAATCAGTGAGCACATTATTTGTCTGTTGATAATTTCTCATCCTTATTCCTAATGGGTTAAAGTGATTCTTGTACAGAAAACTAATTTAGCATTGCCCCTAAGTGCTGGGTAATTCAAATTCAAACTCAAATGGATGGACCCCCGCTTTCAGAGACAACATTCCTGCCCCAATTGAAATTGATGTTAAAAGCATAATTTTCGTAAAAAATGACTGTACTGCATTCCAAGACGCCATGCGTCAAGTCAGCCACATCCTTTTTAATATCCATATCTTACCCCTAAAGTTAGTCAAAACAGCAAGCTAAATGTACAAATTTTGAATATTTTTCCCTACGTGACGTTCATTTCGCCATGTACTTACATAGCAATGTCATCACCTATAGACCCGAGGATCCACCCTTAAACATTGCATAGCGGATTGAGCATCTACATGTAATAATAGGTAAAGTATAACATTGGTTGTGGCAGCAATGACGTCACGAAGACATGTGCAATTATAATGACGTCACCAAAAGTACAAAGCATACCACACCAGCGATCTGTGTTCTGTTAAATACAACCAATCAGGATCAAGGTCATTGGATGTTCCGGAGTAGCTTACAGCTCATAACAAAGGAGAATTCAATGGTCATACCACTTACATGTATTTACATGTATTATACCTTTAAGATTTTGTCTTAAGTTCAGCACATCTCAAAATCTGTGAAATGCATTACATCGTGTCCGTTACTTTTTCCCCTATCTTATATTGGACATGCTTTAATGAAACGATTTCAGTATTGCTAGGATTTTTTCGCAAAAATAGTCTTTCTCCGTTAGTTCACTATTGTGGACTTCGTTAAATACTGTACATGCGTATAGAGTAACGCCAAGCGTCAAATAACTACCAAATTTTGGAAAATAAATTGCGCAATAAATAAAATATAAATATATTCATAAAGGAGAGTACATGTTCAACACACTTCTCGTTTATGAGCGTTTCCCAAGTGTTCGAACCCACGCCTCTTTGAGCTATAAACATGGCTCCACTGTTCACGACCTTTTTTGACAAAACACTGGATGACACAGCACGCCCAGTGAACCCATCTTAAGCGGACTTTTCATCTTTATCACAACACAACACCATGATGCTCTAGGAGCAATGAGTCCATGCATGTTCTGCTCAGGAGAGTTTACCAGGAATGTAAAGATATAGTCTTGAAAAGTATCCAGGCGAGCATCTCAGTACTCCCAATAGAGAAATTAAAGCCAACAGTTTGGTCAGTGTAGACTAGAAGTCAACGGTTCAAGTCCCTTTCTGTTTGACAGAACCTACTAACTTGCTTCATAAGTCCTGGCAAGTCTCGCGTGACGAGAGCAGACGGACGAGATCCAACCAGAGCGCCACCTGTGCGAGATTTCAACGAGATCAAAAGTCAAATGATGCAAAGTCACGTAGCGACGAGAGTTCGAACGAGATCCTATCGTAACTGTCGACCAGAAGCCAAAAGTTTTGCCAAATGCTCTTTAGAAGAGTAGTATTGGCGAAATAAACGTTCCTGGCTGAATCAGCTGACTAGACTGACTTCAGCATCTCCTTCAATAAGACCGTGACATCCGTATCTCCGGTGATATGCTTGCAGAATAAATTCTCCATCATTTTATCATCGATGCTATACAAAACCGGTAGCGACATGAGAAGTTTGGCATAACGCATGACGTCATCCGGTCTCGTGACTTGCACGTGCTGTTGGAGACACTCCTGCACCTGTTGTCGGACGCTGTCCACAATTTCCGGTTTCTCAAGGAAGCCAGCATCTACAAAGATAAAACAGAAGCGAACGATTACTTAAGGTTGCCATGGAAACCGAGTAAAAAGGCATGCAAGGGGAATCATGAAATACAAAAATACCTACCACTATTAAAACCTCAGTGGAGAAAAGGAATTGAATTCACCATCATCAACAGTTACCGGTACTCGATTCCTACACTTGCCCACGCCTTGGATTTTCTTTATAAAACTTTGCTAAAAATACATCGAGTAAAATACCCAGGCCTCTAGTAATACTATGCGCATGAACAGTGAAAAATATCAAAGATCACATGCATGCTATGGCAAATACTCGTACCGAACACCACTGGAGGCAAATTTATACGTTTATGTTTTGTTATACTCTTAAAAACGGCTGCCCGTAGACATACACCCACTTCGCGCGCAAAACTACACCAAAGAAATCTATAATTGTAAACATTGAAAGCGAAGTTTACAATGTTTGCCACTGGCTGCTGCTGTTCTACTGCCTGACTGTATAGAGCCATTGCTGGGCGAGAGAAAAAACGGAGGTCACATCATATGAGTTAAACGTCAGCCGTATTATTCGTAACCATGGCTGCCGTAGAGAAAAAAACCCAGATTAATCATGGTCCCATATGAATAGCTCGGAGACTAATTATGCATGGATGAAGAATATAGCCCAGCCTTTGCATAATGTATATCATTGAACAATGGTGCCAACGGGTAAAAAACCTTCCCATGTTATCAACGAGCAGCGAAGGGGACGCACAATATAATGGGACAGTCCTATTTACCGTCCGGGACGAAAACGTGCGAATGAGAGGACGCGGTACGTCATGATAAAGCCATGGCCGACTTCAAGGCTGGCTTTGTGCGTCAGTGTTTAGTACGTTAAATAAGAAAGCAATAGCCGTCTTTTTCATATTTCATATTTATCCTAGGCCGTTTAAGATCCATAATCATGCCGTATGGCATGATTTAATAGGGAGTTTAAGAAATGAAGCGATAAACGTTAACTTTACGACAACGTTACTTTTTGTACCGAAAATGCAATGTATATTAATCTGGGGAATTCGCAGTAAGAAAAATAACGTTGTCGTAAAGTTTAAACGTTTATCGTTTGATTTCTTAAACTCCCTAATGAATCGGGACGGTATTTTTATGTTCAATTTCAGAATTACAAAGTCAGAAAATTCGGTTGTAACTACATGTACTGCAGCGTCCTCTATTGACGTATTGACTGCCGAGGACGCAGACGCAACAGGTGCCTTCGACGCCCACTGCCATCTTGGATTTCTTGCAAACTGCACAAGCGCAGTTACATCTGGCATGTCTGGTGGGCGAATACGTATCTCCTGACCAATCATGTGCGTTGGTTTGCCCACCAGACAAGTGCGCGCGCATAAAATCTTCGTAGAAACCAAAATGGCGGGGGCCGTAGTTGGCGGATATACTGGCCTATACGTTTCGACGGCCCTCTCCATTTCGGTTGGGATTTTTTGTGAACAAAAGACGTATGTTACAGGTAATTCGTACTATGTTGGACTAATCACATGTCAACAAGATATGTGCGCGCGCAAGAAATCTTCGCCAAAAAACAAGAAACGTTGATGCTCACTCTCTTGTTTCCATTGCGATGGCAGTGATTGGAATGTTATTCAAAATATTATTATGTTATTCACTTTTGAAAATGTCGTAAAGACAGAAAACCGGATTAAGGAATACAGTATTAGAATTTAAGCCAATGTTTATTATATTTTCGTATTGACACTACTTCTACGCATATTTTTCACTTAGATTTTCTAATTTTCAAAATATTATTTATCACTAAGATGACAAGGCGTCTAGGCGTTGCACCAATGGTGTTCTTTGAAAACCCAACCCAGGCTTATGGTACAAGGTGCGTAGAAATTAGCACATTACAAGGCGGCGGAAGTTTCTCGAAACATGAACCAAACAACTCTTGTGAGGTGTGACTTTGCCGAGGCGGTAGGGGTTTTTCACCTGGTGTTGTTTTGGAGACGAGTCACAAGGGGGTCTGATGTTTTGAATGGAAGTTTCTGGAATGAATGACCTATAGTGACACCCACTTGATGGAAAACATGTTATGCAAGATTGAAAATGGTGTAACGTCAACGTTGCGGAGGTTTAGAAATCAAACGATCGACGTAAACGTTACGACAACGTTTAATATTTTTGTACCGAAAATGCAATATAAAATCTGGTTAATACATGTATGTACAATGTAGTATGAAAAACAACGTTGTCGTAAAGTTTACGTTTATCGTTCGATTTCTAAATCTCCCTATCGCAGATTGGAAGTCGTCCGTATTATCAAGAATATATTATATATTGGGTAATAGGAATTATTCCCAAAATGCAGACTATAACAGAGATACATTAAACAGATAGCCTCCATTAAAATGAAGGCTGCTCGGAGTCCGTTTCACAAAAGAATTTATAAGCGAGCCTTGTGGCTCACTTATGAATTTCCTTTTGGACGGTCCGTGAAGGTTGTTCAACCTGAAAATCATTCGTGATAGATCCGATGCTGACCATGCAGACGTTTTTAAAGCCAACAACGTACAACACATTTTCTGTATACATTGTGCTGTACATTTTTGGCCTATGCAACATTTTTCGTTGTCGATGGAATGATTTAAGAAAGAAAGCCTAACTTACCACATTGAAAGAGCACAGCTATCCGCAACATAAGATATTCTTTAGCGTCTAAATTAAGTGACTGGTATTTCCTTATTAAAGAGAGAATCATCTCCACAGACTTCACCGTCGGGACACTAGGTGGCAGCGGCGTCTGCGAATCAGCTACGCCGTCTTTAGTGTCAGGACTAACCACGAAGTTGAAATTGTTCTCTGCCATGTAGAGTAGTAACACACGTGACCACGATGACAACAAAAGGGTAACCTTGTCATTTTGAGTCAAGTTCTTAAATTCTGGGATCGACTCGGAGAATTGCACAATTTTCATTAGCCAGTCAGAAACGCGAGCGCTCACCGGTAGCAGATTTTTCTTAGCTAAAGTGACTCTTGTATTAGGTGTTGTATTGCCTTGTGACTGTTCCTTCTGCGCGCGGGGTAATTCCTCACCCCCTGCACGGGAGAGAAGCTCCCTTAGGTACTGGGTGTCTGCAATGGCTATGTTAAAGCACCCATGACTGCCATTTTGAACAGGATCCGGCGTCGGTGGCGATGACGAGCCGGACACCGATATTGGAGTGGAATTTCGTCGACAGGATAAATCCATGGGCTCATCTTGTTCGGAATCTGTGTACACGCCACTGTCTGTGTCAGTCTTATCCGGAGTGAGAGCTTCCCGTGACGTCGTCAGAGAGAGTGGGAACGAGTGCGTCTCCATACTCTCGACCGAGTCCCGTTCCGACGAGATGCGCTCAGCTCGGACCGGTTGTTCCAGGCGTGGAGGCTCGACAGGGACAACTTCAACCGGGGGAGGGTCTACCCGAACGGGAGAACTTCGCTGGTAACTGCCTGCTTCGTACACTGACGTCTGTTGGGGCACATGCTGCTGCTGCCGGGCGAACCGGACTTGCTCCAAATATCGCTGGTTCGCCAGATCTGTATCGACATGATGATGATGGTGGTGATGCCGCACGAATTTTCTCTCCCTATCGTTTTCAAGAACGTGTTTCACTGGTTTGATATCGTCATTATGACCCAAAGGGCTACTAATCGTGTGTGTGAGAGAAACAGGGGCCCGAAATGGACCTCCCATTTGAATCAGCTGTGGTGGTGGTCGGTAGTCCGGTCGAAGTAAACCATCGGGACTACCCCTGGAAGTGTGGATCCCGCTCGGTACTTTCCCGTGGAGTGCGTTATATAGATGCGACGGAACCCGGCTCTGGATGGGCGCGGCCTGGTACGGACTATCGCTCAAGTCATGGCTAACAGACTGCATTTTCCCTTTGTGAAGGAGCGAGGAGAGGATGTTCCCATTTGAGGGGGGAATTTCAGGTTTCCCTGGACTGTACATCTTCAGCACTGAACCGAAGTCCTCTGTAAAGAGAAAAATATCAGAACCATTAAAATCAAACTCCGTACAATCTTCTGACAAGTTCGAGAACGGCTGAAAATTGAAAAAAATTGAAAAAATCA
This sequence comes from Notospermus geniculatus, assembly GCA_002633025.1. NCBI lineage: Eukaryota > Metazoa > Nemertea > Pilidiophora > Heteronemertea > Lineidae > Notospermus > Notospermus geniculatus. Next base: position 311,832 of record NMRB01000471.1, read on the forward strand.
CATTCGATGTGCAAAAGCCTGGAAAGAGAATCCGACAGAAAACCAGAAGATAACCTGGCCTTGAAAAAAAAAACATGGCAAAAAATTTAAAACAAAGTCCAAGAAAGTTGTTGCCAAAAACCTGGGCAGCCATCTTACCGAGGTACATGTCGATGATATCTCACGAATGAGTGTCGTGGTAATCCGCGAAATAAGTTTAGTTCTAGCAGACGACTATTGATACAATTGACAGGAGAAATGACTGAACTGCTCTCGTAGTGCGTCTTATATGGATGTCGGCCAAGGTTGATCAGCCAATCAAAAGCGCCGGTGGTTCGCCCACGGAGGCATCTGAACCTGTCCATGTGAAATAACCTTGTCCCCCATGAAACGTGTTACAATATTATGTAATTAGTGATGAATAGGTGAAGGTGCTAGTCCTGTTCGCGAGGTTGATAAAGAACCCTGGACCCTCTTCCCACTGCACGGCGAATTATTATATTCTTTACCCTAGAAACAGTGACATCATGACTTATAGGGTGTGAAATTCCCGGCGATGACAGAAAAGGTCACGAAAGTTGGTGTTATTAAACTCATAAATTCAATAAAGATAATGAGTGTTTAGCAGTTTCACAGAGAGGTTGTTACACCCGTTTCAGGTTGTTGGCCGAAGAACATTCCAGGAAACGTCATTTAAATCATCACAATGATTGGCCAACTCTTTTACTTGATACCGGTACTCGCAATCTGAACGTCAGAGAACGATTTGCCTGCGCATACGATGGCCGCCCGAAGGAATGTAGCCAAGTACCTCCGAAGATGACGTCGATTGCGGTACTCGAAGCGTTTCCTGTTTCTAGTTCTTCTGCTTCTCGTCAGGCGGCGCTTCATTGCTTTTAGCCAATGCAATCCGTGTTTTCTTTGCAAGTCCGCCGAGTGAACATAAGGTAGACGCTAATTGGTTAATCTCCTTTTCAGATAACAACACTATTGCAAAGATGGCCGCTTTTTTGTTATACTCGTAACCACCCAAACATTTTAGGTATCAGAATACATACAGGGGTAGACCAACATAGGCCTAAGCCTGTTGAGGGAAAAAAACTTTTATTATCTAGGCCTACGGCAGGCATGAAATACTGAAAAGGCCCTGACTTCTTTTCTTCGCTTTTATAAAGCGTTCACCAATGCTTCGCAGAACAGAGACACTTCAACTCGGGTATCAGGTCCGTTGGCCTACATTTCTAACCATAAACCATTGCCACTGTAAAAAAAATAGGCCCAGTTTTGCATATAAATTCGCCTAGACGTCTCTTGTGAATATTTACGGTAGTCCATGAGGAAAACATGCGAGAACTGAAATCCCACCGCATGCTCTCGGTGCATAGTTCACGTCTATCACAAACAAAGGAAACCTTCATATTCAGGTAATATCAATTCATATCAATTTGCAATGCCCTAGACATAGAATCCTCGACTGGCCGTCTGCCAGACATGATGTAAATATATACAATGGAATTTTCCTGCGCATAAAAGGACAATACAGTGTACATTGAATAGAAACTACATAAATTCAGGTCATACATGTATATATTTTGCATTGAGAAATATATCTGTCGCAGGAATGGGACAGTCGAGGCCACACAGGCGAACTACTGGTATTGCAGTTTGAAACTTCGACAAGAATTATAACCAATATTTTTTGAGAGTTAATATTTTGACAAGTTAAGTCTTAGTCAAATTACTGATTAGATATTGCATTAATTTCATCAAAATATTCATGCGATGTCTAGATCGTGACCTTTTTGGACAAAGGGTTTACCGTAAACGTATTTTGTAATCATCACAGGTGACCCCAGGGGGGACTTTATAAACTGATAATTACCGGTAACAATAATGGGTGAAACCTTGTCATACGTCATCATGGTGGTATGTGTTGTTGTGATTGCTGTGGCAACCATGTGCAAAGCAAGTCACAACGCAGAAAATCAGCAGTGGATTCCAAGCTTTATTTTAACAAGTTAAGTCTTAAGTCAAATTACTGAATAAATATTGCATTAATTTCATCAAATTATTCATGCGATGTCTAGATTGTGAGTGCAAGCGGGTGTAGGCGGCCTGAAGGCCTAGTGTAGTGGGAGTTGGAAATCAATGAGTTGTCCAATTAGCATCCCGAGAATTCAAGGTACACGTCCTGCATCGGAAAGCTGAGTTGGCGGAAAAGCCTTTTCACTCCTATTATCATTCCGTTCACCTGGCGCTTGAACAAACAAATCACATGCAAGCCGAGGGTACATTGACCTGAGAGGCCTTTCCAAACGAAAAAGCATACTGAGGCATATGGTTCTTGGTGCTCGCTCCCTCCATCACCGCAGAAAAACCTACATTAAAGCGGATTGTTCGCGTCTGTCCAAATGAACCAGTAATAAAACGACCCGTTTTATTCGTACAACTGGTAAATGCATTGCGGCGGCCGCTCCGGAAAATGTTCTGTGGAATCTTTGACTCGGCGCGAACAGTCCGTTTTAAGTGACGGAGAGAGAGCGACCATTAGGAATCCTGATTACCACACGAGGAGAGAGGAAAAATCCTCCCATTGGCGTCAAATTTTGGACCAGGCTGTGAACCCTACGTCAAGAGATGGTCATTTTCGGTCACAAAGCAAACAAGGAATTGCCTTCCGAACAGAGCATGAAATAATAGCAGGTTTCTAAGGTGAAAGACATAGCTTCCTACCGGACTCGAACCCACGGACCCTCGCATAAGGCATTTCTCCGAAGATGAATGCCAAGTCAGAGACACCATCTCAACACGCCGGCTCCGAAACGATCTCCTCCCAAACTACCGCGTGAAATCCCTTCAGTGGCGCCCGGGATGAGTCGGAGACTTCAAAGACACATGATCGCTTCCGGTCTTTCAGCTCAGGGGACTCCGAAACGATCTCCTCAGTCCGCCTCCCCCTTTGTGAGTGGTGACGCGAGGGCGCGGGTACTGAGACCCAACCCCATCGAGGCTGATCGAGACCCATCGCTTTTCCGGCCTTGCGAACGCGCTGTTCGGGTGATGACCGGAAAAATCCCTCGACATCATTCACTGATCGTTGTGATGATAATGTCAACAACATCATTAAAAGATACGGTGCGCTTTTTCAGGGAGAAATCCCCAATGCATGCAGTGGAATCGAGTTTTCGAAGAACTGTGACCACGCATGAGACCAAGCAACGAAGATTTCATTTTTATGTGTCTGTGAAAGCCAATTCCGAGTTGGTTTTTTAGCCGTCTGGTTAGCCTACTCGGTTATTTCAAGGTTAAACCTTTATTTCTTCCGCACAGCGTATAGGTTTGCATGGAAACACAACTTTTTAAAAGATAAGCCGGTAAACGTGCGTACGCGCAGCTTCTGAGAAAGACAACGTCTGTGAACCAAAAAACTGAAAATTCAAATTGATTTTTCTGTTTGCCGAGTTTGCAGATTGCTTCCAGTCGAGATAACCATAAAAACAAAGAAATATCGTCTGCTGCACGCGAAGAAAAACCTCCTCTTCTACGGAACCTTGAGCTACACCTGCCAAGCCACGGGATGCAGTCGTAATACCAGTCCAGACAATAAACCATCCTGGACAACGATATGATACCGTTTCATTTTTTTGTGAACCAGGCACACTCTTGTCTCACCTTGGTTACGGAAATTCAATCAACGTTTCTTTCTATAAATCTAAATGGTGAATGTTGTGATGATATGTGACGGTAGCCGGCGATGACAGCGACAGTCACAAAAACAGTCACAAGTCCTGTCTGCCGAAGACAAAACTACCATTTCACATCAGGACGAATGCACTTTATAAAATTTACCGTGAATTTCGCTTTAGCAAGGTATGACTAAACTCCGTTCGAAACTGAGAAAATCCTTGACCTTCGTATTTTGGGAGTACGCCTAAGTGACGCAAGCTATTGGCAGCTATGAAAGTATAGTTAGGAAAAGCGACAAGTCATGAAGTGGAATAGAACAGCTGAACCATCAGACACAGCTGCAACTCGCAATTACGTTTGAAGAGCGATTGTGGTTCAGAACAAGCTATATGATATTGATCGAAATGTCCTTACGGAGACCTGAAACTGCTGAATGTTACACAGAAATCAAACCTCGTATGTTTCTTTTACCCCGATCATTTTGGCATTTGTGGCTGCCGGAAACGTTGGTAGCACCACGTCGAGGGATTAAAATGGTATCGGTGAACCTTGACTGCGAAATCCGACTACTATTCTTGTACTACCTGACATTGCTAATGGCTTGTGAATTGATGGAGCTTACCTGGCTGGCTGCTGAAGTCTGATGCGCATGCACGGCGTACCAGACGCCATCAGCCGACATAATTCACCCTTGACTCGGAAAATCAATGACCTTGAGACGAAACGATCACGTTCTCGCCCCCTCGTGGAGGGAGGGGGCCGCAAACACCCCCAAAAAACATTTAGTCCTATGGTGCACCGTTCAGGCAACACGTTACGAAGGAATCCCTCCTTCGCTTTGGATTTTGCGCACGTAGTAAAAGTCAGCCAGTCGAAAGCAGTCAATGAGCTGAATAAATTATTTATATCAACATAGAAACTGGGCCAGGCAAATTCAATGTTGCAGGCGGAAAGCGCACGTTCCAGCAATTATTTACTTTTTTTATCACGACGCCATGTATTTTTATGCCAGGCCGACAGTAATTTCATGTGCTGGGTGTATCCTGTTTTACCAGGCGGTGGGTTCTATAAACATACAAATTGCCTAGTTAGTCAGAGTTCATTACAGCGAAACGGGGAATGATACATCGAAGGTTGTAGACGGACTGGTGGCAGCGCGCCAAAGACTCGCCAAGGACACGACGGTGACACATATCGCAAGACGTGGCGTCGATGCGAACGATAAATGAAAAATGCCGCTGTCCCGCTTCGGCCAAGGACAATGGAGGTCGTTCCTCCCAATGAAATGAAACCATTTCGTTTTGATATATTTAGCCGCCCCATGAACGTTAGAATTTGATCTCGCATTTTCATTACAATCTTTATTGAGATTTTCGTTTTTTTCGACAGTTTCAAACATTTTTTTAAAGATTACAATCGCTGTTAAAATTTAAATACATTGTTTTTTGTTGAACTATTTTTTCACCAGATGGAGAAAATAACGAATTCAACCACTAATTTTTCAATATTATTCTAGATTTTTGTAATTTGTTCAAAAATCGTTGATTTTCTATCTCAATTGGTAATTGTTTTCATAAAATCGGTCAGTTTTGTAAAATCGAATTTGAAAATCCCACCCAATTTGTGACTTTCATAAAATCCCATCGGAATTTGTCCCTTTTCCAACTCGGAGTTTTCCGACTCATTTTTCTAACTCGGAACTTTCCAACTCTCTACTAAAAAAACCAACAAATTTTACTTCTAGCTCGAAATTTCTATGGATGGGGTTAGGGTTAGAAGGGTTAATTTCAATGCCATGAAAGTTTAGTTAATTATTCTCTCGTTACCACCATCCCGATGTCCAAAATATCTTTTTAAAATATTTGTTGTTATTTTTGTTTTTGTTTCCCGGTTCGGTGGCCCACACAGTCTAAATAACCGTGACTAACACCAGACCGTTCGCAACTCTTTCTGCCGGCGAATCGGCAAAAAATAAAAGAACGCGACGCGAGTTTTTAAACCATCTATCTTAAAGTACATTTTAACAATAAATCATTAATAAATTCAACCAGAACTTTCTGTTTTGTCCGTTCAAAGAAAGTTATTACAGCACTTAAATGATTATTATTTCGCTCTCTTCTACTTTTAAGTTCAATCACTATCAGCAAAACCGCGTGCCGCCCGCGGTCACCCGACCTGACCTTGGCGACTGAGTGAGTCTAAAAACTCCAAGTCGGCTCGGCGACCAACACTTAAAATAAGTTGCAGAAATGTATATTATATAATTTAAATTATATAAAAGAAATATATGAGCTTACCAAACTTAGATATTCCAACATGCATGTTCACAGCTGCATCAGTACCGTGTTTATTATTAAACTAGATCCAATGTTTATGTTTACTTTACAAAGAATACTCATCCCCTTCAGAAGTTTTTCTATTCCGCCCGCAATATTTCCAAAAATATTACTCCTGTTCACAAAATAATATCCTAAAATGTTTTCAATTTCAAGAAAATATATCCCGAAATTGCCATCACTGTGTGAGACCAGTTAAAAGTTCATTTGAATATAGAGATATTCCTTCGAATTTTCAGGAGGTATCCTGTTCTTGTGGAGCTAAGCTTCTGTTCTGACTACCGGTACGTGTACTTCTGGTTTTGAGCTCAATGCCGCGGCGAACCAGGTCGTCTGGAGCGACTGCATGTGCTGCCACCCCGTGTTAGAATGATAAACTAATGACACAGTAATGACAACGCGATCGAGGTGACCTGGGGGAGGCGAGTCATGTGACCCGGGTGTGGACGATTCCATGTCCCTGAGAGTACCTGGCGCTCAATAATATAGATCAACAGTTACTATATCAGTCTCAGTAGGAGATTAAATATCATTCCACGCGGGGTTCCACCAGTACCGCTTCAGGCTTCATTTTTAATCCACTAGGCCCAAGGCAATGTTGGAGTTACCGGGAAAAACACCCTGCTTGACCTTGATTCGGCCTCATGCCACGTCTGATGAGGCCTATACACCCCAAGTCATCGTAGTTTTATTGGTGTATAGGCCTAGATACATTCTGATTAGGTTTCTGATTCATTTCTGTCTTAATTTTAATAGTTTTCATCGTCAAGTTATGGACTCGACGGGTATTCTCGGCCAATCTTGGCCTCGCAGCATGCGGACCTGTCTGACTGTCCCTGACTGTCCGTCTGTGCCAGGACAGGACTCAATATGTCCCCAAATCATCTCGACAAATGCGTTTAGGCCTATTTTCACCCACTTTCATTTTCCAACACTTTTTATCAGTACCAGATCGTGGGGTTTCCAGTATCGGAAATTATACGTAAGGGCAGCTACTTTTCAAGATTTTCTAAACTGTCAGGAATTTTTAGCCTTTTTTCCATTAGGGTTCCCCCTTCGGAAGTGCTCTTACGGTGGCCCTGTTTAGTCAAACCTTTGCCAATTCCAAAGGTAAAGTGAACGTGCACTTTAAACGACCACATGATCATTGATTGTATCCACGCCAAATACGGTATGCATATCGGTAAATCGATAAAAATGACCTCGAGAGTCGCCTTTGTTGTTATATCGTTCACGCGCCAATGTGGCAGCTCTCAGCGCCGCCTGTCAATACAAGGAGTAACTATCAATGCTTTTGACTGNTTACACAAGGCCCTCGTATAATGCCCTTGCGCTGAATTACGAACAGTTCGACCTTCAGAAAATCCCCTCTTTTATTTACTTCGTTGTCCCAGCACGACCTCACAAACTGCCGTCAACGCTCCACCAATCACAAACGCGAGTAGTCAGGGGTCAGAGTTGAACATTCCGCCCCGTGTTTGGCTCAGGGACGAAAAGGCCATGACCCCAGATTATATCAGGACCATTACGCAAAGGCTTCAATAATCAGTTGACACAGGTTATGTAACCTGTCACCGCCGTATGGTTTGCGGGCATTTTTATCGAACGAGAAAATGACCTTTACAAGTTCGCCTGACCGGTGTAACGTCTGCCATTGCTCCTCACTTGCCAGTGTTCCCCACAATAGACAGACGCATAAACCCGCGATTTGACGATTGGAGACAAACACACACAGAGGCGCCAATCTGTTTTCAAGCGTTTCCCAAACAATGTGCAACAGGGACACTCACAAGTGTTATACAAAGAGGTATTGACCCATTCAACACATGCAACTCATGGAGCTCAACTGATATTGCACGACGCAAACGAAGGCCTACCTTTAGGCCTACAGTCCGACAGCACTGTTACATATTCCAACGCAACCATATGTTATACCAACCTTTTTTCAGTATCGACAGCTGAAGTCGGAGGGGTCCATACATTATTGAAGTAGAGTAGAACCTCGCTATTGCGGATACCTTTGGGACTGGGCTCAGCTGTCCGTAATAGTGAGGTGTCCGCAATATTGAAACTCCATCAATAACGGACACCAGTCTTTGGAAAATTCGGGACTGGAGAAATCTGTCCGTAATCTTGAGGTGTCCACTGTATTGAGGTGTCCGTGTGTACATGTGTACCAATATTGAGGTACATGTACATGTAGTTGATAATCGAGAGGTTAAGAAATCGTTCCGGTAACGGTAACACTAACGCTAACGTTATTTTTTACATTGCAAATGAACGTCAGAAATAGCGTTAGCGTTAGTGTTATCGTTAACGGAGCGATTTCTTAACCTCTCGAAAATAACCCTTCGGAACCTCTGTCGTTATTCACTCAAATACAAATACTCCAGTTCCATATGTGATTAATACACAACAGCATAAAAAAAGCCATGTAAGCCTTTAGGCTTATACTAAACGTACTCAAAAACTAGGAGACGTCATGTCCCAACCGCATGACTTTTACCGAAAAAAAATTCAACTGAAATTGCGCCAACGACCAGTTAACCTCGCTGACCGACGAAGTGGTTTTTTTGGCAGGTTTCCCAAGGTTTTATCCAGCCCGTGGCAGCGACACAAGGCCTATAAATCTCAAGTAAACCACGAGATCATTATCTGGTAATACATATTGAATCACATGCATAATTTCTTATGATACCTCATTCATATTAGTCGTTTTCATATTTTCCAATTGAATTCTGTAGGGATGGCAGAATTTCTCTACTACATGTACGGTGGCCCATAAGGGACATCGTATATTTTCAATCATTTACTCTAATTTTTTTGAGTAAAATGTTGTGGAGTAAAATACTAGTATTTCAACGCGGTGCAAATCATTTAAACCATTACCAGGTAAAACTTACAGTTATTTTCCTGCACTTATATAATAAATCCTTTCACCCCGGGATATCACGGGGATATCACCACCCAAAAGACCCATAAACTGGGTCATCGTTTTGAAGTGCTGATTAGGACAACCGTATCATTGTACTTGTTCATATTGGCAACAAAACGAGAATACTGGTCAGCAATATTTATAAAACAGGAAGGTCAAAAGGATTGGCGATTTTCTGGGAATTTTTGCAACCGGGAAGGTATTTCGTCAACCTTGAGTGTCGCGAGATGACTCAGTATCCGATCTCCTTGACCGCCGGAAAGGTCAAATCTATGTTTGGTATGTCTTCATTCTGATGGAATTCCGCTCATGATGTCGCCATCATGGTAACTTAACAGAGGGTCGAGCGACGTTACATAATTCACGCGAAAGGAAAAACTCACCACAAAGAAACGTCAGCTAAAAGTGATTGATGAACACAGGTAATTGGCCAATTGCCCAAATCATGTGACATCGGATTCGCCCAATGAATGTCATTATAATTCAACAGCAACTTCCTCATTTTTATCAATATACTCCATTTAAGTCTGCGACTGGATTTCACCCAGTCAATGATGAAACAAAACGCAATAAATACCCATGTTTTCAAACATTCTGTAAAAGTACATAATTACAAGGAAGTCTTCGAAAGTCTCTTAATTCAATCAATTTTGCATTCACTGAAAAGGCCAATTTTTTTTCCAAAAAGAAAATTTTAAAAAAAAACACTTGCAAAGCGCATGGAACCCATCAAATATGTGCTCATAATTGGAAAGTTCACAAGGACCGCTTTCCATGGTAGGGTTTGTGGAAAATGTTAAGTTTTTTACCTTGTGGGGTCTGCGTTTTTTACTGGGTCTTAGGTCTTAGGTGTTTGTTTTCATACACCCCAGGATTTGGTAGGTTTATTAATTTCAATGAAATTAATAAACTCAGCAGTGAACGGGTTATACCACTTCTGAACCCAAAAAAAGTAGACGCAATTCTAATCCTCAGGTCTGCCATCCTGAGGTAAATCAGCCCCTCCCACCGTCACCGCACTCGAGAGAAAACCTCCGAATGGATCCTAGCTGCTCGCTCAGAGAAACCAAAAGGTCAACTATATTTAGCGCGGCTTCGTGGTCAGACTCTTGGTCAGTCTGGTTACATAATCCCAAGGCCAGGCCGATTGACCTTTAAGTGACCAGGCCGTTAAGAATAGCAGTGAGTCAAGGTATCCAGTGTTGAATGATGCTATTAGGGTATTGACCAGACGGATTACCTCAGAACCATCTGTGGGAGGGGATCTTATAATGGAACCTTTGAAGAGGGGAAAAAACATCCCGCGAAGTGCTGAAAAAGGTCGAGACTTTTTATGGCCACAGCGACTTACAAAGAACGGCATCAGCAACATGTTGGGACAAATTTGGAGAAGAAAGTTTCCAAAGAACGTTTTCAAAGAAGTTTCCAAAGAGGAAAGGAGGAAAGTTGAAAAAGAAGACGAAAATCTTCCAACGTGATGATAAGAAAAAAGATTATTTGACGCTATATGTAAAGTCAAAACGCCTAAATCAAAACTCTTGAGAAAAAATAGTACGTGTTACAAAACTCTCACTCAGTCATTAGGCCAAAGGCAGAATCCGAAGATAGAATTAACAGGCCTACTTTCTGCATGAAAATTTGGTTACTTGTGGTATAGGCCTACTTATATTTGCACATATTCTACTTTTTCCGTGCCTACATTAAGCCTACCATCTGAGAGAGAACATGTTGTTGTTAGGCCGTGAAGGGTTAGCATCCTTTCTTACTACAATAGGAAGAATTTTATCGAAAACGTTTGACTGTGTAACACACTGATCTGCTGCCTCAGCATAATATTCGCATATCTTAGCAACATTTCAGATGAAAATATCATACGGTACCATGGAAACATACCCCGTATCATCCATGCCACAAATAAGTAAATAAATGTATGCAGAATCTGACGATATTCACACGGTTACCATGGATTTGGCAATAAATACGCCGCGGGATAGTAACTGTTAACATGCAACAAGAGACAAGAATGATGATGAAAACAGCGAAATCAGAAATCGGTGGAATAAAAATATTCTTACCATTCCAATAAAAGCTTCAAAATACACGAATGTGTAATAAAACGTTGTCAAATTCAGCTGATTCCTTTTCCCGCTCTCTCTGTTCCGTTTGTTGTCACTTTTCGCCGAATAAACCGCTAATTTCTGTCCTTTTTCACAAAAGTTAACATGCACCTCCTTTCAACGACGAATGTACTGCCCTGACCCAATTCCTCTCATGCAAATCGGGTCAATATATCCTCGCAACCAGCGTGCAAGCTCGCAGACTATTTTAATATTTACAAACAAAAAAATCGTCTGGTAATGGGGGAGTCAAAAGAACAGCCGATTCAGCATCCACGGTTCTGTTGCTTCCTGTTCACTGATCGGTGAGCCTTCCTCGAATGATGGACACCAGAATCGTCGCCTCAGCGTGAGTTTGTTGTGATGTGAATGGTCAACACTCCCAGGTCTTACATCACAGACGACAGACCAGCCATTCACTGGGTGACCTTGGCCGCGCACCAGACAAAATTACATTTTATCCGAAAAATTGCCGACGAAAACACAAATTTGGACAAGTCCTTAGTGTATTTGAATGTTCTCTAACGTCGCGATGAAAAATGTGAAGATTTTGTTAAAAATGGACAGATTTGAAGCAGTTTTGCCGGAGATTGTATCAGGAACACGTTGATAAAAGGACATTCCATTGGCATGATCAATACGCTGTATATAGAACTATAATCATATACATGGATGCCCGAGCGGCAAGGTTATCCCACAGTAGAGACACCTAACCGTGGCATCCGTTAACTAATTTTATTTTTTTACATTTCTTCGGAATTTATTTGGCGCCATTTTTGATTTGTGCGACTCTAATATCACGCTGCTTTCAATATATTTATTTGCCGCTGTCATTAACGTGAGAGGCAGATTTCATTTGCTACCCAGCCAAATAAATTAGACCTTCTAAAAAGGAACAGACTCAGTGTAGGCCCTACGACTGGTCGACCAAGAAACGTGCAGTACACGAAAGGCGCTGCTCCACGTGACAGTTTTCTGTCGAAAGTTTTCTGTCAGATAGTAACTGTCCAAATATTATCCCGTGGAAGTTGTTCAGCTAGTGACTATATGACAGCTATTATTGCTAGTGTCTGACAGCAATAATTGACTATCTGACAGCAATACTTTCGACAGAAAACTGTCACGTGGAGCGGCGCCTTTAGAAGTTCTCAGACTGTGAAAGCCCATTTTGTAATTGGCATCACAAGCAACAATCTCTTGCTGTAAATCACCCTTCTAGAAAGAAATGGCGTTATTGCATCAGTAGGCCTATGACCCAATGTAGTTAAGGAAAGGTCAGGTCAGTTCATCGTTCGACTCATTTATAAATAGGCCTAGCGATGCTTCATGTCATAATCAAAGTGCAATGATCAGGGAAAGGTTATCTACCGGGTCATCAACGCACGCGACGTTGATAAAAACAAGCATCAGTGTAATGATAAAGGAACTATCAGTGAAATCAGAAAGATCACGGTGTAACATCCGCCAGTGTTTCCGTACGCCAATGTTTCCCCTTATTATTTGGGAAACGCTACAGATCGACACGTTTCTCTGTGTGTCCCCTATTTATTCTGTCACAGAACAACAGGGGAACATTCAGAGATGGGGAACATTCAAAAACGTTACACCGGGAGAGTGGAGAGCATTTTTCGGCGGTCACCACGATCGGCTGGAGTCGGCCTTTAAAACCGATCTCCAACGCAGAGGTCAGACGGTTTCACCCACTGAAAGTGGAGCAGCCGAAAAAATGCGCAACAACACGCAGCGGAGGAGTTTGTTTTAAAACAAGGCTTTCCAATGGATGCGCTCTTTTTATAACAGGGGCAAGATCTGGGACGCACTCCATCCCAAGGCCACGACCACGCGTGTACGCGGCTAATCCCTGTCATTGACGTCAGTCACGACAGGTTTTCACCTATTATTGTTAATTATCAGTTTATATACATGTATTTATTCCCCTCGGGGTCACCTGTGATGATTGCACAATACGTTTACGGTAAACCCTTTGTCCACAAAGGTGAACAAGGTCGCGCGAGCAACCCGTGTGTGTGTTATTTTGTTCGAAGCTTGGAGGATCCTCCAAGTTCGAAGTGTCGTCTAACAGTGCCAGTGGTCATCAATAGGGAGGTTTCGCAAGCGCCCGGTTATGCCATACGACGACGTTTATCTATTGTTTGGGTATACCCACACAATAGATAAACGTCGTCGTCGGGCCTAACCGGGCGCTTGCGAAACCTCCCTATTGTGCCGCCTTCAACGCTCACGTCACACAAAGTCGGACTCGGGCTGCTGCAGGCCCGTATTTACGGCGTGGCAAAACAGCCCGACCGAGTCATTTTTGACCAGTTCACCTCCAAGAATGGGACAAGAGGTCAGTTCCACTCAAGGAATCGTTTGATTAAAAACGTGATACGGAAAAGGATTTTCTTGTAAATGACTTAATAATCTTGGAAGTGTAAAAAAATTATTCTCTCATGTTCGTGTGTGTAGAGCTAAAAATCCACCATTGATTTTCAAGCTGATTTTGCGTTGCGACTTGCTTTGCAACTGGATTGAGTGGACTCGCTAGACGCTAGACGAAGACCAATGGCGAAGATGTGGTCAATTTCAGTCGGCAATCGGTCGGTGACCGATATCAGTTCCTTGCGATCGTATTCAATCGCAGGTGGCAGTTGTCAAATCAAGTCGCAAGGTAGGAATCCACTGCTGATTTTCTGCTTTGCGACTTGCGTTGCAACCGGCTACCTGCGTGCGATTGAGGACGATCACAAGGAACTGATACCGGTCGCCGACCGATTGCCGACTGAAATTGACCACATCTTCGCCATTGGTGGAAATCACGTCTAGCGAGTCCACGACGGCGATCGAGTGTCCAGTTGCAACGCAAGTCGCAACGAAAAATCAGCTTGAAAATCAAAATCAATCGTACAAGTGGTAGACTGGTTCCCGTATTTGGTGCGCTGGGGGAGGCCTACACGGGCAACATTCTTCAACATCCAGCTATTCAACATCTTTTTTGCTGGTTGATGACCGGGTGAAGGACGCACGTTGCAGGACAGGTCGATGACCAGAACAAAAACGTTGTCGTCACAGATGACTGCATTAATACTTCATACCAAGGCCATACCATTCGCCATGTCATTAAAAATGCTGCAATGTCATTAGGCCTAGTTATATCAGCCCCTAGTGACACTTTGCTGGGCCAGGCAGGGCAATCCACAGGTGTTGGTTACCCTTCTGACCAAAAACCAGGAATCCATCTTGGTCAGGACACTACCGACGGGCTGCCTACCCATGGCATGGCCCGCCACGCTGCGTCCGCACTGAGCCTTTTACGCTGCGCTTTGACTTGTGAAAATCGAAGAACGGGCCGGAAAATCGGCGGGAAACGGACCGAGGCCTTTCCACGGCGGGACAGAGTGACTGTAGCGTCATCACTCGGAATTTGTTGATACCAAGAGCAGTGTCTTCAACCTGGGTCTCAACCCCCTGGAATGCCTGGAAGTGCGAGTTGCTGTGCCGTGACAAACGTAAACAAAATAAATGATTCTCGGCGTCTAGTTTGTACATTCATATCAAATAATTATTCGAACATATAGCAGAGAGGTTTGCGCATAATTATTATACAATGTATACACCTACAGCAACCACCCTGGTTGACTAAAAGTACACTGACTTACAAATTCTGACAGAAGGGGTTGCCAGGCATCTGTCTCGTTACAGAGGGAAGAGTCCATCACGAAATTATTCAATCTCGTCCCAAGAGGCCAGCTGCTGTTGTATTCGAGGTCGGTACCTGTGAGATTACGATCAGTGCCCCTGCAGTCTCCACACATGATTCATGCGTGGAGTATGCTGGGAAGATTAGGCGTACAGTGCCATCTATGGACAGAGAAAGCAACTAGACGTCCCTGACAACAGGGAACTGTCCCAACAACGTAATTTATTCGTAAGAATGGGAGTAGCTTCAAAATATACATCTATAGTTGAACTATAAGTAGATGGTCTTTAAATCCTTGCCACTGAAGGGAAATCGAGGGACGTAGCTAGCTTTTATTCTCTAGGGGGGCAAAATTGATTGAGTGTGGAGGGCGATCGAAGCCAGAGGGCTCTGGGGGTCCTGGAGGTTGGGGGGGGGGGGC